>JABXJD010000016.1:3385000-3692500 GCA_013375575.1 Percina caprodes
CCCACGATAATGAACAGCTTCTCGTTTTTTGCCTTCTTTTTGAAAATTCTGCCCACAAGAAAAACAGTAATGGGAAGCTATTTACAACATGTCTGACTTCTCTGCGACGTTATTTGTTTTTAGTGAAACGTTTAAAATAGGAAGTACAATTCATATGTTTAATCAATTGTGTCAAGAACGTATTCACTGAATGGTAATTCTTTGTCAGCTGTAATCTATAGGCAAAGCTTAGCACACATTGGCCGCACAATTCTTTTGAGGAAATATGATTTTGTGTGCATGATGCAACCCACAGCTGTTTTGAAAGGGCCTTCTACGGAAGTGCCTCTGCACTGAAGAGCTTTTATACATCTACTGATGCTGTTGGAAAGCGTTGGTTCACTGTGGTCTCCTTTTAGAACTGAGGGCTATTTCACAAAACTTAGATAGCAGATTAAGCCAGGATTTCCCAGTTATCCTGGATGACTTGAATCGGTTTCACAAAAGCAGAGGCACATAAATTACCATAGAGATTTATTCTGTGCTGTTAGCCTGCTCCTGACGAGGCGAACAGCCAGGATTTATTAATCCTGGAGCCTTTTCTGTTCTGTTATCAGCCTGCTTTAAAATAGGTAGGTCTACATATTGCTGTTCAGTTAAATATTATTTTAACATTGTGACCATTATTTAAAAAAATATTCATTGGTGTTATATTGCTGAATGAAGACTGCTGTTTATAGTGTTAGAAGTTTGGTGCAGGTCTGTCTGGTGGAGCTATTTGTTTAATACTCGGAAGAAAGCAAATTTTGACAATGAACTACATCAACACAACAGTATGTGAGTTAAACTGGATCGGCCCAATAACCTCAGAATAGTTCTACTTGTTGTTAAATTGCAATGTGAGCAGCAGCCAACAGGGGGTGCATTAAGTCGGCAGGATAAAGAAACAAGCAACACCGACTACGTTGTGCGTCTGCCCTATATAATGAGGCCATTGAAACGTTTAATAAAACAGTAATGTTAAAGCCAAACTGTAAACCTTGGTCTTATTCCCCTTGTGTCCATTATGACAGTTTACTTAACTCCCCCATTGTAGAAATTTAGGGGCGATGCAGACTCCGGCAAGAACAAAGTTGATCACGGCCAGTAGCACAAGCCTCCTACAGTATTCCAGGAAATTTTTGTTTATTAGAAATCAACCACTTAAACACTGAAAGTAGACACAAAAAGTAGTCCCATTGAATGATTTAAAAAGACTGGATAGTGTTCGTTGTATCGAGGTTGTATGTAAAAGTTTATAAATAAATGACAAATGGTAATAATAGACAAAAATATAAGACTAAAGGTGTTTTTCCACTGCATGATTTTTACTCGCCTCGACTCTATTCACCTTTTTTTGGTTTTCCATTTAAAAAAAAAAAAAAAAAAGTCCCTGGTACCTGCTAAAAGGACTTAACTAGACTTTAACTAGATTTAAACAAGTTTACGGCATAACGCGTCATACCCGATGAGTTGAGTCAGGCCGGCTCTGGTCGAGTGCACATGTGAGTTGCGCATGCTCAGATTTAAACGGTTTACGGCGTAACGTGTCATACTGACATTTGTGAAATCCATGAAATGATAAACTTTTCTAATTACAAACCTTAACAGATGGGAATCATTTCAAAAACATTTTACCAATCGATGACTGTTTGATTGCTAACCTTAGCTGAAAACGACATTGCTAGCTTGCAGCTAAGCTAGCAGTCATTTCAAAAACGTTTTAGCTATGGCTGTTTGATTGCTAACGTATTAACATTACAGAAGTGTTTTTTTTTTTTTCATTCTTTCAAAATAAAAATATACAAACAAACAAACAGCATTTTAAAAAACAAAACCCATTTCAAAAAAGGAACTTTTGCCTCAGGTTGAACAAATAACCAAAACATAGGAGCATATACATAACAAATCAACATTAAAAAGAAGTAAGAGGGGGAAAAAAAAAATTTAAGGGGCTATCTTAAATTCAGTTAAAAGTTTCAAGTAAATAAACCAAATCATGGGCCTTTCCATCCTTAACCCGTTTCAGTGACTTATACAAAAGGTTTAGCTCATTCTTCCAATGGCTCTGGGAAGGTTAGGTTCTAAAATATCTGCATTTATGCATAAAATGTTTTCCTAAAAGCATCAAATTGTTGAGAACAAAACCTAGCTTCACATTACAGAAGTCTCTCGTTAGCATCTTATATGCTACTTGTCGCTAAGTGACTCAGATCTGCACTTGACTTGCATCAGGCAGTGACACCAGCCACGGCTCACATCACGCACGAGGCGGTACTAATCTGCAATGGAAAAAGGAGGACGGGGCACTGCAGGCGAGTCGAGCAGGTACCATGAATGAAAAAACGCCATAAGACTCAGGTTGACAAACGGCAAAGTTTCCTTTTTTTAAAGAAGGACCTGAGATTTTTGGGGATGTGGTCACACCAAAGTAATGGCTGTTTGATCAGATCCCCTTTTCAAGTATTTGGGTCTGACATAACATGTACAACTTTAACTCTCCATCCTGGAACTACCTTGTTGCTCTCTAATTGGTGGCTGCTCAGTTATTAAACAGAATAGAGAGTAAAACTGTAACTGTTGCATGGCCACTTTATTGAAGAGAGTTTTATTAAAAACAACATACGAGTTCTGTTATGAGAATTAAGTCTGTCACATGGTTGTGGTTCAGCTGCACTAATCAGATATCAAAATCAGTGTGCGTCACACGTGTATTTTACTTTTATACTGCACTAAAAACGTTACATGTGTAACGTGGAAGGGATTAAAAAGAAATCTGAATCTGCGCACTTAAATCTGAAGTGTGAAAGTAGCTCTAGACATTTGCGTACCACTCAACTCCTGATGCTCCACACCCTTTACATATCTCTCTGTTTTCCCTCTCTAGTGCCTGAGGATGTCCAAGCGGAGCTTGTTTGTTCGCCTGGTGCCGTGCCGCTGCTTGCGGGGTGAAGAGGAGGCGGTAACATCGCTGGACTACTCCCACTGCAGCCTGGAGACTGTTCCTAAGGAGATCTTTAGCTTTGAGAAGACCCTGCAGGAACTCTACCTCGATGCCAACCAGATCGAGGAGCTGCCTAAAGTAAGGCACACACACTGATGTATAGAAGCTTTATATTTCCCTATGTATGCCATCTACAACTTATAAAACCTTTGAACTACATGATAGTATTACTTATGAGGCCACTAAATATTGACTTGCTGTATGCCTAACTAGTTCATCTCTTATGAAAAGCTTACATTGTGCACTGTTTAAGACATTCATATTCATTAAGACAGAAAGTCCTTTGAATGATGCAGTTGAACTTTTGAGACAATCAGGACATTTAAACATCTACTATTCTGTGTTTTCTTCTTCAGTCATGTGCTTTTTGATAATAAAAACGGTGTTATCTCTTCTCTCTCTCCACCAGCAACTGTTTAACTGCCAGTTACTCCACCGACTGAGCATGCCAGATAATGACCTAACAGTGTTGCCAACAGCGATCGCAAACCTCATCAATCTCAGGGAGCTTGATGTCAGCAAAAACAGTAAGCAAAACGACCACATATTTTACTATATGTCTTTAGGTTAGAAGTATTTCTGACTGGCAAGTTAAATGAGCCATGGAAAACTGTGGCATTAGATCAAGTTGCTAAAAGCTGATAACTGACCACAGCCACTGGCTCAGTACCCTGTGAAATTCAAATGGTAAGTTTCCTAATTGTCCTTGTCGTGAATGCAGCTGACATCGATCAGTGAAAGAATAAACTAAATTACATTGCCATAAAAGAGTTGCTTGGATGACACCATGTTTGGATTGCTTCAAAGATATTCTGATACCACATGTTACCTCGCAGGAATGTGTAACTTAAAACCCCCTGGGACCTAAGGGGTTTTAAGTTACGCATCAACTTCCTTTATCAATCACCTAAGCCTTAGGTGATTGATAAAGGAGGTGGACAAGAACTGCAATATATTATGTTTGTTTTCATAGTGCAGAGTATCTGGGACAAAACAAAGCTAGATGGCGCTCCTTAGAGCTGGTTCTCACACAAACTGAAAGTATCTGTACAAGGTGCTCACCTCAACGTGTCTTGTCAGTGGTTTCATAGAGTAGGAAGTAACACATTTGAAGATAGATATTCACACTGGTGATTACGGGGGAGAACTTTGTACTAGAAGTTCTTTCAATTTTGCCTGTTTGATAAAAAACTTTTCGCTGTCAGTGTTCTAGTCTGACGTTTAGAACAGCTGCAAGCTAAACTATCTGAACACTTGACAGTTCTGTATTTAAACCCAGCAGCTCATAGAATCACTCAAGGTGACTGTGCTATTTTAAAAATGTAAGTATTTTCATAGCATCCTGTTGCATATTCATCACAGAGGGGTTTGCTTCAAACATGTCAGTATTTTAGTATTAACATCACTGTCACTGTAACAATGTTGAGCTCTGTGAGCTGAAGAAAGCGGTAACACTGCAGGTTACTACATAAGATGGTTGATCATCATCATGACTATATAACCTTGAAGCTAAGCAGAGTAGAAAAGGAATATGCATGCTCAGCAAAAACCCTTTAGTGGATAGCGCATTTTTAAAAAGGTAGTTCTAATATAAATGAATGAGTGCAGAGACAGCCTAGATTAAACACATGCTGAAGGATGTGGTGGTGTTTTCATGAACCAGAGCTTTATGTGCCGTGTTGACATTAAAAGCAGCTTATGTTTCTTCACCAAGCACTCTGTGCTAAGTGTTTTGGACACAAAACAAAGTGGGTTGATATAAACCTTTAGACTTGGTCAACACATTGTGGATACTTCATAAGACCTTGCAGACTATCGCTCACTGGTCTGTCTTTTCTTTTTCTTTTTTTCTTCTTCCTTTCCTGCTCTTTCATTATGTCACCTCGAGCGCTCGTCTGTGTGCTTGTTTAGAGAAGACAGGTGCAGAGCCACTTTTAATGTATCTTGAGCGCCTACAATTCAGGCAGAGAGCCTTCCTGCTTGTACTCACAATCCACGGAGTGCTGAAAATCCACCTTTGTTTAACATTCACAAAGCTTCTGCTACTAAACACGAGCAGCATCATTGATCATCTTTTGGGTTTTTACAGGGGTCATTTGTTTTGTGTCAGTGGTAATAAAACGGTTGAGATACAATATGCAGATGTTGAATTGATGGTTGTCATACTTTAAAAACCTCCTAATGACATTTATTGATTTTGCTGTTTGCTATTTATCTTTAGGTATCCAGGAGTTTCCAGAAAACATCAAGAATTGCAAAGTCCTAGCTATTGTAGAAGCCAGTGTGAATCCCATATCCAAGTGAGTACTGCCCACCCTTGTATAATAGCTTTTCACCATTGATCAACTCCACTTTGGTTTAATGTTGTTTAATATTCTGGCATTGCAGCAGCTGTGTCTGAGTGATATGATTCATGTTCCTGTATGTGTTTTCAGGCTCCCGGATGGTTTTACCCAGCTCCTGAGTCTGACGCAGCTCTACCTGAATGATGCCTTCCTGGAGTTCTTACCAGCCAGCTTCGGCAGGTCAGTGTGTTCTCCAGATTAGATTAGGATGAAATGTTACAGTACAAACAGTACACTCAGGCTGCTGATTGTGGTATTAAGTGTATGTTTTTGTGTATGAAATCACGATGTGAAAGGGGATGTTCGTATTGAAGAACCTACAGAGAATTGTTCAGCTGTCCGCTGTGCAACTTTACTGTTTTGGTTTACTCTTACCGCTCTCTTATCATTTTCTGCCACAGCAGGCATCTGCTTTCTGTGAAAGAGCTGGAAAAACTAAATGGATAAATAGCCAGATATATTTCCAAAACTCTGTCATGAAAAAAAAAAAAAAACTGCTATAATGTGCAACTAACACTACACTACAGCAAGTTTGTTTTTTTTGGAAGATAAGACAATCGTGGCTGTTGCCGTGGCTTAAAAATACATTCCACTTAATACTTGGTGAGGTAGAATGTGATAAAGGTGTCTAGTAGGTGTCTAAGTGCTGGATAATATTAAGTAAGTATGACAATAATGGTGCAAACTAACTTTAGGTTATTTGCGTAACTTCAGTTCTCAGAGTAACACATGTGAGATGTTTCACTATGTGATATGCCTCCCTGCGTATTCCTCAGAAGCATTTATCTCATTACGCCAGTCCTGATTGGCTGGTGATGGAGTGTCAGCGTCAGGTGGGTGCATCCCCCTTTAAATAGCATATGCTACAATGTGGACACCATTCAAAATAAGCACACCTTCTCGCTTCTCCCAGCAAAAAGGGTTGTCTGGTGAGACATCTCACTCATGCTACTCTGAGAACCGGGGTTACGCAAGTAACTTAAAGTTCTCATTCAAAGCATTCGTTTTGATGTCTCACTATGGGATATTGAGACTTCTGTATTGCCAGACAAGCTTATCTCAGCAACCACCGGCACTCACGTGCCATGCTTCGTGCAGAGACGTCAAGTATGCCACTGCACAAATGTCCTGAATTGAAACGCCTTTAAATAAGGCCCAGGATGCAGCAAGGCTGCGAGTTGAGTGAGCATGCAGGCTCTGTGGGGCCAGCAAACCCTGACACGTGTAGGCCAGAGCAATGGTTCCCACAACCCAATGAGAGAGCTGTTGCTTTGTCACAGGCTTGCCTCTGGGGGCTAACCCAGGACACAAATAGCTGGTTATTCTGTCGAAAATCCGTAGTCCTGTCCATGTAAATGTGCAGAGCACGACCACATGCAACCGCTGTTCCTCTGAGGAAGAAATAGGCAAGGAAGAGAGCGTCAAAAGGTCAATGGGAGAGCATGAGCCAACCACCTTGGGCACAAAGCCAGGATTAGGTTTCAATAACACTCTGACATGCCCCGGGGCAAACTGAGATCATGATGGATGCACATGGAGCCCATGAATGTCGCTAACCTGTTGTGCAGACGCCAAGGCCAGCAGCAGCACTGTCTTCAAACACATATGCTTCAGATGGACCTCCTCCAGTGGTTCAAAAGGAGTACAGGAGAATCGGCGGCCACGCGTGCGCGAACGTGTCCACAACAAGAGGCACGCCTAGATTGTGTATTGAGAAAAACGGCAGACATTGTACATTGTCTTTTGATGCAAACCGGTCCACCTCAGCCCAGCCGTAGCTCAACCACACCTGCCTCACAATGGCTGGGTGCAGAGCCCAGTTCCAGTGTGTAACTGACGGGAACGCAAGCCCCCTGACGGTTTATATAGGCTACCGTTGTCCGTTCTCACCAGCACTTTGTGTCCGCTGAGAAGCAGCAGGAAATGCCTCAGGGCTAGAAACACTACCAAGAGTTCAAGGTAATTTATGTGACAACGCCGGACACTCAAGCTCCAAACGCCTCTCACGTCGGCCCTCCTGTGTTCCTTCCCAGCCCAAAAGGCTTGCGTCCGTGATGACCTCCTCCCGTGCCAGGATGGTGCCCTTGGGTACCCCCTGCGCTAAGAAAGCCGGATGCCTCCAGCGGCGCAGCGCCATTACGTATTCCACGGTAACCGTTACCCTCTGTGCGCCATGACGCACGGGGTCCAGTCTGAGGGAGGCCACCCAGCGCTGGAAATCCCTCATAAACGGGCAGCCTAGTGGAATCGCCAGAATAGCTGCCGCCACCAGTCCCAGTAACCTCAGGCATATCCTGAAACCAATAGACCCGCAAAGAAGCCTGTAGCCCTGAGATATCGGGCTGAATTTGTGAGAGCTGCTCATCTCTCTCTCTGATAAGGGAGCGGGGCAAGCTGGCTGCCTGTGTCTGGACACTCCCGTCTAAAGCCTGACTGATACCGATACGAATATTTTGTTATTTAAAAATAAGATATGCTGGCATATCAGCATATATATATATATATATATATATATATATATATATATATATATATATATATATATATATATATATATATATATATATATATATATATATATATATATATATATATATATATCCAGAAACGCGTTACCAAACAGATTTCCCTAACATTAGTTATTTGTAGTTATGAGTTCTCACTAAAATATTTGTTTTATTATCACAACGGAACATCAAAATATATTAAAGTTCTGATAAGTAACATGTATAAAAATACAAGACATGAAACTTAAAGTTGTTTTGACCAAAAACACATTAACAAAAAGAATTATTATTGTTGCCAACACGGATGTTGTAGAGTGCCCTTACGCCAGACGGGCGTGTTCCAGCCCAACGCAACATGAGCAGACCTGGTGTGTGTCCCTGCTCAAAATTTTGTTTCCACAGTGGCAAAGTCAAATCCCTGGGTCTTTGTGTTCTCTGGTGTGAGGGACGTTAGAAGACCTCTTCGTTAGCTGGAGTGCTAAACGCGAAGATACTGAGCAGTAGCTGTGTGCTAACGCGCAGAAATAGCCTTACCGTGAAACGGCTTGGCGGGTAATGCTCCAGTCTGTGGTGAGACCAAAGAGTCGAAGCGTGTCGAGGCAGCTACCGCCCGGCGCCGGAGGAGTTATGCTAGGATAGGACCGGTCTGTGGACAGTTGAGCTACCTAGCCTACACGACAGAGAGATGTGCTTCGAAGCGAGAATAGGTTTTAGAATGATGTCCACGTCGTAGCGTAAGCGATTTAAAAGGGGGATGGACCCACCTGACGCAGACACTCCATCACCAGCCAATCAGGATTGGCATGAGATAGATGCTTCTGAGGAATATGCAGGGAGGCGTATTCCATAGTGAGACATTGAAACGAATGCTATGAATGTGAACAATCAGTTACAATAGATATTAAGGCGATTCAAACTCATTAGGAAAATGAAGGTAACTACAGTATAAAGATCAGATCTTAAAATGGTGTCATTTAAATATTCATGGTTGTTATAGTACCTATCAATTATGACAATGGCTTTCTACTTGTTTGCAGGTTAACTAAACTACAAATCTTGGAGCTGAGGGAAAACCAGTTAAAGATGTTGCCAAAGTAAGTGGTTTTGTACTTCATGTTTTCCAAACATTAAATATACAGTGTTCATTTTATTTACAAATTAAAGATGCACTGTAAGAGTGTCAAGAGCTTACCATTAGTTCCTTACAGTCTTCTTCCTCTCACAACCACTGCAATGCCTCTGCTGTGTCCTCCATCCTCTTTTTTTTTTTTTTTTCCTTTTTTTTTTTTTTAAACAGTAGATTCACTCCCCATACCTCTCTAACTGTAGCATCAAATTCCATGCTGTTACATAAGAACCCCCTTTGCTTGGCTGCTTGCTGTGGCAGGTTTTATAATCCTCTACTGAGACAGTGGTAAGGTTTATTTCACCATTGAGAAGGTTACAGTGCCGCTGTGAGACTAAACGTCCCACGAATATTTGTGAAAGCTCTAGAGGATTCTGGGGGGGGGAGTTAGTTTTCTTTCATGCTTCACTTGCCGTATCATTCCATTTTATGTCTTTCCCATTTTCTCAGCAAAACTGTATTCCCTATTGCCTTTTCTATCCTTTCCTCCCTCTGGCTGAGTGTCTTTTGTTATCTCACTCATTTTCCTCTTTCTTCACTGACTGACGGGCCAGCCGGTGTATAAAGTGCAGGGCTGCAGCTCAGAGCGGATCCTCTCTTCTCGCCGTGTTTATGTGACAGTGGCCAGACCTGTTAAAGGCTGGAGCCCTGACAAAGAAAAGGACTAATGATCGGGAACGTTGCCAGAGCAACACACAAGCATTTCAGAGATGTAAACAAATGTGTGCGTGCACAAAAGGGGGCGCAGTAGAAGTCTTTTCAGGGCTTCCACATAGAAAGTGCAGCTTCTTTTCTCTAAGTGCAGACACATACCAAGCATATGGCATAAACCAAATGTTTCTCTGTATTTTTAAGAAGGGTGCTGTGTTCCTCACAACTTGGGGTCATAAGCCATAGCGTGTGTGTGTGTGTGGTTATTTTATTTTTTTTGAGAACTGGTGAACTCGCTTTCTAGATGAGCCAGCAAAGCTCATTGTTACCCTTTCAGCTCACATGGGGGTCTCTGGTGTTCTTGCCAACTTTGAGGTAAGAATGTCACAAAGCTGGCTAATGCTCAAGTACATCAACATGATTAGCGTTTTCATAGTGCAGCAAGTACTAAAATAAAAATTACCTAATGGTTCAAATCGTATTTAGGATTTGTGCCGTATGTCTTCCATTCTCATTTTATGAGGAGCAACTAAAAACAACACTACTCAGTACTGTTGGTGGGCCTCTGCTTTCTATTCCTGTGCTGAATCTTACTCATGTTTTAACGAAATACAGTTCATCCCTGCTGTGAAGGGATCATCATATCTGTTCCCAAACAGGACTTGGTGCATCTCCATTTCATTTCCACTCATGGTGTCTTGCTTTTGTTTCAAATGTAGAATAATTTTTTTGAACTCTAAAGAAAATTTCCAATTTGAAACTCGTTCTAGTCCTTATCTGGCCTAAAGTGATTTGATTATCCCAGTTTTTCATCATGCCAGAATTATACAATTTAAACTCTTAGCCCCAGTGTATTTTATAAATAGTTCATAGTATCTGCCTTCAATCAAGAACACAAACAATAAAAAATGTGTATTTTACTTTACTCTTGCAAATCTTTAACTCTCACTTTTTGAGACTTTGACATTGTCTGTCTGACGTCAGTTTAAACTAAGTTGTGTATGTTCTGTGATAGCTACTATTTTCTGCTGCCATTTTGGGTTAAATGCCCTCAAAGGCATCTTGTCAGTAGTTTTTGAGGAATGGATAGAGTGATATCTGTTCTGCTGCTAAGAATGTGAAGTAACCCTTGATAAGAAATATCAGTTCCACTGTGTCGGCCACTGGTAATAAGCTAAATATTGTAAGGAGTTGAATAGTCCTGGTTTTTTTCTGCTTGTTTACTAAAAAATGTAAGACTGTGACCTGAATGTGGAGAGAAAACTGCGAGCGAGGCTTAGGGCTACCATACGTCACATTTTCCATTATTTAAAGCATATTCCTTTCACGCCTGAGCTGTAAAAGGTATTTATTTTCTCATAAAATGATTCAGTGAAATAAGCAAAGGCAGAGCATGTATGCTTTCCAAAACATAACAGGAAAATTTACATTTATGTTTTTCTTCTTTTGGCTTCCTTTTTCAAGCACATGACCCACATTGCTTATAATCCTGGCGGATTTTCCCATTGACGTTAAAATCTCCCTCCCTGTCTGTCTTGTGTGTCTACAGAAGCATGCAGAAGCTCACACAGTTGGAGAGGTTGGACCTGGGGAGTAATGAGTTCACTGAAGTGGTGAGTATCTGTCTGTCGGCCTGTCGATGCCCAGGGCTTTCTACCTTTCTTGTAGCGAGCTTCCTTAATCTCTTCCCATCTCATTCCTTTATTTAAATGGTAGCACTGTTTTTATGTGCTAATTTGTTTTACCTAGAAGATAGCATTACCTAACATGACAATCAGAGTGGAATGAATAACCAGTCTGATTTAATTTTTTTTAGCTTGTTTATGAGTTAAGCTCTTCATCCTGTCACACACACACACACACACACACACACACACACATATTCTTAAACACTTTTACACACACATCCCTATCACTTAACCTCCTTTCTCTTCTTTACATCCACAGCCTGAGGTGTTGGAGCAGCTGACTGGAGTCAAGGAGCTGTGGCTAGATGGGAACAGACTGACGTTTTTACCTGGGGTATAATTGACAGTCAATCCTTAACACACTTCCAAAGGCTACTGCACCCCAAAACAAAGCCTTGAGATCATTCCCCTTGATTTTCAATCTGTGTGTCTGCTCAAATCTTCATCAAAATGTACCATAGTCAGTTTGCATCAGACTTTAAACCCTTGTAACACCTGCAGCAAAGGAGCTGCCGTTTGGATAAGAACACAACTTGAGTTTTACAGAAATCAATACAGCCTTTTGGGTTTGCAATAATAATTACAAACATCTGCAGCTGTGAATTCATTATTTTGAATGTAATTCATTTATAATGATGTTTTGATAGTCGGAATGTGCTACATGAGATTAATTTTTCATCCAAATGACCAGCTTCTTTGTAACTGGGTCATAATTATTAAGCATTATTTCTTCTGCCAGCCTTTCAACAGCATCAGCTGTAATCACAGTCTGGTCTTTTAAATGCAGTGATTCCGGTTGGGAATAGAAACAAAAACTAAATACAGCAACTGTTTTCCTTTTTAAAAATGTAATTTCACCAACTTTTTGATCTGTGATGTTCCATTCTTAAATTACATTACCTTACTGCTGAGGATGTTTTAGGGATTCTTTTAATCCACTGCTTCTGTATTCTACCAACACAACTGCATAATCCTTGGGTAATGACAATTCATTGTGAATACTGTGTATATATTGTGTCTTCCTTTATGTATCCAGATGCTTGGGATGCTAAAACAGCTGGTATACCTGGATGTGTCCAAGAACAATCTGGAGATGGTAGATGAGCAAATCTGTGGCTGTGAGAGTCTGCAGGACCTTCTGCTCTCCAACAATGCCCTCACACAGCTGCCAGGCTCCATCGGTAAAGATTACAGCGCATGCAGATGTTTTATTTGAAGAAAATCCATTATTAAACACCTCAGATCTATTTTATCTATTGGCAATGTATTTCTCATTCCCTGAGCCATTCCTGTGTTTTGTGAATACTATTCCAATTAAATCAGAGGGTCCACATGCACAGTGCCATAGAGTCGAGGTTGATTACTACTAAACTGATTGTAGTATTGACGACAGAATGATATAATCCAATTAACTGCTGTAATGGATAGCTCTTTGTGGTGCAACAGCAAGTTATAATCAATAACTACCCTGAGCTGTTGTATGCATCTCTGTAATTATTTCCCTCTTTTTCTTCTTACTTTAGGCTCTCTAAAGAAACTTACTGCACTAAAAGTGGATGAGAACCAGCTGATATACTTGCCAGACTCAGTTGGAGGGTAAGCGTAACCACAATAGCTTTAATATCGGCAAAATAAAACCTTGAGATCTGTGGATTATCCTGCCATTTTCATCTGCCATCCCCAGATCGCATAAAATGTCTGTCTGGGTAAATCAGATATTGCCATTAAACATAATGTGTTCCGATGCTTCATTTGTTTTGGTCTAATGCTGATGATATTGAGTAACTAGATAAAGGTGTGGATTACGAAGTATGAATATGAATAACAATAATTGAATGTCATGATTCGGAGTCTACCATATTGATTCCTGGAAGTGGTTTGCTCGATTATGGAGTGGTTGACTGTAATCTTTGGCCAGATGACCCTGCAACGCACTACTGATTAAATCAGCCATAGCCATTCTCAGACTGACATTGTTTGCAGCAGGTAAAGCCAACTGTCAACAGCTGCTGGGTCCGTAGGGAGTCATCCACATCCTGACCCTTCACCTAATCTGAATCATTGTGGTCCAACACAAAGATTGGCTCCAATTTTAATTTATCCATCCATTCCCACATCCATGAAAGAGACAAATCTACATTGACTGACAGTTACTACTGTGACTGTACAGTCCATCCATTGTTTCCGGACACTGTCAATTATCCGATAGTTTGTTTGTTTTTCAGATTATGAGACAAAGCCTATGGTTTAGCTTTATCCCATGCAAGGATTGTATTTTAAGCAAGCAGATTAATTTTTCTTTTATGCGTAACTGATCTTATTCAGTCCACTGTTGGTGCACAGTGTTTGTCCCTGTTTTATATTCAACAGGGAGGGGTCAAATCTTGTGTTTTGGAGTGTGGTAGTTCTTTTTGCATTCATGTAAATCCCCAGAGTGCATAGGCATTTTTCATTCAGAAGAAAGCCCCAGCTGCTCGGTACTTCTGTGTCAACATGGGTTCCCTTTGAAATGTTACTACTTTTAGATTATGTCCCCTGAAGCTTTCAAGATGATCAGTGTTGTTGTAAATGTCTGTTCCACTGATAATGTAAGACTGTCAAAATAACTGGTGTGGATATGAGTTGACGGCCATATGGAATTTTTGCAAAGCCTTACTACAGAAATACTAGAAACCATTTCACAATATCATGCTGCCCAGTAATGACACCTAGTTTGTCAGATGTAGTGGAATTAAAGAGCCATTCTACTGAACCTTACTTCAAAATTCAGGTTACTCATCATAACAAGTACTACTCAGCCTGTGAAAACCGTTGTATAATGTCTTTTGTGGCTCTAGAGGGAACTTTCCAAAGTCTGATTTGTCAACTTGGCATGGCTATGGAGATTATACATTTAAAGTCACATAGTGACAAGCTTTTATGTATAATAGAAAGCCTGTGTTACAAACTATGGATGTAGAATTGGAAAAATGTAGGTGTTTACCAGGCAGGAAGGTTTCAATAAAACAATGCTATTTAGTTGTATTATCGGAACTGTATGATCCAGGGTTGTTAGCACATGACCCATACTAGATTGGGATTTCTTGGCCTCTTTTTTTTTTTTTTTTTTTTAACCTGTCCATCTCTAATCTTCATGGAAGTACACTACTAAATCACTTTAGTTCTTCAGATAAATTAAAACTTGTTTAAAGGTCCCATGGCATGAAAATGTCACTTTAAGAGGTTTTCTAACATTAATAAGCGTTCCCCCAGTCTGCCTATAGTTGGATGAGCCGATCTGGACTCTTGCTACTTATGAGGTTATAAGGAGGCAAGATTACCTCCCCTTTCTCTGCTTTGCCCACCCAGAAAATTTGGCCCACCCATGAGAGAGAGACACCATGGTTTTCAAATGAGCAAAATGGTAGGTGGTCAAGGCCACACCCCCAGCCTCCACCTTTTAGATATGGTATTAAGGGACCACTAAGGTCTATATAAAAGCCTCCAAAGTGCACCATGTCATGGGACTTTTTAACATAGTCTATGCAGTTTATACAATATTAACAACACATGATTAAAGTCCTCCCATCTTTCTCCTCTCTACATCAGACTGACATCTCTGGATGAGCTGGACTGTAGTTTTAATGAGATCGAAGCCTTGCCCTCTTCCATTGGTCAGTGTGTGAGCATCCGCACCTTTGCTGCAGATCACAACTTCCTTACCGTGCTCCCCCCAGAGGTTAGTATGCACATTAGAGTAGAGTGTGTATGTGAGTTTGAGGAGATAAATGTTAAAGATAGATGTTAAATGGTGTGGCAAGCCAGTCTGCTCATCTGTAACAGCTAGCCATGTTTGCTCATGGTTATGGTATTGGTTTCTTCCTCTCACAGATGGGCAAATGGAAGAATGCAACTGTGCTGTTCCTACACTCCAACAAACTGGAGTCTTTGCCTGAGGAAATGGGTGACATGCAGAAACTCAAGGTTATCAATCTTAGCAACAACAAGTGAGTCTTAACTGACAGTATTCATGAATAATAAGGGGAGAGTTTAAGAACAAATATAATTTGTTTTGTTTACTGTTTGCATTGAATGATTGCAACATACAAAATCATTTTAAAATCATTTGCTGGTTTCTTATCATTGTAAACTGAATCTGTTTTGAAGACATAACTGCAAGATTTAAACTGGAATTTTGTAGAGAAATTAATTTATCAGGAAATGAATCAGCAAATTAGAGTTATTGTCACGGTTAGACAAGTACAAACAAATTCTGAAACATTTTACCTTTGCCAAGGAGCTTATGTTTTCGGTGCATCAGGTTTTTGAGTCTTTAAGGTTGGTGCAAGATGACTGGGTACCAGTGTAGTTTTTGTTCCACTACAGGTTAAGGAGTCTGCCCTACAGTTTCACTAAACTAAACCAGATGACTGCAATGTGGCTGTCTGAAAATCAGGTAAGATTACTGAAGATTAAATTTTCTCATGTAAAAATCACAAGCGTAAGGGTTTCACAAAAGATGCTACTGAGTCAGACGGTGATGCGTCTTACAGAGATTGCAATGGCAGCCTGGTTACGTGACTCGCTGCAACAAACAATTGTAAATGAATCCAGCAAGGCCAAGTTGCTCACAAGAAAACGCATTCAAAATTTAGTAAACCACTTCCAGGACATTTGATCTATACGTGACAACTGGAAACGGAGGTCATACTCGATAATGTAAACTCTACATTTTTAATTTGAAGGATTCTAATGAATGTCAGAAATGTTATCCTTACATTAATACTTGTTTAAAGGCAACAGTACAGGAATCTAGCATTTTATTAACCCTGAAAAGTGGTGTGACACAGATCTGAATGACAGGAAGGCAGCAGCAACTAGCCGGAAGTAAAGCAGATGAAGCGAGATCTAGGTAACCAGACTAGTTGTGTAGCTTTAAGTTTGGACGCCCTCCTTGGCTAATGTGGCTCTTGACAGAACACAAGATAAGCCTATCAGAGGTGGAAATGTTTGAGTCTGCTGAACTCAATGGAAAGGAAGTGGCTTTGGGTCCTACTTTGTCAGCAGTGTATCTTTGTAGGAAATTATATAATATAAAATAAATTCTTGAACCACTCGTATTGAGCTTTGCAGAGGGGTTTTAATATGTGCAAAGTATTGTTGGAGAAGACGCTGCAGGAGTATATTGATTCACTGTGTTCACTTTTGTCCAATCTTGTAAATATTTCTAAATTACAGTCTGAGTCTCACCGCAATCTAAAATCAATTATTCATGTTTTTTCTTAACCTAGCTGGACTATTTTGGGTCTCTGTGCAAAAGCCTGAACAAATAACAACAATGTAGTGGAAAACTGCAGTCATTGCAGAAACGATGTAGAATAACTGATGTAGGGCTGCCCTAGCCTCAAGTCAGCTGCCTATTAAATGAATACAATTTAAGAATTTTCTTCTCATTTACACTTCTGTTTACAACAAATTTTTATTTATTTCTATATACCGTATTCAAAGAACAAACACTGACAAACAACTACAAACAATACACTGAGAGGGAGAATGCATCCCAGGACCAAAAAAAGAAGATAAAAACAAAAAACGGAAAGGAAAGACCGGAGGGAGACTAAACACATGCAGAAACACACACACACACACACACACACAGAGACACAGACAGACACAAGACAAGGGACCAAACACCTGTGCCAGTTAGAGGTCCCTCACAGATTCAGCAATGTTCTGCCAGGTGTCCAGAGTCTTTTCCAGCACTCCATGCATGCGCGCTGTGGAGACCCTAACCCTAACCCTAACCCAGATAGGAAAGGATCCATGTGTGCATACACAGGTCGTGAGGTGGTTTCCAACGGGTTGCAATCATTCTCTTCGCAGCTGTAAGTCCAGCAAACACAGCACGTTTCTGAGTGCCAGAGAGCTGAAGAGCTGACAGGTCATTCAGAATCAAGACCTCAACAGTAACAGGCACAGTAACATTAAACAAGGCAGAAATTTTGGATACAGTATTGTTCCAGAACTGACCAATGGGATAGCACTGCCAGAACATGTGAAGATATGTGCATTGTGCTTTTATTGGGCAGAAAGTGCACAAATGGCTGTTAATAATTTTCATGTGGCGTATTTTCACGGGGGGTGACATATGTCCTATGAATGAAATTGGAGTGAATCTGCTGATGGTCTAGTGTACCGGAATTTCTTGTCATTTATCAACTGACATAAATGCAGAAGCCGATATATCTGTATTCAGCCAGTATTGCCTGATATATGGCCGATTAATCGGTCAGGCTCTGTTCTTAACAGGAAACTAGAGACAGGACTTCAATGTCATATGACCAGGGATCTATTAACCAAGGGTGAAAAATCCTTTGACTCCAGGCTTTCAAAAACAGCATTCCTCTAGACATGAGCTCTGTCAATGTAGACCGTTTCTAGAATCCTCTTTTTTTGTGTTGTCTATGTGTATCAAAACTGTAATTTCCCTTGCCTCTTATTGACTTGTAAAACACGTTGTGACACTATAAAGGTGCTATGTGTATATTAACAGGATTTACAACAGGCACAGCAGTGCTGAGAAACAGGGGATACTGTTGGGCAGGTGCAACAATGATGATGGGACCTTGGGGACGTTGAAGGCGCTTACACAAGCTTCATCAAGGAATGGTTGTCATGAAGAGGCAACCAGAGGTGCTTAAGTAGTGTCTGTCGAAGCGAGGCCAGTGGGTGGTTTGGAGAAGATTATTGGAAGAGACTCAGCTGGAAAGAACTGTGGGAAATTGTGGGAAACCACATTCATTTTATAATTGGTGCAACTTTTGTTCTCCAGTTGACTGGATTTAGGTATTATGAAGTACTGATGTTGTAGCCCAGTTCAATTGCCATGCACAAGTGAAGCACAGAGAACACCAGGCCACTTATTGAGCAACCTGTGTGTTGACAAAACATTGTTTATTGCAGATAGAACACTCAAAGCTCCTTTTTGTCCCCCACAGTCAAAGCCCCTGATCCCTCTCCAGAAGGAGGAGGATCCAGAGACACACAAAATTATGCTGACCAACTACATGTTTCCCCAGCAAACCAGGACTGAGGACTGTGAGTACTTTGGCATTCAACAAGTATGATAAAACAGAAATTAAATCTGGTTCAATATGCAAATGTTTCTCACCCGTTTTCACCATTCCGTTCTTAGCAGCCGGGTTCATATTCAAGATTTAAGCTTGTTAGTCAATCTGTACTACCAGGCAATCATACAATTCACATAGCTTTACTTGTATGACTGATATGAGCACAACATATAGGAATAAAACACTATTAGTTTGTGGGAGTTGGTCCATGTCCGGTATAAAACTAAGGCAAAGTTGGTTATAAGTGGGTTTGTAAGCATTTATCTAACAGTAAGTCATACAAATCCAATTTTTTTAGATAAATTAAATTTTTTATTTTGATGTCACATTTGTAGATACTGCCATGACTACAATTTACCATCTTTATTGTAGCAGTCTTATTGGTTGCCTGCCAGGTTTCCTGTATCCATATTTTATGAGAGACCTTGTTACCTGAGACCAAAGCTTCAGAAGAAACACTCTTCTTCATCTTGTCAAGCATCTGTTAGTTTGGGTTGGTTTCCTATTGCACCAGACAGCTTTTGCTGACCCTGTTACATCTAAGCTTTAGATTAATTAATGGTTCACGGACTATACGCTTAAAGTACAGAATTGGTAGTGAGTCAGCTGCTTGATATTTTTTTTCTTTATTTATTTTTCTTTATTTTATTTTTTTGCAACAATATCCGTGATGTGGTGCACCATCAGAAAACGTTCCTGTACAAGTTACTGTCTGTAGGATTTGTCCTATTAGCTATCACCCAGCCATCTGCTTTATGGCATTTTCCACAGTTAATCTACTGGGGATTTTTATCTGTTTCCTCGTGCTTTTATGAGAAGCTAGAATAAGTCATGACCTGACTGCAATTATTAACTTGTTGATATGGTGTCCACACAACAGGTGACTTGTATTATCCATGGCATTCACACTCTGGTATGGTGTGTTAAGTTGTAGACAAGAGTTGTTGATATGGCGTGTTCTCGGCTATTGTAGTTCATTCTGTTCCAACCTCAGCTATTACTGTATGTACTTGATTTTAATTGTCAACTTCTCATCAAAATGTAAATATAAGTTAGCAAGCTTGTTTTAAACACTATACATCTGTGTCTCACCAAATTGGGGGTTAAGAGCTCTTTAACACAGGAAACCACAAAGCCTAAAGTGTAAATGACGGCTTTAAATGATATGCCGGTAGTCTATTGCCTTTTTAAAAAAAAAAAAAAAAAACACTGATCTTTTCAGTCAAGTGTCACATTTGTTGATTCTTGGTTTTGCAATAAGTGTCAGAGATTTACACACACAACAGAGGGCACATCACTAATGCAAGACGCTACTGCAGTTTCAGGACAGCAGCATCATCACAACATGACATCATTTTCATAGTTACCATGGCTTTGCTTCTCCCTTCCCAACATGTAGGAGTCATACAGGAGTGACAGTGAAGGACAGAGAGCGAGTTGAAGACTTAGCAGTTATAAATGTGTCATTGAAATGTTGGCATATTGTCTGCAAAGTAATGTTTAGCAATCATTTTGTCTGCCATAGGATTTACAGACTGATTCATGATGAAGTTAGTGGCAAATCCTGCAAGTATGTTAATTGATTGTACTTTAATGTTTTTATGTTGACTTATTACAATTCCAAGTATCAATAATTATTTATTGAATGGTTTGGCATGAGTGTAAGGGGTTAACTCCTGAATTTCAAGTTCCTCCACAGATCCTTCAGTTTATTGGCATGCCTCATGTAGTCTTTGCGCCATCTTATGGCCAAAGTCAGACTTGTTTGAAATACAAAAACGCAGTGGAGGGGTGACTTAAAGGTCTTAATTTAAAACTAACCCATCCTCCACCTGGTTTCTGATTTTACTTCAGACATTCCCAACTCTGACTCTGAGAGCTTTAATCCAGCACTCTGGGAGGAGCAGCGCAAGCATCGAGCTCAGGTGGCCTTTGAGTGTGACGAGGACAAGGACGAGAGAGAAACACCCCCAAGGGTGAGTGTGAAATTGTTGTTCACATTACTGGGGAAAGATAAATAACTGTGGGGACATGGTTTTTCAAATTGCAAGGGCGTTATTGTGATTACAAGTAATACTTTGGCTACAACCTTCACTTTGATGTAGCAGTTTTCATGAAAAATGTGCATTGTGTCCCATTTTCTACAACAATTTTAAGAAATTATTAAAGTAAGTAAATGGTTTAAAACCAAAATATCATTAATATGGATTAAGGAAATTGTTTAAAAAAGGCAACATAAGTGCCTTTTGAATGTGTATATGATGTTGAATGCACCTCATTCCAAATGGACATTTCACCTCTCTTAGTCCCACTTCTGTTAAAACTCCAGCCAGATGATTTAATGGTAAGTTTGTGGGTATTTGTGCTATTCCAGGAGGGAAACCTGAAGCGCTACCCTACACCATACCCAGACGAGTTGAAGAACATGGTGAAGACAGCCCAGTCTGTGGCTCACAGGCTGAAGGAGGACGAGTCAAGCGACGAGTCGGGGAAAGATGCAAAACCAAATGAGAGGAACCACATTGGAGTGCAAGATGTGGGAGTTAAGGTCAGCTTCAGCTAAATGAGATATTTTACATAGAAATAAACTTTGGTCCCCTTTTAACAAACTGCATATTCTACATGCAAATGAGAGAACATTTTCAATAAATAACTGGCCGTCTGTGCTGTTTTTGTGCAGGTGATTGAGCCTCCCTATCCTAATGGTACAACATCAGACATGGACTCCCAAGTATCTACAGACACATTTTCCCATAACCCATCTGCAACAGAAACAAAAGACACTTCAGACTCTTACAGCTCTCAGACAGTACCAGTCAAATCATCAGGGGGCTCAATGATGAACCATGAAGACACCCTGGAGGTACTCTCCTTTGTTTAGTCCTCACAATTTTAAGAAAGACGACAAGCATATTATGAAGTTTCAACTGAAAAATGCAATTTTAAGAACACTTTTGTCTTTGTCTTAAGGATTCTGAAGAGCTGTCTGACGAAGAAGAGGAGATGAAAATGGCAGAGATGAGACCCCCTCTTATTGAGATCTCCATCAACCAGCCTAAAGTAGTGACTTTAAGTAAGGACAAAAAAGGTAAAAAATGTATTAAAGTGATTTAAAATATAGTATTTTAAGTGACTGTGATAGATAGATACAGTACACTAACAGGAATGTTTCTGATTGACAGATGATGCAGACTCTTTGCTGGATGACACAGTTGCCAACAGCAACCAGAACAACAGTAACTGTTCGTCGCCATCACGCATGTCTGACTCGGTATCTCTGACTACAGACAGCAGTCAGGACAACTCTCTGTGCACCCCTGAGAGAGAGGCAAAGATGCCCTTCCTACCAAAAAGCCGGTTAGTACAATTCTTCACGTACATAGAATACAAAGGAGTCTTCTCATGTCATTATTGGAAAACCTGATGTACCTTCTTCTTTATTTTAGGCGAGAGGATGAGAATATGAACCCGCCTAAAGACACCGCCCCCCTCCTCCATAATGGAAATGGCTCTGAAACATCCCTTCAGGCCCTTTTGAAAACCCAGCAGACTCCGGCAGAGAAAATGGGTGACTACGACCTGTCCATGGAAGCCAGACTGGCCTTCATTGAGAAGGGATTTAACAATGGCATGGGCGAAACCTACACCAAGTGGGACCAGATCAATATGAACGTGTCCAAGTTGCCAACCGACAACATGGTTCAGCTGGATGAGGGGAACACAACCAAGAATGGTTCACTAACCCAGGAGGACTTGGACACCAAGCAGGGTTTTAGCAATGACAACATGGAGCATTTTCTGAATGGAAACCAGCAGGTCAGTGACTGCATCAATAGTCTTGGGAACAAAACCCAACCAATGAGAGTAGAGACATCTGCTGTGCATGTGGCCTCGACAGGCGTGACAGCCAGCAGTGACATGTCTCTGTCTCGCAGCACAGAGGAACTGTCTCCAGACAAAAGGTGCCATCCCCCGCAGGTGGTGAAGTCTCAAAGTATCAGCAACATAGAAACAGGAGGCTTGAAGCTGTACTCTTTTGATGGGGATGATGACTCCTATGACGCAACAGGAATGAGGATGGCAGGAGCCGGGCCAGGAGCTCAGGGCCAGAGCATAGTCCGGAGCAAGTCAGCCAGTCAGTTACTCAATGACCAGACTCTCCAGATCTACCCCAGCTCCTCTGCATCTTCTTCAGACCTGCTCTCCTCCTCTAAGCCCCCTGCCAGCACCAGCAGATATGCAGTCTCCTCCAGCATGGCCATGGGCATCCCTCCTCCTCAGTACAACATACAGTACACAAGCAGTGCCATGCCTAAAGAGGGCCTCTGGTCCCAGAGGACGCCTATGCCCCCAGAGCACCAAGGTTACCTTCCTCCTCCTCCACACTCACTTGCCAACACCAACTACTCCAACCGTAATCAAGCACCTCCTTACCCTCTACAACCCCAGCAGAGGGGGCCTCCCATGGCTCCCAAACCCCCTGGGGACATGTGGACTAAGGAGAGACTTCATTCTACGGGAGGCCAGGCTAGAAGCAGCACTCTGCAGAGGCAAAGCAGCACCGCCTCCACAGCCTCCATGGGTGACCAAAGGCGTATACAGGTGCCTGACGGGGAATACATGACATACAGGGACATTCACACCCTCGCCAGGGGCCCGCTGGCAATGAGCCAGGCCATGCAGAGGCCCCTCTCAGCTCGCACTTACAGCATCGATGTACCCGGAGCATCCAGGTCGCTCGGAGCTAGGCCGCAGCCCCATGAGCTTCCAGAGAGGACCATGTCTGTCAGCGATTTCAACTACCAGCAAAGCAGCCCCAGCAAAAGGCACAACACCAGGGTGAAGTCTGAGCACTCGCTGCTGGATGGGCCTGGGCAGGTGTCAGGAGGAGTTGGAGCAGGAAGGGTGCCAGTTGACTGGAGAGACCAAGTGATGCGGCACATTGAGGCCAAGAAAATGGAAAAGGTAAAAAGTATTACTGTAAATGTTAGTGAACCATTTCAGGGTGGAATTGATGTTTGTTTGTAAAGTTTACCTTATGACTTAAAGATCACACTTATTTGACCAACAGTATGAATCAAATCATCCTTGCATGGCAGCAAAACATGATACTCGTATAAAATCCTAAACTTGCCATAAAGCCGCTATTACATTAGCTTAAATTATTTGATAGTACCAGTATTGCAACATCATGTCAATAAGAAGAAAATATCTGTAAATCTTTTTATTTGCCCATTTTAAAGGGTCGTTTCACCCATTTACAAAAAGACGTGTCACTTACACATAGCCCTGCAGATGGTTTTGGTTTTGTTTGCCCAGACTCTGAGGTATCGGTCTGAGATTTCTGCTACTAACCCAATACAATACAAGTGAAAGGAATTTAGTTTGTGGTGCACACAACTTTGAGAAAGTACAACAAATTAACAGCAACGCGTCTTTCTAGAAACAAGGTCCCAATAAATCTGATAATCCGCAAACCTCCCTCTGTGATTTCTCCAGAAGAAGAGGATCTGCTTTTTGGGAGGGATGTTGCTGATGAATTGTATGTAATTGTTTTAGTGTTGTGAGCACCACAAACAAAATTCCTTTCACCTCCATTTTAAAGGTGAAGAGATGGGGTTTGATAACATTTCATATTGTACTCATTACCATACATCATTACATCAGTGCCCATCATCTAATGCCATCAATTATGTAATTTATGTAATTTCAATTACATGGTACCTGCTCGGCTCAACTTTGCACGCCCACGTTGCCCCGTCCTCCTTTTTCCATTGCAAATTAGTACCGTCTAATGCTTGAGTTGAGCCGTGGTTGGTCATCATAGCAGGAAAGTGCCGTGACCTAATGCAACACATTCACACAGGACGTTGAAGGATTGTTGCTTTTGATTCTCAGCATGTGACTGTTGCCACAGCCAGAAGACAAATTAGTTTCAAAAGAAGCTGGAAGCAGCAAAAAAAAAAAGCTGAGTAAACTATTTAATCACGGCTGGTTTGTTAAGGACAGCCCCCGATTGTCGCTAGCAATAATGACGCAGCGAATAGCAATTCTCTCCAACCAATCAGTAGTTTGCAGGTTTTCACAACATCTTTTGGTATCGCCTCAGCTCGCTTGGAACCTCGACTAAGGTAGTACTAAAAAAAAAAAAATACCTGTTAGCAGGTACCAGGGACTTTTTATCATAATGGATAACTAAATTAGTTGAGGAGGTACCATCATAGACAGTTAAAGAAATGGACCAACATTTCCGGTGATAGCCGAGCGTTACTGCGCAGCGTCCAACAGAGCCTGACGATGTAGATGTGACGTGAGCAACCTGTCTGAGAGATCGAAGTCTTCTGGTAGCTGTGCCAAGAGAAATTTCAATCATTCCCAATCTTGCAGAGACAGAGAGCGTAGGTATATGTAAAGAGATAACATAGGCACAGGCTAATTATTGCTAACTAAAATGCTAGTGAACATTAGTAATTAAACCTGAACAGCTAATGAAAGTTGCTGTTCGGTAAGTCGCATGCTTATCACACAATCGTTAGCCTATTTTTTTACAAAAACGTCTGCTATTGAGCCATAACGTAAGATACAAGGTAATGGAGCCTTTTATGCATTATTTTTTCTTTAGAAATAAACATTGGACAACTAAAGTCTTTAAACGCTTCAGATGTAAAGTCATTTGCTATCAACATGAGGTCAAAATCAATAGCACTCAATGGAATGTTAACGGCAGGTGATGCACCATAGGAGCTACACGTTGTGGAGAGAGGCTTACCCCCTTGGGTACCATGCAGTGGGTAGACGCCGTAAGAGACATTGGTACTGGCTATCTGAATCTTTCACTTCATTTGGGTGACTCAAAAAAACATGGGCAAATAAAACCAAACCTGTATGGCTGCATACCATTGCAGATATTTGTGTGAATCGACCCTTTAATATGTAGTCAGAAGTTTATCGAAGCTTACTAACCCAGCTGTATGCACAGTATTCCTAACTGCATGTTTGTCTGTATATGCTGTAAACCTTTTTTGTTGTTGTTTTTTTATGTCATCGCTCATTTGGTGGATTGCATGGCCACGGCTGACATGTGGGTTGGTGCTGGTTGTTCCATGTCGTCCCTCTGTTCAGAATGCGCTGTCTCGCTCCTATAATTCCAATAACGCTCCGCTGAGCTGGTCTCACTACGGCAGCTGTAGGGATATGCATGCCAGCCAAGGTTCTCTGGTCTTTAGTGCCAGGGACGGACAGCCCTACGGAGCTCTGGGCTTCTGTGTGAGTACTGTAACCCTAAAGTTAGCTCCTGCAGCTCATACTTAGCCAGGGCTTCCAGCTCTTGCTAGTTTCACATCCTTTAGAAGATAAGAAATGTCTGTTTCCTTCTCTCCTCGATGTTGAGAAGTGATCACTGACCTCAGAATCTTTCACTTGTCCTTTTTATAGGCAAGTGAAAGTATAATTTCTCTCCTAACGTCTGATTTCTCACGACCACAGACCCTTTCTACGTACATATGACTGTCTTCTCCAAGTTTGTCTAATTCCTCTGAATGTAATGCGGTTTGACTTGTTTAAAAAGGGGCCTACTAATGTTGTTTTTTTGTACCACTTATCTAAATTTGTGTAGTGGCTTTACCACCTCCATGATAGAATTACAGAAAGACAACTGAAATCTAATTCTATTGATGAAGGCTGCTACACATTCTTCCTCGCAAAACGTACAGGCTGTGTGGCATAATTAATTTTGTCTACCACATCTTATTCGAGTGATGAACAAGAAAGATGTTTGTCTTGTTATAGTGCAAATGGAGACTTGGATTTCTAGTGACTCATAATCAGAAATGTAAAATCATGTATGGTACAAAACACCCCCTTCTCTAAACCTGCCAGATGCTCTAACATCATAATCATCCCGGTGTGTGTTATCCCTCCACCCTGTCACAATCGCATCCTGTGTTTGTAATGCGTCTGAGCAACCGTGATTTTTCTTCTCCTTTTTTAAACTGCACTTTGAATCGTCATTTTGCTCATTCATCATCTTCACTTTAACTTTCAATCACTTCAGAATCACTTCATATCCTCTCACTTTGTGTGTGGGGATGAAAACTGTGTTTGCAAAAGGTAAGTGGTTAGAGGTGTGTGTCTAAGGGACTTAGAGAGTGGTTATTAGAATCTGTAGAGGAGAGGGAAAAGTGCTGAGTGTGTTGTGTAACCCTCCCTATAAGCTAGTAAGTATTCAGAATTAGATGCTGATTAGAGTCTGAATAGAAACTAAGCACAGTTTAATTTCATTTTAATTAGACGTGTCCCTTTCAGCTCCTTCCAAAGCAACACATCACGGCTCAATGACATGAAAAATGTTTGTGTCAGTATCTAATAATCTGTCTATTATCTCTTGCTGTAAATGTGTTTCAGTTGAGTGAGGTTTGGGCACCATCTCAATGATCATCACTTTCTTCCCCTTTCAGGATGATGTGTTTCCCCAAGGCCAGCAGAGCTACACCATGGACCCCCACAGAAAAGTAGGTTCACCACATACGTAGGTTTAGTGGCAAAGAAAAAATGTAGTCGTCAATTAAAAAAAGAACTTTTCTTCATCTCTGTGTGTTTCTGTTTCCTAGGTGCCTTTGATGAACGGTCAGATGGGCCCTTCTGTTCGTGCTCAGGTGAGCCAGGCGCCCATGGCCCGACACCCTTCCAGAGAGCAGCTCATCGATTACCTGATGCTCAAAGTCTCCCATCCACCCCAGGGGCCCCCACGCATCCCGCAAGACACACTGCAGCAAGAGGTGAAGGATTGTGTCAAAGGACTTTGAAGACATACAGAATCTTTTTTTTAAAACAATTAATTTGATTGTGGGGATAATTTTCATTTGCTTGGCTGAAGTTTGATTGCAATAATAGTTTTGACATATTGGTGAAAAACTCTTATTCACTTTCTTGTCGAGCTTTGGATTGGGGGATCAATACTCCTTCTTTGGCTACAGCCAGGAGTTGGTTAGCTTAGCTAAGCATACACTGAAAACAGAACAACATAAAGATTTAACTTGTTAATCAGTGAACTTAAGAGATCCTTGTCGTTTGATTTTCTTAACTTTGGATAGAGCCAAGCTAGCTGTTTTCCCCCTGTTAACAGTCTTTATACTATGCTAAGCTAACAACCCGCTGGCTGTAGCTTCATACAACAGACAGATGTAAAAGTGTTTTTTAACTTAGGTCATAAGCTTATTCACTTTCATGCCTAAGGGAATCTTAGGCTGTAAGAATCTGATATTGTGTTCTTGTTTCATTCTCCAGAATTTAGTTTTATTTACAGCTAGCAGGCCAGTTAAAAAAAATACCTGCACCCTAACTGGCGGTGGTTGTTCAAAACTCATGTTGGGAAATTGCGTAATAAACAGTGAATAGCTGTGATTAAGTGGCTGATGAAAGTATGTGGGTGTGTTTTAGATCCGTCTGAAAGTAGAGAAGAATCCTGAGCTGGGTTTCAGTATATCAGGAGGAGTAGGAGGCCGGGGAAATCCCTTTCGTCCAGATGACAATGTAAGTTTTTTTTATTTTTGTTTTTAATTATAGTACCTTACCATACCATATATTCCATTAATATATATATATTTTTTTTTTATAGAAATTGAATTTTGTTCAATGTTCAATACAACTCTGCAGCTTTTAAGATATATAGTTAATATGACAATTTCCATAATATTTCAGGGTATATTTGTGACGAGGGTTCAACCTGAGGGACCAGCATCCATGATTCTTCAGCCTGGAGATAAAATCATTCAGGTATTCTGCTAATATAACGAAGCTGTCGTCAAAGTTTTCCGTTATTATTTCAAGGTTTAGTGGGATTTTTCTCCACGTTAACGAAACAAATCTGTCTCTTCTCACAGGCAAATGGCTACAGCTTTGTGAATATAGATCATGGGTATGCAGTGTCCCTCCTGAAGACGTTTCTGAACACTGTGGATTTGACTATCATCAGAGAAGCGCAAGCATAAACTCAACTAAGACCTCTAAAGAAGAGGGACATGAGAAAAGAGACGAACAGAGACATTTTTGTCGACTCTCATATTTTTATACACCGAGGAGGCTGACCTGTTGATATCTGTCGGGACTATTTATAGTAGAGATCTCCATAGCCTTGATTAAACAGGGAAAACCACTGAATGTAGTGGATCAAAGTGAGACGGCGGCAAACCTCTGCAAGTACGAGTCCTCAAAAGGCCATCACTGTGGTATATATATTTTTATACAAAAGAAGCTGAAGATGTGACCTGCTCTGATGCAAATGATTACTGTGGTCTCTGTACAGATCATCTTTTTTTTTTTTTTTTTTTTGTCCCAAACTCACAAATTCATTAATATACATAGATTTAGGTTGTATTCCTGCGGATTGACATGAATTGACCA
Source organism: Percina caprodes (assembly GCA_013375575.1). Lineage (NCBI taxonomy): Eukaryota > Metazoa > Chordata > Actinopteri > Perciformes > Percidae > Percina > Percina caprodes. The sequence continues at coordinate 3,413,850 of JABXJD010000016.1, forward strand.
CTTGGGGACAGAGCTCCCTCTCTTCTGTCATTCAATTAGCCTATTTTTATTCTTTTTTTAAACCTGTTGTTTTAGATGTTGAACCCATTTTCTGGTCTGCCGTGCGTACATATTTGGAGGACAATGTTACGTGCTTTTCATGTGGAGATGAATGTAGGTCAAGGAGGGATTTGAGTTTGTTTTTTTGGAAAGGTTTTTTTTTTTTTGTTGTTTCTTTTCTTGCAAGATGGAAGAATTAAGAAGTCATCCGCCCCTGCTTCCATTAACCTGAGCATCCTCCAGCGTACAGACACTTCTGTTCCCAGTTCCATCCTCACAGCGACTGCTCTGCATATCACCAAGCCAGACCACTACCTGTGCTGTGTTGAAACAACCCCTCGCAGTATGAAGGAATCACAGCTTCTCAGATGTTGGGAGGGGGGGGAGGAGTCTGCGTGTGATCATTTAATAAGACCGTTAAATGGAAAGGAGATTTAAATATTGGCGAAATGGGAGAGGAGAGGTATAGCATGTTTGCTCACCCTTACTCTGTTTTGCCAATGAAAAGCTTTTGTTTAAAGCAAAGTTAGACATTTTGGGAAACGCTTACTCGCTCTCAGGCGACGTGCGAGAGGAGAATATTGACGCACGAGCAGTAAGAGCGGTGGCTATCGATCCTCTCCGCTACTCTGATCTTTTTTCCAGCAGAAAGTGAATATACTGTGTTGAATATTCCAAAAATTGTAAAAACTATTCTTTTAAGCGGAGAAAGATATGGCGGTTATGCTAGTTAACCAAAGCAAGTTTTGAAATTGTGGACAGAAGGCAAAAGCAGCAGACAACTGACAGAAAGATATTTGAAAAAGAACAGGTCAACGTTTGACTCATAATGTTTTTGGTTGTTTGTTTTTTTGTTTGTTTTTAAGGGCTTCATCTTTCATGCAGAAATGAGTGGGATAAGTCTTTGTTTTGCAGGGGTTTCAATGCCTGTCAGTTTTATTTTTTACATGGGGAAGACCACAGTTTGCCTTTTTGTGTCTAAAAATGTATCATGCTTTTTACTTTGGATCACTTAGGAGCAGTTTTTCTTTGCGTACAGAGTAGAGTCGGGAGAAACAAGTTGTCAAGTGCCATAGACCTTGAACTGTTTGAATAGGGGATGACCTTTGACCCCAGAACCCAAGCAATATTCACATGTTCACATCCTTCTGAGTACTTTTGCAGCATAATGGCTTAAAAGTAAGCCTTCATTTTCATTCAAAAACAACATTGGATAGCATTTTTTTTAAACAGTCTTTTAGTGATCACCGAGGATTTTACATGAATTTTATATTGTGAAGAAGAATCGTTTTTTTGTAATGAAATAGCACAGGAAATATATACAGCATTGCTTAAACAAAAGATTTCTCTGCATTGTGTATAAGTGAATGTTTGTGTCACTTTGCCTAAGAAGAGCTTTTTACCGTTTGTCACTTAGATTACCATAATGTTTATTTGTGCAAAATCAACTTACACCATTGAAAATCCAGTCAAAGCTGCATCTCCGAACATTCCTAATGTTTGTCAAAGAAGTGTGTCAGAAGGAAAGATTTTAAAGGCAATATGTCACCTCTCTGTTAATATTCATTCACTGGTTAAAGAAAACTCTTTGAGACGTGTTTCCAAAAGAAATGGAAATGATCAACAAAGTGAGCAAAGGCCCAAACAATACATGTGTAATAGAATGTTATCACACAGTGTAGTTAAGATTGACCCATAAAACACTGTGGTAATTAACCAAATTAAATACCCCTTTTAATAACAGTCACATTCTTTTAAGGTAGCTGTTCTAAGTGAAGCTGTACACTTTTATTAAAGCTAAATCTAAAATTGGTCATGTATTCACAAGTAAATTACATTAATAATGTGTATTTCCCAAACAAAGGTTTTTCCCAGAACATAGTATTTTACACATGAACTGTTTGTATTATTTCTATTAATTTTGATGGTGGTTGCTGTTGACTTTTTAAGAGCGGGGGGGGATTTCTGTGGTAAGTCACTTTATATTCATGGCAAAAAAGTCTGACATCGTAGATTATCTAGGGAGATAAAACACAGTCACATTTTCTTCATTCATGTCCGGTAGGTTTCATATGCTCCCACATTCTTATTTATTTAGTAGTTGTCTGTGGTTTTTAGACCTTACTAATCAAATTGTAAATACTCTTAAAAAATTGAGAAAAGGAATTAATAACGGCAATAGTGACTTGCGATTGTAAAACCAGCAATAAATTGCAATGCAGAGGCACTCATTTTAATGTATAGCTAGTATTTCTAAGGTTTCTCTGGAAACAGCCACATTGAGTTGATGATTGATATGCATTTATCCAACATTCCAGATTTTGTACATAATTACCTGTTTCTGAAGTAACCTGTGGAAAATAAACTAATGCTCTTTAGCAACGGATTCTTCTGTCTTCATTTCATCCTCTGGGTTCATCTTTAAATGAGTAACAGTACAGATGCACAGTCCAGTGTGCATGGACTGTGGACTGTACATGTGTTCAGGCTGCATTGGTTACAGTATAAGATGTATACAGCGATTAAATTAGCAGTATATCACCAGTAATCCCAATGTGTGTGTGTGTGTGTGGGGGCGGACAGACTCCTGCTTGCTTCTTCTGTCAGTTTAACAGTGCTGAAGGCCTTTTACACATTCAAACCATGCTGATGTTTTAAATTGTAATTTGCATTGAGCTTCCTCTGAATGTAATATTTTCTTCAGCAGTCTGTTTCCATTCAAATGTTTTGGTTTTTGACTAGATTAGACTGGTGAGTGTTGTGTTGAATGAGTATTCTGTCACCTAACAAAATCAGCCATCCTTCTGGTGCCACCCTCAGGCCAAACCATGTTTTTCATCCCTTTTTTCCCTCTGTATTTATTCTGTAATGATCATTATATCCTCATATCCTCATATCCTTACCTTTTAATATAGACTTATTGTATGTGTAGAAGAAGCATACTTTTTGTTTGTCTTACACACCCTAATTGATGCTTAATTACTTATTGAAATAGTTATATTACACAAAACTTTTAACTGTGGTTTGTATAGCAAAAATGATAGCAGCAATTTTAAATGCATAAAAAATCATATGTAGGTGTATGTACATTTCCAAATTTCATGTTACCGTTCATTCATAGATTATGTTGATATAAAGGAAGTGTGTCACGTATGTTTTGACTTTTTGATCTTTTGCAGTGGCTAAGTGCTTCAGTACGCTCTGTCTCCCATTTCTGAAGTGTACCTGCTTGTCAGGACCATTTAAGCCACTATACATTTTATGACATCTGAAACTACTTAATTATTTAAAAATTTGTCTTAACTAACATCACTGAAGTAAAAAAAACACAATCTCACAATACAGTGTAATTTAAAAGACTAAGTGTTTTTTATTAAATGCAAATACCAAACTAGTTAAGGTGATAAAATAGAGTGACAAAGTTCTGGCTTTGTGTGTTTTGGTTGACGTTTGACCTGATTGACTCCTGATTGACTTCTGCCCTAAAACAAGAAATACATAGGTCTGTGCTTTTTGTATTATTTAAGAATGTCCCAAATTCAGTCATTCTAATGGACTGTTAAGTGCAGGCTTGTAGACTAAATCACTTCTAATTTATCCAACATTAATCTGACTCAAGTATGCATAATTTTAATCTAGAAATCATTTATAGACTGCATCTTTTATACTGATTATTAGAGCAATGAAATATTAAAGAAGTTGGCTATTTTTTGTTGAGCTCTATAGGACCTGTGTGAGGAAAAGAAATTCAGTGAGACAGACAAAGTAAGACAGATAATCTTTGATACATTGAATAAGTTATAAGGATAAGCAGATGCTTATATTTTACATAATGACATGCAGTACATTACCGTTCTTTGTCTTTATATAAGTCTGAAGCTGATCACCTCGCTGTCCACATGCAGAGAACGGCAGCAGCTCAGGAGGTGGAGGAAGAGAAGAAAAAGAGAAATGATGGTGAGTAAGACAAATAATGGTTTATTTATTAAATCACTGCGAACCAGATTTACAAAATAACATGTTATTACTTTCTCAGTCAAGTCAGAGGCTCGTACATACTGGAGCAGGACAAAGGTATGTTGAAATGGTTAGTAAGTATGGAGAAGCATACTATTTAATAATAATCCAAATAAATTACAATACAACAACACACATTTATTACTTTGTCTTTACATTAGACTATTCTAAGTCACTTTCTTTTAAGTCAGAAGCTCGTACTTACCTTTTTGGTCCACAGTGAACGGCGGCTCAGGTGAGAGGGAACAATAAATAATGGTCAGTAAGATAGACAAAGAATTTTTTTTTAACTACTAAATAAGTGATATTATATTAACATATAGATGTAGCATACAGTTTGTTGGTTGGTTACATAATAATGATTACTCTGTTTTTATATTGTAGACTGTCACTTTCTCTACAAGTCTGAAGCTCATACTCACTTTTTTCATCCACAGTGAACAGCAGCGACTCAGGTGGAACAATCAATAATGGTTAGCAAAACAGACAAATAATCTTTGAACTAATAAGTGATAATATATGAATAAGCAGGTGTGCTATAGAGTATGTTTTTTTGTCTTTATATTATATTTTTAAGTCAGACGCCCGTACTTACCTCTTTCGTCCACAGTGAACAACAGGTCAGGTGGTGGAGTTAGATCAGAGTAAAGTCAGACAGAAATGGTTAGTAAGACAAATAATCTCTAAGTTACTGAATATTATAAATTATACATATTTTATATTGTTACTGTACCTTTTTTGGCAATATTTCTTTAGGCATTTTTAACCTCTGGATGAAGATGCTCAAACTGCCCATGGGGAGATTTCTTGGTGCCATGAGGTTTGCTCATAGATTTGGATGTTGGGGTGTCTAGTGCATTTCCAGTCAATTGATGATATAAGAATAAAGTGCTTTGTCTTCTCTTTGAATTTGCAGTTTTTTTCCAGCTTCTTATATCAGTGCAGTTGTTTTTAGTGATATATTTGGTGTTTAATGTAGAGCTGTCTGCAGTCTTCCAACTGCAGGCAGCCCTACATTACACACACCTAACGTTGGGCAGACTTTAATCAAATTGCCTCTGGGAGCTTTTTTGGTGACTTGGTTCCATGAGGTTTGCTCATATTTGGATGTTCTGCTTTTGTTGGTGTCCTGTGCATTTCCAGTCAATTGATGTTATGGGAGTAAAGTGCTCTGTCTTTGAATTTGCAGCTTTTTTCTAGCTTCTTATTTCAGTGCAGTTGTTTTAGCACTCCATTGCACACAGTGCTGTCAGCTTCACTGTGAAGGGGGGGAATATTGTGTTCATTTGAACACCGACCAAGCTGAAGGTTCCTTGCCCTGCCAGACGCAAAAGCAACTTTGTCTTCATCAGCCCCGCCAGACGCAAAGGCTACATGCACGGGGAGTCGACAGCCCCACCAGACGCAAGAGCTACCTGAGGCATCACCGGCCCTGCAAGACGCAAAGGCCGGCCAGTCTGTCAGGCTGACAGAAATACAGTCAATCGATTCCCCATACATAAATGAAGTGATACACAAATATATATATACACAAAACATTTCCAAACAAGGCCCAGTGCAAGACGCTACTTGGGGTGTTGGCAGCCCTGCCAGACGCAATGGCTACATGCACGGGGAGTCAACAGCCCTGCTAGACTCAAGAGCTACTTGAGGAATGGCTGGCCCTGCAAGACGCAAAGGCCGGCCATCAGGGTGAAAGAAATAAAGTTGATCCACCATGCAAAAATGAAGAGATACACAAATAGATATGTACAGCCCTGCCAGACGCAAAAGCTACCATGGGAATCATCGGTCCCACTGTGATGTGGAAGTGATGAAGGGCAGGTATGGATTGCTCCGATGTTTCAAGGAGGAATGTGAGCCCATCCATCGTAGAGTTAATCTGAGTCCCAGCTATCAGACCACCTCCACCTCTTTGCAGGAGTCTCCTCCTCGTTGTCGCTCTCGTGCCTGCGTCTCCTGGAGCAGCCGAGGCCAGGGGATTCAGGAAGTACTGCCTGGTCAGAGGACTCTTCTAGGACGATTGGCCAGATGTCCTCAGCATCCAGTTCAGGGATGTCATGTCCAACGACATCTATCTCAAAGTTGTCATTTTCGTGCTCGTGCTCGTCCCCGTGCTCGTCCCCGTGCTCGTCCCCGTGCTCGTCCTCTTCAGATTGCTCATACCTGTACCTGGCCAGAAAATTGTCAACAGCAAGTATGATAGGATCATGAAAAGGTTCAGCAGGAGGATCAGCAGGAGGTTCAGCAGGAGGTTCAGCAGGAGGATCAGCAGGAGGATCAGCAAGAGCCGGAGGAAAAGCGTAGTGAACATTGGGGAAAGCGTAAGGAGCATAAGGGGGATGAGGAAATGGGTGAGGAACAGCATAGGGAACAGGGTAGTAAACAGAGTAGTAAACAGGAAAAGGAACTTGCTCTTGTTCTTGCTCCTCCACCCTATTGTGCAGTGGTGGGAACTGCTGCTCACCTTCCTCATTACCTCCCTGAGGCTCAGCCTCCTGAAGCCCGTCTACATCACCTTCCCCAACAACGTCAATCTCTTCCTCCTCGTCCTGGTAATCAGGCAGGATTGGGTTATAGGGGGCGATCACAGCGACAGGGCGGTCAGGGTTTGGAGGCCTGAACAAACCACCTGAGGATTCAAAAATGTATTCAAAAAAGTCACATTCTCCACTTAATCATTTTTAACCAGATGCATTACAAGCACCGGGTAACAAAACAACCAACAAACATGGTGCCATAGCCACATCTAAACATAAGATCAAATATTGGGCTGTTCTGCTGCTGTTATCTGAAACATTGTGACAAGACGTGAGCAATCTGAAAATGCATTCAAGCTAGATATATCTTCACTGGACACTGCTCTCGCGCAATTATCTAAAAGTTTTAGATAATTACAGATAAATTTGATACATTTTAGATAAATTGTGCCATATTTGACCGCCAAATGCTAAATAATGATTTACTGTACATTATTCTCACTGGAAACAGTAATGCAAGACTGTCGATATTTCAAATAAGAGCAAATTATGAAAATGCTATATCTATGTAAGACAGCAGCCATGGTTCAAATGATTTAACAGGAATAGGGCAGTGGGCCTCAGCAGCTCACTTTTCCATGCAGCTGTCAACTTTATTTTTGGACCTGGATTCAGAAAACGTTATTATTCTTGCCTAAACTATTTTCCACTCTTTCATAGTTTACATGGGGCCTCTCATACATATGTTAGTAAAAGCTGTACACACTGCTCAATATTACACAAAACCACTCCATAATGATCTTTTAACATATATTTCTTCATTTAAAGAACATGTTGACTGGGGTGCTGTGCAGATACTTTGACATTTCAGTCAGGCAATAACAGTCTATAGCAGCACATGTTAAATTGTGATGAATTTATCCAAATCATAAATGATTTGTATTTTTCCCTTTGGTGAGCAGTAATAAAGGACTGAAGAGCAAAAATGGTCCAGGTTAAGTATTTAGTCAGATATGACATTCAGTACTACTGTCTCTACTCAGCAATGGAAGAATATTTAAATCTTCATTTTGCAAGACAAAATTCCACAAAAAGACCTTGTTCACATTACTGTTTTTGCTTCTGAAAACATTACTTGTTCTTTAATACAACAAAAAAGTCAGATTAGTATAATAGCAATCAGAGCAAAATGCCTTATTCTGTCATGTTGCATCACATTCCGGTTGTATATTCAATGGCAAAACAAGTGGCTCCGACCTGTCTGAACTGTTTGTTTTTCAAGAGCATAGTATCACGTTTGCAATAATTTGTGAAAAACACAGATGTAGCCAAAACGTTTGATGCGCAAAGATATGCGTGCGCAATTACGCAAGCGTAAACGCGTAATTAACAGCAGGGCTTCTCCAAAAAAAACAACCCCAGCTAAATATGTGAATCTTCGCAAAATTATTTATATATATTTTTTTTTATATTTAGCCACTCCCCCAATTCATTTTATTTCTATGGTTGCCTATCATGCAGCGTGGGGGAGACTGTGGCATCTTGAACGCAGGATGTGCACAGTCACCGCATGACTACCCAACCTCATCTCTTCCATTTAACGTTACAAGAAAATACCACATGAACTAAAGCATATTTCAATGTTATGACAATACAAACATGTCGAGTAGAAGCGCTGGGAGATTTAGTTTTAGGTCCAGTAACTGTCAGACACTTTAGTTCACGTCATCTCCTTCATTCAGACTCATAATAACATTGATCAGAAGTATCTGGGATTTAGGCTACTTCACACATGTGATAATGTCAATTTCAAAGAACACAACAGTATTACATTTAACGTAGGTATCCTCAAAGGAACGTGCACTTATTTGATGAACCTGCACGTTCCGATCCTTTCTCAAGTTCCATCGTTTCCATGGTGCATAGGAAAGTATATTTTTTTGGCATTATTCGAAAAATGGCCCAGTTGCCATCTTGTAACCCTAACCATTTTTTTTTTAAACATTTTTGACGAAAAATGTGATGCTATCAAACAAAAATGACTAACTTCAAATCACTAGCTACACCATTTTTAACATAATTCACACATGTCCCGCCACACTCAGTATATTATACCATGTAGGTATCCTTTTATACCGAGAAAACGTCAAGGGTCACCAAAAACTGTGTTCTCCTAACAGGCCATCTAAAAATATAATAGTTCCTTATTTTACATAACATAATTTAATGCCAATTGTGTTCTAAATGTCTCTTTTAAGGATTTAATGAACATAATAATATAATAAATACATTTGGCATGACATTAAAAGCTGTCTCACGTGGAAAGTGAATTCTCCTTGTGGTCAGCAGGTCCTCCGACGCAGGGGCTCCACTAGAAGTCATTTTAACAGTAGATTACAGAAGGTTTTGCTGTAGTTTTACTGCTGGATGTTTTTCTTCAGTTATCAGTTTGTTTTTCAGAAGTTGTTTTCCAGGTGATCAGGTCTCCAAGAATTTCAACTGTCCAGTTTTGTTTTTTTTGCAGGTCAACTTGTGTCAAGTCCAAATGCAAATGAGAAATTCGAAAGGCTGCAGCTGTTTACATCACCTTGGTCACCACATCACCATTCTGTTGCCATGACTTTTATTGACCCGTGCGAGCGTGTGCGTGGGCGAATGAGAGAGATTATATGCATTGTTATAACATTGATAATATATATGGAAATTGTTTGGACTTTTGTGTGTGTTTTTTTTAGGTGTTTCCATAAATAATTGATTTCTTGAACTCACCTGACCCAGAGCTCACTTACCAGGTTAAACCAAGAATGAATCTGTCAGCATCAAGAATACTAAAATGAACTAAAACTAAACTAAAACAGGTGTGAAAATAACGTTTTGATTAACTGAAATAAAAAATAACTACATCCTTCCAACAAGTTTCATGAAAATGGGGCCATAGTGTAAACCAACTGAACTGAAACATAACCTCCTTCACAGAGGTAATAATAATAATAATAATAATAATAAAGCCCCAATTTATACATCATGTCATTTTGCATTTTTTATTTGCCAGTGAGGTGATAGAGAGGACCTATTTCAACGCATAAAATGTAATTATTTATTAATGAGTGGCAAAATGTAACTAATTATATTTTGGCAACTCAATTAATTGTAATAACAATTTGTACTTGTACTGTACAAATTTGAGGTACTTGTACTTTACTTGAGAGTTGCCATTTCATGCTACTTCATACTTATATAGGTTATCTAATGTACATTTTACTCCAGGACAATCATTTGATGGCTTTAGTTTTTGTTTTTACACATAAATATTTGTTTGCATAAGTTTTGTAAGCTTCATATTTTATGAACACTTATGTTTTATAAGTGTTCATAAAATATGAAGCTTTCTTAATTATGTAACCATCCAACAGTTTATACAAGTAGAGCTGAAGCAATTGGTCGATCGATTAGTTGACAGAAAATGGCAACTATTTGAACCATCATTTAAATATTTTTTCATAGACAAAAGTAGCTCCACCTCAACCACCTACAACAGCAAGTTGTACGTTTTCCTGATTATTTACACGCATAGTATTTTCAATGGAGGACTTGACTTGATTATTTACAGTGTGGTGTTTTTACTTATAAATAAACGGTCTGATTTATGTTCTGAATGCTTTCTCCATCACTGTAAATGTGAGCATCTTTCTGTTGCTTGGGGCCATGGGCAGTAATGTACCATCCAATACAATAGGTGGCGGTAGTGCATCTTAAAGTATATTGACAACCCCCGTTAAAAATAATAATACGTGAAACTGACAAAAAACCTCTCGCTTGCTGAAAAGTATTTTAGAAGTAGGTCCAAACGCATATACAGTTTAGGTCAAGCAGGAAGGGGAAAAACGTTGTTTTTTTTAAATTTTGAATAGACACTGGGCAGTTTGACAGGATATATTGCACTAATGTGCGATCCATAGATGGCAGCAATGCAACTTTTTGGATGTCGGCTGCTGTAAAATCCCAAAGAAGAAGAAGAAGGAGAAGGAAAAAGAAGAACCTCTCGCTTCGCCCAGCTGGCTATACTGTGAATACTGCATAGCGCCGAGCGGGGTGACTGAGAAATACATTTTATAAATAATTAAATACTACGCTTTAAAGATAGGTAACGCCTTTATAAGTTTGCGCAATGAGTGGGATACCAGGGACTACCGTCGTCCAGGTCACCAACCTGTCCTCGGCTGTGAGCAGCGAGCAGATGCGCACTCTGTTCGGTTTCCTGGGAGACATCGAAGAGCTACGGCTATACCCGCCCGAGTAAGAGCAACCTTCCCCGGGATGGCTAGATAGGCAACACCGCGGTTCTGCGGCCTTTCTGCGGTGCATATAAACATAACAAATAAGAATTCACGGCTGTAGTAAATAACTAACCCGCCTTTTTCTTTTTGTGTTTTCTTTCACAGCAATGCCCCTCTGTCTTTCTCGTCCAAAGTGTGCTATATAAAGTACCGAGACCCCTCCAGTGTTGGTGTGGCCCAACATCTCACCAATACAGTTTTTATTGACAGAGCTTTGATAGTAGTACCATGTGCGGAAGGTGAGTGCAGCCCGTTTCGTTCAAAGGAATGAAAATAAAGTGTCTGAGTTGTCTCAGTGGACTTGCTATGGCCTCCTCCCCTTGAATTCAACCGTTTGGTGTTTTGGTTGAATTCTGGTTTCTTTCTATTCACATGGAAAATTGGCAAGTTGTGCCATTGGGTAGTTCCACAGGTGATTGGTTGTATCACGTTAATAAAAGCTAGCAAGATAATGTCTTATAAGCGCACAGCCAAGGTTTCTGTTTGCTGTCACAAGGTGGTTTCTACAGGTAACATTAGACGTATGTTGAATGTTTTTGAAGCTGCAAGACTTGCAGACTGCATTATTTACCTCACTGTAAACACTGGATTCTGAGGAATCTTGTAGTGTGTGTGTTTTTTTTTTGGTTAATAAACTGACATTAATGTTACTTGTTTTATGGAAATGACTAAGTAAGTTCATGGCATCACAGCTAACTCAATCCCCTTTCTCTCTTTCATTTGTGGTGCTCCTTTTCTTTATATTCCCCTTCCCTTGTTCCCTTGTGTACAGTCGAAACAATGATATCACCTCTAACTTGATGCTTTTTGTCCACGTGACTTGGTGCTGGATGGCTACTGAGTTTATTAATTTGGTTTTGTATGTTTTTTCTGTGTGATTATGTGTGCATATCAGATGACTAGACTGGCCCAGCTGTTACACTACACTAGCCTGAGTCAGGCATTGTTTTCCAAGCCACTATCCCCGATCGGGCCAACGCAGCCTTCAAGGGGGAATGTGACCAGGAGAATAGCCTGCTGAACCTTCCAAGATGGACACCTTGTCTCTTTTTATTTATTTATTTTTTTCTTTTGGTTTGTTTCCTTTCATACTTTCCCATGTTGTCCACTCTCTACTGTCTCTATCTAGAAACTACAGTATTGCTTATCTCTAGCTTTGTGTTTATATTTGTTATTTTGGTTTGTTTTGATTATTGTCCAACCCCCACCCCCCTCTCTCTTTCTGCTACAGCTGCAGCTTGTGTGTGATTGAATTCTGTCCAGGTTGCTACGGCATACCGGTGGGATGTGTATCACACATGGGATGCTAAGAGGATCACTAACACTGTACTCTATTGTCAGCTACTCCTGTTGTCATAGTGAGGGGCTAGACATGAAAGTGAGACCCAGTAGAATATTTTAAATTCTATTTGCGCTTTTCACATGTGCTGAAATCTGTAGTAAAAGGTTTTTTTTCCTCACGTTACAGCTCTGGCATGGATGTTTTAATATTTAATAACAGTCACTCTCCATTCAACATCATTTTCTCTTTTAACTTAGAAAAGCGTGATACATGCATTAATACTTTGCGCCGTTATTTTATGTTTTCTACAATCACTTTTCGAATGGTAATACATGCTCAGTGCCTCCAGCTTTAATGAACTGAATTTGTAGTTATTTTGTTTCTTATTCGTCTTAACATAGCTCTCTTCTCCAGTTATAAAAAGCAGCAGACTTTAATGGAATGAGCAAACGTCCTAATTGGTTGTTTTTATAGCAAAGGCTTGGATAACATTTCCTACAGTTCTTAAAATTGTTGTTCTTTTCTGTATCTGATGTCCTGTGTGCTATTAGTGATGCAGCCATTGGGGTTATCTTGTGTTGCACACCTTTCCAACACTGCGAAAACGATCGCCCCACGGAAAAGCGCCCATGCTTGATATCGTATGGTTCATGACCAATATGTTTCCAGTTCAGGTGACCCATGCATCAAAGTGTTGACTCATTCTCTGCATTGTATTTTTTTTTTTTTTTTGATCTATGAAAAGAGACCAAGGACAAATCAGTGTTCTTTTGTTTTTGAAAAAAAGTTAAGCTTTTTATTGAAAATAATAATTCAGATTGACTGAGAATAATAATTTAACAAAAGCAAAGTAAGGATGCTCGGTCTCCAGTAGTAGACAGTAGAACACTTGTAGGTTGTATAGGGAAGTGTATGCTCTCTTTCTTTCTAGAATACAGTGGGCTAATTGTGCAGACATAGAGGAGACAGTGAGAAGACTCCCTCTATTGCCTTCACTAATATCTGCTTCTGTCCTGCAGGGAAAATCCCAGAAGAGGCCAAAGCTTTGTCACTTTTGGCACCTGCCACCCCAGTACCCAATCTGATTCCTGGAGGGGGACTGCTACCAATTCCTACTCCAGCGCCACTTCAGAATGTGAGTCAGCATCTTCTGGTCCTCTTGTTGTCTCCTCTGTTTTTCTGTTATGTAATGGTTCATTTTCACATGGTTCAACTCACTTTTGTCACCAGTACTTTTCTCTTTTTTTGATTTTCCACTTGGGATAGTATATTATTGTGTTATATAGCTTTTTGTGCATGTTATAGGTTTACAAAGCGAAAAAGCCCAAAGTCCACCCCAAAGGGACTTACCATCTCCAACAGAAAACACTGTTCACAAACCGCTCCAAACAGCTCTGCTGTAGTCCAGCCTAGACTTCTGTGACAAATGTGCGTCACTTTGTAACTCACGTTATAATGCTCACCTAGCTGCTAGCGTGGCACACCCTCACACTCTGCTTCTGACTGGCTTGTGGTGCTGACCTAGCTACTGCGCAAGTGTTCCAACAAAGATGGAATAAAAGTGAGATGCCTCACTCTGTAAATAAAACAGCGAGCTCCACACACAGGGTGAACAGAGGAGCTGCAGCAATGTGCAGTACAACAAAAATATGTTTTTTGATAATTAAACTATGTAAACCTATTTTGATATAACTTCTAAATACAATTATGAACCTGAAAATGAGCATAATATGAGCACTTTAAATCTGTGGAGTGAATAAAAAAAAATCGCAGATGCTATTGACAGTAGCTTGGCTATTTAAAAATAGCAGGTTTGTGCAGGATGTCCCGTGTCCTCCTAGTAGATGGTTCTCCCTGACCAGTAGTGGTCTGCAGTGTTTTAAGTACTTTTATTATTGGCTCAACACAAAAAACAAAGGACTGGGTACTATCCACAACTTTTCTTAATAAAAGAGTTAGCTGTGTAGAGCCGGGCTGTGGCATTCAGTGGAAATGCAGCATTAGTAAAACCGTGTGTGCATGTGTGTATTTTACACTTGCAGCTGAACCTTCCCACAGTGAATCGGCTGTCGTCTGCTCTGGACCCCGCAGCATCGTTGCTCTCCCAGCCCCCCCTCATGGGAAATGTGGATCCCTCAAAAGTTGATGAGATCAGGAGGACCGTTTATGTCGGCAACTTGAACTCACAGGTAACGATGTCAAATCTGTGTTTACACTTAATATAGTGAGTATTTACAGTGGCACGGTGGAGTATGTGTCTGTTGCACATGTTAGTGTGGCTCATGTGTGTTTTTGGACAACAGAGGAATAAGATATATCAAGCTGTATGTAGTACACAGGCAATATTTGTTCACAGGTTTAATTATTCTCAATTTGTTAAGAAGAAACAATAGGACAAATACAGAATACCACCAGCAATCATTTCCCTCATTCATATTCTATTGTAAGATGTCTTATTTCCGCCTCATTTTTTAGCCTTCCATAAGTATTCGTGACAGATCTGAACAAATTATAGTTTCAAATAATAATGGTCAGAGAAAATAGTTTGCTCATAAGCTCTTTGTGACCACTAGAAAACATATTTTTTGTTGTTGGACCATTTAGCATTGATGATGTAGGATACCCAATCACTAAATTAGGTTGGTGGAATAAGTTAACTCTCAACCTGATTGATATAGGCCCAAGAGAATTAAGATAAATTACAACTCAGACGTGTTGTAATTTTTTGGAAAGCCTCAATGTATTTCAGACAGTCTCAAAGCTTTACATTCTGTAGCTGCAACTTTGTTGTCATTTAATCTAGTTGATCTTTCTTTCTGCAGACCACCACTGCTGACCAACTGTTAGAGTTCTTCAAGCAAGTGGGAGATGTGAAGTTTGTGCGAATGGCTGGAGATGAGACTCAGCCGACACGCTTCGCCTTCGTAGAGTTTGTTGAGCAGGATTCCGTCGTCAGAGCCCTGACCTTCAATGGAATCATGTTTGGAGACCGACCCCTGAAGTATGTATTTTTTTTTTAAAGACCATACTACAGAGCAGTACGATCCACAGCAGACATTATAACATATAAGAAATGTTTTTTTTTTTATTTACTCCGAATGTAGTTCTCAAAGAAACAGACTTGTGCTTAAAATGACACTAATCACGACAAAGAACAAAATACCTGTTAGTGATTTGTCAGTTGATATTTATGTCTTTCAGGGTTAATCATTCCAATAACGCCATAGTAAAACCCCCAGAGATGACGCCGCAGGCTGCTGCTAAGGAGCTAGAAAGTGTGATGAAGAGAGTGAGAGAAGCCCAGAATACCATTGCTGCTGCCATAGAACCAGGTACAACATTTAGATTTTCTGCACGTACCAAGTTTTAGAATAATTAAGTTGTTCTGATGCTGAGGCTGCTGCTCTTCCTTTAGCGGACATAAAGAAGCTTTCTTCCAGTCGGTCTATAAGGTCACGCCGGTCAGCCTCGCGGTCACGCTCCCACTCGAGAACGCGCAGGAAAAGGTCCCGTTCGAAACACAGGTGCCCAACTAATACTCAGAGCTTTTCTCAGAGATTTCACTTGCACAAAGTTGTGATCATATGATTGTGATTTCCAGTCAGTGACTTTTTTTCTCTCTATCCTGTTGAAGCAGACCGGCGCCAAAGTTGTGTCCGAGGAATGACTCCCACAATTCCCGAAGCAGCCACAAGAGGCGTTCTCGCTCCAGAGACAAGAGACGCAGTCGTAGTCGCTCTAGGTATGTTGTAAATTAACGACATATAAGCAGTGTTGGGCAGAAACGCATTGCTTGGTAATATATTACTGTAATATTACTTTCCACAGTAACAAGTAATGTAGGGGGTTTTAATTTCCAAAACTGTAAAAAATATTACAGTTAATAATCCAAGTAACGCTGTGTTATTACATTAACCAAATTAGTTTTTTGTCCTAGTTGGCTCTCTTACAGCTAGAAGTATTGTCATTATATAAAGGCTTTGATCCGAGTGGGAACATCGATGCCATTTAGCATGTGAATGTTAGCAGAGCAGCGTCCTCTTTACTATAGTTTTGGGAATCTGCGTCACCAGGTCCTTTTCATACTGTAAGCCTATGTGAAACAAAAACAAAAATTGTTTGCCTGATTGTTGACTCCTGCTGTAAGGTGAATTATTGTTCCAAGAAAGTAGAATGAGTTCTGAAGTCAGCAGGTTGTGCGTTTGTTTTGGGGCCGCAAAACTAATATAGTAACGTAACTAATTACTTTTGATACTAAGTCATAAGCAACTTAATGTCATTACTATTTTTAAGGAGTAATTAATAAAGTCTTACATATTACACTTGCCCAACACTGCATATAAGGCATTAATGTCCAAGCCATTGATGCTGTAGGTTAATTGAAGATATTACAGTCCTGCAATAATTCAGTTAATCACATAAGGTATTATCAAAACTACTACTTATCCACTCTGGTGGTACAGTGGTGCTCAAAAGTTTACATACACATGCTTAAGTTGACTAAAAAGAGGAATAAAAAAATCATGTTTTGGAAATTTATTTTAATACCTAAATTAAAAAATGAGGTAAAATCCAACCTTTAAGGACACCAATTTTCTTTGTGAATGAATAACGTATTGTAAATAAATAAATGTTCTTATTTAAAATACAGGGGTCATAAGTATACATACCCCTATGTTAAATTCCCATAGAGGCAGGCAGATTTTTATTATTAAAGGCCAGTTATTTCCTGGATTCAGGATATTATGCATCCTGATCAAGTTCCCTTGGCCTTTAGAATTAAAATAGCCCCACATCATCACATACTCTTCACCATGCTTAGAGATAGGCATGGTTTTATTTCAGTTAGACTAATACCTGGTTTGATTTGCATTGAGAGATGATTTTATAGAAAGTATCCCATGCCTATCTCTAAGCATGGTGAAGAGTATGTGATGATGTGGGGCTATTTTAATTCTAAAGGCCAAGGGAACTTTATCAGGATGCATAATATCCTGAATCCAGGAAATAACTGGCCTTTAATAATAAAAATCTGCCTGCCTCTATGGGAATTTAACATAGGGGTATGTATACTTATGACCCCTGTATTTTAAATAAGAACATTTATTTATTTACAATACGTTATTCATTCACAAAGAAAATTGGTGTCCTTAAAGGTTGGATTTTACCTCATTTTTTAATTTAGGTATTAAAATAAATTTCCAAAACATGATTTTTTTATTCCTCTTTTTAGTCAACTTAAGCATGTGTATGTAAACTTTTGAGCACCACTGTATCCCTGTCCTGAGCAGTAGGGTTTACCAGGTACTTAATGAGTCTAGTAGCTGCCTGGATTTGGCTCCTGTTGTGCTGCATCTGGCACCGTGGGCGGGAAATGTATCTTATTATCTTAAAAAATAATTTTAATACAATAAGGTGTACATTTATGGATTTGTATCACTTTTCTGACCCATTTATGATTTTGTGTCCTTAATGCATGTACTCTCACACTGCTGTTTTTTTATTTGTAAGGAGCTCATATTGTCTCCATAAAAGGTACCTAATATAGTTAATGTGGTGTTATCAGGGCTCACAGGAGGAAGAGTAGGGATCGGTCCTGGAGCCCTCGTAGGAAAGTCAGATCACCCTCACCAAAAAGGTAAGTCCATCAATTCTTATCCTCTTAAACTGTTTTGAGATGTTCTTCAGTCTCCTATGTTCGTGCCATGTCTTTCCTATGTCTTCTGGGTGGATTTACAACCATGTGTGGACATTACATATCAGTGATTTTGTAGTCTTGCTTTGCTAGACCGTCCACACGCTGCAAAGCAGAAGAAGGTCTGGCTACTCCACATAGTATTTCGGAATGGGAGAAGAACGTGCTCTGGTTTATTGGCATTTCTTTAAACCAATCACAATCGTAATGTGCGGTGCAAAGCTCTGCACAGAGCCACTGCAAAATAGTAGTGCTTGAGAAAACTCAGATTGGACAGATAGCCTAGCTAGCGGTCTCAATTTACCCTGAAGAGATCTGAGGAGCAGTCAACAATAGTGATTTTGTGACTGCAAGATTGTAATTGTTTTTTTGTTGGTTTGTTTGTGTTTGTTTAGAGGTAAGAAAGACAAGAGGAGGGAGCGCAGCAGAGAAAGAAAGGGCCGCTCTACATCCAGGAAGAGGAGCCGCAAGGACGAGGACAGGCTAAAGAGCAGGGCCAAGCCAATGAAGGTAATAATAACGCTTACACTTTCAAACACCTCCCTGAAATAACACTCCCGTTTAGATACTCGCTGTTACCTAAATCTGCTGAACAATTCCTCCTGGTCAAGCAGGCCTGGTAATTTAATGAGCGAAGCTTTGTCTCACTAAAACACGCTGCAGGTGTGAGGGGAATAATTAAGGGCGTTTTACAGCAGCAGCCGAGCTGGCGTGCGCAAATGTGACATCATGAGTGTAACTGTTTATTCTCCCGTGTGGTGGTGGCAACACTAGTTGCAGTCTTCTCCTGAACAGAGGTGGTGCTAATGAGCAAAGGCTATCAGACTAGAAGGAGAAGAAAAAGGTTTAAAAAAAACAGCAGAACGGGCAGCAACATTGCCGTCAATGCTTCAATTTGATTCAAAAATCTACTTTGTCAGATCAAGCCTTTCATTCATCATAAAAGAACTCATCTTAACCCAGTAGGTTTACAAGAGAGACTTGCAGCCCCTCTGAGAGTCCTCGTTCAGGCTTCCTGTTTCCGCTTTGGCGCGCACTGCTAAAAAAATAGAGTGGTGCGCGCCCTCTGGACGTGCACTCCAAATCCTGGCTTGCCAGTAAGATCTACGTCACATTGGCACGCGGACATTTAGATGTGCCGACTGTAAAACGACTCTTAGGGTCTGTTCCGCTGCATGCCTGCAAATCTCTGCTTTCCTGTCCTCAACAGATCCCCCTGCAGTAAAGTTGTTTCTTTTGTGAATGTTTTCGCATGTTCTGGAGTCTCAAACCACATGAACACTGACCCACTTTCTAAAGTTTATTGTAAAGATCACACAAAGGTGCCTGCCGTGAAATAAAAGGTGACCCATTTTAGACTTATCTGCATCTCCAGCTTTGCTGTTGATAACAATCACATTTGTTCTACAAAAAGCCAGCGTGTTCTTAATTATTTTTTTTTTTACCATTATAAAATTAGTCTTTAATAGAAACAGATGGAAATTGAGGGCAGCATATGTACAACCTCATCTGCGGTTTTGTGACTGAACTTTGACCAGAATACACCCTTTTTTATTTCTTCATTCATGTGGAATTATGAATTTCATATCACACGTGTTTAAGAGAGACATCAAAATGTGAGTCTTACAGGTTAAAACATGTTTAGTTTGGGGCTGCTGCTCTTCAGATGTGCTGGACTGAAACTTAACTGGGAAAAATAGATTTCATGTAATCCTAGGTAAGGTCTACTGAAGAAGAAACATAAGTTATAATTATAGGTGCTCCGCAGCGATGGTCGGGGAAAAGCATTTTTGAAATGCAGAGAAGGTGGCCAAAGCACAATGTCTGATTATGTATAAGATGTGATCTTGTATCAACAAGAATCTTTGGGACTTAAGGCCCGCCCTGATCTCAGTGAGCTGTTGCACAGGTGAGGCGTTGTTGACACAATAACATTACTTTCCCAAAATGCAAGTGGACTGATTATTCATCAGAATCAGGTGTGTTAATGCAGACACATTCAAAATATGCAGGGCAGCTGTCCACAGCACAATGCCTGATTAGAAATATGTATGATCATCTTGCAACACCATGTGCTTGAAATCAAAAACTTGGCTGTTTCAGATCTCATGCATCTATTATCTGGGTGATGTCACAAGTGGCATTGCAACACCTAGTAGACAGGGAGCAGGCTTGCATTAAAATGCAGAATTTTAAACTGCTGTTAAAAAAAATCCATATTGGAAAATTCTGAGTATTTGTGTATTTATGGTCCTAGTTTTTCAGTCAGAATTCAATTCCAGTTCAAATTTAATTTAATTTGTTTTTTATTATTTCTTATCTAGACCATAGTGTCTTTGTCTTGTTGGTTTTGTGATTCTTGTGCTTGTTTTGGCTGCTGTGCAATTTCCATTTGGGATGGATAAAGTATCTGTTTTTGTCACAGGTCTGCTAGTAATAACAGAATCAAAATACCTTTAAGCAAGAAACTATACACTGCCGGTCAAACGTTTGGGGTCACTTATAACACACTTATAAACAGGATACCAGCTGAGATCAATTGCAGCGTTTTTTTTTTTTTTATTATTATTAACTAGGGCAGCAGTTCACATTACATTATGTGCTTACATAATTGCGAAAAGGTTCTCCAATGTCTTATTTAGTTTTTTAAAATGATATCAGATTAGTAAACAGAATGTGCCTTTGGAACATTGGATACATGGTTGCTGATAATGGGCAATTTAGATATTCCATTAAATATCAGCCACCCACTCAGATCAGCTGGTATTCTGTCTATAATAGATTGGAATGGAAATTTGTAGGTGAACCTAAACTTTTGACCAGTAGTGTAGTCCTGAAGATGGGGAAAGAATTAGACCATGTCCACAAGTCCTCACAAAATACTAGTTGGATAGATACGAGACAACTGGATCTTCTGTTAATACACAGACACCAGTGAAAACATCTAGCACATCATCGTTAGTACCTGAACATTATCTTCATTTGAATTTCAGGTGCAAAGGGACTATGACAGAGAAGAAAAGGAAGACTATGTAAGTGACAGAGAAGACTCCGTCACACTCAGCGAGGACATGATGTCTTCACCTTGCACCCAGCATAACGGCAGCTACAAGACTCACAATGAGTATGCATCAATGGGTACAGACCGCACCAAGTGACTTTTTCATCAATATAAAAAAAAAAATGAATCTCGCTGCATCAAGTGATATCAGCGCCCATCACGTGCATACACCATTCACAATAGCGTGTTTTTCTCACCATCACCTGATTTCTACAGCACATTTTGGCAACACATGGATCCTGTTATTCAGCTAATTTTCAGTATCCCACTTAAAGGGCAAGTAAGCACTCGGTACAACAGCCCCACCTTTCCTGTTACCAAGGAAGCCGAAGATTTGCAGAAAGTGCGCGATGTAATGTAAAATAACAGAACAACACTAAATACTACAGGCTCAGAAAATACCATAAAGTCAACACCTCATCAATAACTTCCTTAACACAAGGCTGTCATATTGTCATATCACAATATGATATTTTGTCCACCTCCTGTATGTGGTAATCACATAAATAACTTACTTGTTCTATTCTTTCTGTAGATGCGTTAACAGTAATACAATGTATCTTACATTATGCTTATCTCATTTATTAGATGAGATTGGAACTGCTTGAGATTGGAATGTTTTTCAGTGGTAGAGAGTTTTTAAAAATATTTTCCTTTATGGCTGGTGTGTGAGAATCAATTGAAAAATGGGCTTCTCGAGTTAATCAGTAACAGTAACACACCACTCCACAGCGCTGGAGTGAGGTCTGGCTATCCCGCTTTTCTATTCTGGGATAGGGGATAAAATCTTCTGGCTTGTTTGTATTTTAAAACAATTACAACAGCGTGCAGCAACAGTGCCCTTGCAAATTCAGTACCTGAGGGGAGGGACGAGCTGGATGACGAGCTTTACCCCAGCACTATACCTCTGGTGAGCCAGACTAGTAATACACAAAGGAAAAAGGTTAGCTGCAGAAAAGTGAGATCAATATAATCTGCTGCAAATGCAGGCACTCAAAGTAAAAAAAAAAAAGGCTTTGACCACAATAATCTGGATTGCAACATATTTTTAAACTTGGCACACTTCTTCCTTAGACATAATTTAATACAAAGTATTACAGTTTTAACACAATTACTGCTTTAAATCCTTATTATTCTGTAATGTCCAACCACAACTGTCTTGAAGCCCCCATTTGAATCATCAGTTTCTCATATGACTTAATTTATAGTATAATCCAGGCCGTTGTCATGGTAGGTTCTGTATTTGGAATTTACTGGTCACTGACACACCCAAAAAAAACAAGGTTTGCACCAACTAAACCAAATACTTTTATCGGGCCACCTGAAATGTTTTTAAAAATGAGACCATTTCATATCTCATTATTGACACCTTGTGAGGTAATCTATAAGCTGGCCTCTCTGCGGTTTAATGGGGTGTTACTGCTCTGGCCTTGGTGTGGCCGTAACAGCAACTTTCCATATTCTGTTTGCTTGTTTACTGAGTGAGACAAATACATGAATACATGTTTCTTCTAGGTGTAAGAACATGAGGGCTAGAATAAAAACAGTTTTTGTAAAAGTAAAAAAATAATTTAAAAAAGAAGCTCATTTGCCCTTTGTGTGCTGTTGAAGGGAGATTTAACCAGGTCTTTGAAGAGTCCTTTGTTCCCCGTTGGGCACCATTTTCTTTTCTCTGTTATGGGAACTGGCACAACCTGCAAAATGTACGCTGTTGATTTTAAGACTTGAAGTGCTGTAATTATGTGACTGCACAGTGGTATTATTCGGTTTCTGTGTTGCTAATGTATTGTTTTTAAAAAATACATTGCTCATTTGGTCAACATTAATACATTGCTTTTGTTTTTTGTTGTATGGATGTACATGTTCTTGCATTTTTATATTTCTGATTAGTCGCAACAATGTATCATGTTCCTTTTCCGGTTATTGTTGTAATGCTATGAGATAAAAAAAAAATAATTAACTGTTTTATAGATACAAAATAAGCCTATACTGTAAAAAAGAATTATGCTGTTGTGGAAAATGTCTGTCGGCTCATATTGATCAAGAAAGTAAGATGCAAACAATGTGTTGTCCACAGTGGCATAATTATGTCACAGGTCCACTAACTGCTCGCAAGCACAGAAGGTTAAAAAGTGCCTAGATTAAGATTGTACAGAGTATTCTAATAAAATATGGAGACTTATTGACAGATGCAACCCAAATTTATTGTTTAGGATGTGAAATAGCTAAAACTAATGAAATGTTCTATTTAAGTATTGTCAGCTGCCTTTAGTAATGAATAGAGTGGATTAAAACATTCATGGGACTTTTGTCGTTTATTAGTAGTAGTATATAATTTGTTTTTCTGTCATTTTTAATGTTTCAGTTTGTTGTATTGTGAGTGTTTCAAATGTGTCTGCAAACCAGCCCCAGTTCGAGTTCACTGTTTTTTAAGTTTCTAGGAAACCTGTTATGTTACTTTTGCGGAGAGTAAATTTTAAAGAGACTTAAATTCCATTTCTATGACTTTTACAAACCTAATTTAAAAGTATTTCTTTTGTTTTTCAGTTTTTTTTCAATGTACACATTGCTTCAGTTTAAAGTGGTGAACTTGTGAGAAAGTTTAGTACAAAAGCATTTCCAACACAACTGACAGTATATAAAGAACTTTATTTTTTATATCTATGTATCCACTATATACGGTAAATGCTGTAGAAACGATTCATAGTTTGCTCCTGGGGGTTGGGCACTCAATATCTGTGTTAGGGACTGGATATAAAGGTTTGGTAACACTGTTTTTTGAAGAGCTTGGGTGTATGTATGTACGTTGTCCTTAGTTTGAAGATACATCTGATCTGTTTCCAAAAACCACTCAATAAAGACACTTTTCATGTATTTATTTTGCTAGAGTGCTCTTGTTGTGTGATTGCACATCAGTCAACCTTTGCTTTCCTGCTTTCAGTTTCAGTGGTTTGGGTCTTAATGCTGCAACTTGTCCAAGATGTTTCACTGTGGACCTCAAGGAGCCATAATCTGGGTCAAGACATGACTGCCAGCCATACTTCTTCTTTTTTTGCCACGCTAGCAGTGTGGCTCTAGGGAAAGCAATGTTGGACCTTCGATCCACCACTTCAACAACTACTGGATGGATTGTCAAGAAATTGTTATTGCAATCATGAAATTGCGAATGTATATTCATGGTCCTCGGAAAAGGAATCCTACTTTTGTGGGTGTTCCCTGGCTGTTCCTCACTTTGAGGTACTGCTGTGTATGCATGCTCACTGTCACAGACCCGTCGTCCCACTTTGTGTGTGTGTGTGTGTGTGTGTGTGTGTGATTCCCACTTTGTGGGTTGTCAACCGAAAAAATTTCACTGACATGTTGTGCCAAACAGTAAGATGTTTGAAGTAACATTGAACCGTTAAAAAGGACGCATCGCTGGTTGTCTCATGTCGCACAGCTATCTGACTTTTCAGCTATGCTCTGGAGGACTATCTTCTCAGAATGAGGCTGACCAGGTCATTGGAGCTGCCTTATTGGAGTTAAATACTCATGCTTTACTTTTAACTCTTTCCACCTGTACATGTATTTTGTTAATGTTTATTTTCCTCTGTTTTACCTTTTCTTTTAAAATAAACATTCACATTTTGCTGATTCCCTGTCTTAGCTAGCTGCTAACATTACAGTGTTAATAAAGTACCGGTATTGATGTTAATGTTGAAGATGGAGAAATGGGATCCAGCCTAACAGTATGTATCGGGCTGGGAACCTTTTTTATTTGTTTATCTCCACCAGTTTCTCTCTCACTTCACGTTCCCACTATGCTGTCAAACTGTCCAATACAGATACAAGAAACAAATGGCACACAGAATATTAACTTTTATTTTTGATTCCATAAATGTGATCAGCTATGACAGAGGAAAGTAAGATGGACTAGAGAAGCACAGAAATAGACATTGGCATTAATTAATTAGGAGGTACTCAGATTTACAGATTGAAATAAGATAGTTATGTTCAGGGATGAATTGCAAGTAATGTTCACACATAGCATTACAGAAAGGAGCAGAGATGATGTACGTGGACAGAAAGAGACTGTTCAACTAATGTGGAATCACACGTACGTACAGTAGAGAGGTAGAAAGAGAGACAAACTGTCTTAGGAACTGAACTTCTGTCTTTAGAAATGTACTTTTCAACCTTGGGTACACAACTAAAGAGTCATTTTTACAGCTCATAGAGCTAAATGTACTTGTGGTATTGCTTTTGACTCATTCATAATAATAATAATATTGTATACTTTATTAATCCAACAAGGGGAAATTGCACACATGCTCAGTACCTATACATGCACTACTGGAGAGATGTCAGAGTGAGGGGGCTGCCCAAGGAAAGGCGCCCCGAGCAGTTAAGGGTTCGGTGCCTTGCTCAAGAGCACCTTGGCAGCTATTGCCACTCCACCCTTGCTCTGCAATCCTGTTTCAAACTGTTTTCACACAATTGTGAAAATCTCCTTGCCGTCCAAGACCGGCCTTATACAGTCAATTTTGATGTTCCCACGGTCACGTCCGTGTCCTCGGGTTTGCTTTCCGTTGCTTGGGTAACTGATGTATTTGCTGACATGCCCTGAGGAATCCCCTGCTGAAACAGTTCCATTGTTGTATATTCACTTGAAAAGGCGAAAGGAGAACTCTGGGGGTCTGTCTGTTGGATGTCTAGGAACGTCTCTGCAGTGATGACAGGTGGGATGCCTCCACTTGCATCTTCAGTGTCTCTTTGCATCCAGTTACAAGAACTGTCTGGTGAGTCTTCCTCATCCTCTAAGACGTGATAAAGCGCTAATGTGCTAGCAGGGATCACGTCTTCTTTCTCAACTATCTGAAGGCTGTATGTATCCCATTCTTCCGCCTTCAGAGCGTTGAGGGACTCTAATAGTTCCTGAGTGAAGTAAAAACAGTTCTTCATTAACATAAATTAGATTTTTCCATAGTCTAGTAGCTTAAGGTTTTGCACAGACACTTACCAGTTCACAGGGTCCTATTATCTTCTGCAATGCATTGCTTTTTCCAGGGTTAGGTATGCTTGGCCACAAAATGACTTTTGCTCTGGATGAAGTAGATTGTGTAGGGTAGATATTTATCCATATTAAAAATGTATGACAGCTTGTTCAACATACATGTAATGTGTTTTTAGTATACCTTTTTATTATCGACGATCCAAATATGAGCACAGTGGCCACAACTGCAAAGACTGTGATGACACCACTGAAGTTAGAAAACCCTACGGAAAGAGAATACACACTAAGTCAGGCTGATCCTTTGCAAATATTAAGTTTCAGAAATTACATTCAAGTAATGGTTGTAAAGATGTCTGATTGATATAACCTTCAGATTTAGTTTTAAAGATGCTTTCTGTGTTTCGTACTCCTGCTCCTGCCTGGGTGAAACCTGATATCTGGACTTTGTATGCTGTGCCACCTTTGAGATCCCCCAATTCATAACTGTTCAACGTTGGATCCACTGAAATATCTGCAATCAAAGAGTGACAGTTTACAGCATATTACAAATGCAAGCTGAACACATCTGATTTAAAGTTGGTCTGAATTTTTCCAATTCTACAGTATTTAATTATTTGCACAGGGCAAAACAGCTGTTAGCCACATTAGCAGTGAGGCTGTAGGATGACGACGGTTGGTCCACAACTTTGATCCAGAATGAAATATCTCAACTGTAGGGTCTATTCATACATACACAGACATTCATAGTCCCAAGACGGTAAATCCTTGTGACTTTGGTTATCCCCATTTTTTAAGTAGGTCAGAGTTTTCATTTATCTAGTTAAATATCAACATCTACCGGATGGATTGCCAAAAGAAGTTGTACAGGCGTTTGTGGTTCCTCGCTGATGAATCTGACTTTTCCTCTAGCACCACCATCAGATTGGCACCTGGGGTTTTAAAGTGAAATGTCTTGATGATTGATTGATTGATTGATTGATTGATTGATTGATTGATTGATTGATTGATTGATTGAAATTAATTTGGTACATTCATGCCCCCCTCAAGATGAAGTCTACTCCCTTTGGTGATCCTCTGTTTCATGACTAAATATCTGCACAACTAACAACATTCTCATCAGCCTTAGCTGCACAAATGTGTGCTTAGTGTTAATTAGCAAATGTAAGCATGACAAAAAGCTAAACTAAGATTGTGACCATGGTAAACCTTTAGCATGTTAGCATGACAGCGGTAAACAAACCAGCTGGCAGACAGAAAATCCATTTTGAATAATTGTGACTGTGTGTGATTGCAGAAAACAACGGTTGTGAAGCCAATGATGTTACGAGTGAGTAGTGACTTAGTTTAAGGTGGATAATGCTTACTTCTCTCTGTACTTATCCCTCCGGGGTTGTACTCAGTGTAGTAGATTATGTAACCCAGTAGGAAACCTCTGATGTCTTCCTCTGGGATGGACGACCACTGCAGCACCGCTGAATTCAGCGTCACACTGTAGATGCTGATGTTTGTGGGAGCGCTGACAGGAGCTTTGGGGGGATAATATCAAGAAGTCAGACTGCTTTAGGATAATACAAAACTAGCAGTATTGGCATATTACAGGTGATCTTTGTCCATGTTGTTAGCCATGCTAGCGCTGTAGCACTTTGCAATACCGGTTGGTCAGTCCACCACTTTGGTCCAGACGGAAATATCCCAACAACTGTTTGTTTCCCAACAATTGTCATTAAATTTTGTTCAGATATTCATGGTTCCCAGAGGATAAATCCTAATAACTTTGGTGATCTCCTGACTATTCCTCTAGAGTCATCAAAAGTCAAAATCTCATGTATCATGTAGCAACATCTACAAAATGGGCAATTACAAAACTTTTGTCAAGACATTCATGATCCCAGGGGGATGAATCCTAATGATTTTGGTGATCCCTTGACTTTTCCTGTAGCGCCAACAGCAGATTGATTTTAGAAATGTCTTGACAAATTTTGGATGGATTGCCATGACACTTGATGCAGACATTGATGGTGTTTGTGAACTTAGGTGACTTTTCTTCACCTGGTAATCATTTCAATTTGTCCAATATTTTGGTTTATCTTTGTTTGGTTTTCTTTAGATTTGCATTGCAGCCTCAAAGTTAGTCTGGTTTAGTCCAATAACAAAGAGTGTATAGGTAGTAGGCCTGTGACTTACATCCTTCAATGAAATAGAACTGTGTAGTCCCATAGGTGCTCTCACTGTTGTTTACATGCTTCATGTTGCAGGTCGCCTTGTCTGGCCGTGTGTGTAGAGTGATGTTGTATCTCTTGTATGGCTCCAAAGGCTCTGGGGATTTAAAATAACCAAATGGATTATAGCAGGAAATTGAATATATTTGATAATGTACCAAAATTAAACCCTGTCTTTCATTCCTTTTCTGAGAAACATAACACCACATGAGTTACGTCTATTGTCAACATAATGAGGAATCGTTTTTTAATGAACGTTTCCCCCAAGTCAGAATGGGACAAACATTATTATTATTATTATTATTATTACTAAAAAAGAACATCTGAGAAAAAGTATTTTATTAGTGTATCTTCCAATTTCTGCTTGTAGCAACTAAAAAATGATTAACATGGTCATGTTTAGACACTCAAAGTACTTTGTTTCCCTAACCTTTACCAAATGTGTGCTTTTTTTTTTGGGCTGAACATGGCCTCAGCTTTGTCAACACACACACACACACACACACACACACACACACACACACACACACACACACACACACACACACACACACACACACACACACAGTACATTATTCACTCTTTCTTTTGCCACAGAACATAATCTAGACACAAATTGCATTATTTTTAAAATGTACTTGGCAAGACAGATGAGTAGCATATGAGCATAATGTCTAAGGGACAAGGTTGACCAAAGTAGGAGGAATATGTCCATACCTGATAAAGGAGATAAGGTCCGATAGTTGTATGCGTTCTGATAAAATGACATGTACGCTGCTTTATGCTCCTTCTTCATGTACTCCACAGAATAGCAGACATGTTTTTTGATGAGATTGTCTTTCCAGTAGATGGTAAAAGATGTATTGTTGTGTACTGTTATGTTCAGCTTCCCAGCTCCCATACCTGTGTGGACCAATGTATAATCATTTTTCAAATCTGATCTTAATATTCTGTAGGCTATATATGGACCCAATCTCCAAGAGTGACAACTGTACATAAAACAGAAAAAAAATGAAGTTAAATGACAACTCACTCGGCATGTCTTCTCGCTGTGGTATTAACTGTCTTACAGCTGGGGAGATGCTAGCGTTGTTGACAGCACTGATGGTGAGATGATAAGCTGAATAGGAGAGAATCAATCTGATCTCAGGCTGAGTGGTGTTCATCCACTCCCATGCCTCTCCTGACGCCTTCCCAATGGTCACGTTGTAGCCATCATACAGCTCTTTGGTGGGAAACTAACAAACAGGGTAATTTTATTATCGCAGTTACATCTGCACGGAAGTTCTGAGAGAAAAAAATTCTGGTAATCTATTTTTTCTAAGTCTAATATAAATAGTTTTATCTGCTGTGTTTATGATTTAAGAACAGGTAAAAAATAAAACATTTTGGTGTTAAATGTTTGTGTTGTAATACTCATTTTGGCCACAAGAGGCTGAATTGCACTACTACCCTATGTTCTGAGTTGGACTAAAAGCTCTAGCGCCGATTAAAATACATTTCTAGCCTAGAGAAGAACATAACGGCAATGTAACATAACTTGCTAACAGATATGTACCTTGTACTTAGAGTGAAAGGACAAATGAAATTTTAAAACTTTAAGTCCTATTTATTTAGAACATGGGGTGCACTTCAGCCTCTTTAGGACAAAATGAGTATTATAACAAAGAACACTATCAAACAAATTACCCTGACAAAGAAAAATGTACCTGCAAAAACAACAAAAATAACTTTTTTGCCTTTTTTCACCACTTCTTATATCATAAAGACATGTGAGAAAACTATTTAGAACAGACATTCAATGGATCATCAGAAGAAAAGAAAAAGGACTTCAGCACATTAGCTATTGCTACAGATGAAATATATTGTTAGGAAAGATTTTGAGGAGATATATATTTTTTTTAAATGTACCTTCCAGGTTAAAAAAAGCTGCCGGCGGCCATCTTTCTTTCCAATGTCAGTTAGGTTGACTATGACAGGCTGTGTAGTTAGTTCTGAAAGAGATTAGTAGAGAAGACATTCAATTATTGTGAAATAAGAAACATTTATTTTCATAAAGAAGACATATTTCAGCTTATTTTCCCTGTTGTTATCATACAGCAGGAGTAAAAACACTAGAAACCACTTCTTTTTAATGTCGTATTTACCAGTTAAAGCAGACTGACCTGGTGGCACGGTGTAGGCTTCGCTCCATACACACTGTGAGCATTTCTCATTAGTGACGCACTGTATCTGTGTAGTGTAGACCAGTGAGGAGTTCAGCTTCTCCACGGTACAATTCTCTCCATCTTGTGATTTCACGGGTGACTGTGAACAAGACAGAAATTAATGAAGGCCTTCTTTTGTTTTCTGTATTTTAAATTTAGTTTGTAGTTAAACTAATAACCTTTATTCAATCATCTAATCTCATAAGAAAACTTCTCTTTGTGTTGCTAAGGAGGCCAAACCTACTTTCACGAAGTGATAAATATAATATGTATAGTATCTCCTGTAATGAAACGCAGGGCACAAACGTAAACTGGATAAAGTTCGAGAGAAAGTGGAGAGCAGCAAGTAGACATGATGGTTGATTCCACAATGATTTTCCTAGCTTCAAGAGAGAAAAATGCTTTAATATGCTAGTTATTCCACTTGCAGTTAACCGCTAAGTTAACCGTTAAGTGTATATATATATATATATATATATATATATATATATATATATATATATATATATATATATATATATATATATATATATATATAAAGCTTTAATTCCAATTTCAGTATGCATGCCCTCAGAGATATTTATTATCAAAAACTGAAATTGTTTGGTGTAAACAGGTGTTTGATACTGACCTTGCTCCATGACAGGCTGCCCAGTGCTTTATATCTCACAAAGTAATTTTTAATGGCCTTTGTGTCCTCATTTTGCCATCTCACATTCACAACTAGCCTTCCAGAGTGGCGACTGAAGGACACGCGATATGGAGGACCACATCGCACTGAAATTAAAACATAACAAAAACATCTGTATTCAGTCTGATATGTATCATTAACTCAGGAGCAGCACAACTCATTTCACATACGTGAAGAAGGTTCGGGAGACTTTGATCAGTTACACAGGAGCATTTTATGAGCAGCCAATTGAGCAGGCAGTACAGTTTAACCACGATGTGTGTGCAGTGCCGTCTCAACTCTCTGAAGTTCTTGTCCTCCTGTAGATGTATTTAACCCTCATGTTGTCCTCAGGTCAAATTGACCCGTTTTCCTATATCAATGTTCTTTTTAACTGCCCAAAATGACATGATTGATTCCACACAACGCTCTTTTGGCAAGTACAAATCTCTACTTTCATTAATTTTGGGTTGTCTTATTCAATTTTATAGCATTTGGAAAGAAAAATTGCAGTGATTTTGAAATAGTATTGAGTAAAAGTTGACATATTCCAGTCTGTGATTATCCATCAACATACTTTCCTTTAATTTTAGTCGAAATAATTCCTCATTTCTGCTTTTCTAACTCAAACATTAGGTATAATTTCCTATAAATAATAATACATTTATTTATAGAGCGCTTTTAATCAAAGTGCTTTACAAAAGGAATACAATTAAAATACAAACAGTACATTAAAAATTTAAATCAAAACAGTAAAAACTGATTACCACTATACAAAGACAACAAAGATAATTGAACATTTAGGACTCATAAGCAGCAGTGAATAAATAAGTCTTAAGCTTTGATTTAAAAACCTCAGTTGAACATGCCAATCTAATATCTGCTGGAAGACTGTTCCATAATGTTGGAGCACGAAACGAAAAGGCTCGCTCACCAACTGTTTTCTTCCTAACCTTTGGTACAGTCAGAAGTCCTGACCCGTGGGAGCACAGCAACCGTGAAGGCACGTAAGAATTTAAAAGATCAGACAGCTATGATGGTGCAAGGCCATTCACTATATTGTACGTTAAAAGCAAAACCTTAAAATCTGCTCTAACCTGAACAGGGAGCCAGTGCAGTGAGGCCGGCACAGGAGTTATATGTTGTATGTGTTTAGATGATCCAGTCAGAATACATGCTGCAGCATTCTGGACCATCTGCAGACCTCGCAGACTTTTCTTAGGCAGCCCCGAGAACAGTACAGTACAATAGTCCAGCCTAGATGTAACAAAGACATGAATAAGGGCTTCAGCATCTTTAAGTGCCAATATTGATGAAAGAAGGCTACTTTTGTCACCTCTTTAATATGCAAATCAAATGAAAGTGACTGATCGAAAACTACCCCAAGATTCATTACTCTATCCTTGCACTGCATGACCAAATCATCAATAGACAGAGTAAAATTGTCATACAAATGACCTAATCTAGCCGGACCAATAGCTATAATCTCAGTTTTTGCTGAGTTGAGTAGCAGGAAGTTTGCTGATAACCAGCTTCTCACAGCAGCCAAGCAAGTCGACAACTTAACCAAATCGGATGCATTTCCTGCAATAACTGGCATTAATATTTGTAAAGCATCAGCATAGCAATAAAAAGTATTCCCAAAAGAATGAATGATCTGACCCAATGGCACTAAGTATGACAAAAACAATACTGGACTAAGGACTGAACCCTGTGGAACCCCGTGCTGAAATGGGAAAGGGTCGTAAAATGTGTTATTATAAAACACACATTGAGATTTTTCTGGAAGGTAGGATCTCAACCACTTAAGCACCTGGCCAAAGAAATCAGCTCAAAGTCAGAGTGGCCCTGTCCTGTAAAAGATGGTCCTGTGACAGCGCAGTCTAATCCCCCAACATCTGACTGGGGTATCATAGTGCAGATGTCCTCAACTCTCTCATAAAAATACATCATAAAATCATGTGCTGACCAATACCATACCATGTACTGGCTGCTGACACTGTGTAAGTCTATCAACAATTTCAAATAAAAGTCAAGGGTTATCCTTATTATTCATAATCACATTAGAAAAAAAGGCTGCCTTTGCAGTAGCCATCCTAGACTGGTAGGTGGTCAGACTGTCATGCCATGCCCTCTAATAACCTTCAAGCTTAGTATGGCGCCACTGGCGTTCAACTTTTCTGCAGCTCTTTCTGAGAGTCAGTAACTCCTCATTTAGCCAAGCTGTATGATTTTTTTGGAGAACACTTCCGTGTCTTGGCTGGAGCCACCCATTCCAACAAATCCCATTAAAGTTGTCTGTGAGACAGTCCACCGAAAAGGCTTGGCTAAAAACTGGATCCATCACATCTGGTAGTTTCAAATTAAGGTCAAGTAAAGCATTAGTGCTAATATAACGAGATAACCTTGTCTTCTGCACCATTTCCCCCATACTAAATGAATTAGGGATATTGGTAAGGCACTGATATTATTAACTGACAGACTTAAAACTAAATCCAATGTATGTCCACGCTGATGGGTAAGTTCAGAAACAAATTGTGTAAAACTAAAAGACTCAATGACGTTTAAAAGTCTTTAACTGATGGCTTATCATCACAGCAAATATGGATATTAAAATCACCAACAATAAAAATCCTCTCATACTGCAAAATAAATCTAGATAAAAAGTCAGCAAACTGAGAAAAAAAGTTGTCATTGTACTTAGATGGACGATAAATTACAGCAATCAAAACCACAGAAGGTTTAATTATAGTAAAAAGCTGCGATTCAAAACTAGAATAAGTTTAAAATCGGTTTGCATTTAAAACTGTCCTTAAAAAGTGAAACAATCCCCCCTCCCCTCTTCCAGAAAGTCTCGGTGTGCTGAAAAAGCTGATGTTAGGAGGACAAAGTTCGATACATCACCGTCGCGCATTCAGAAGAGCCATCTGGACCTTCATTCCGTCATCGCGCGGCAATGTAATGCAATCCGATGCAGGTTATCCACTTATCCGCACACACACACACACACACACACACACACACCGCCTCCTCTCAATCCAATGGGGCTGCAACAGCTGATCGGGCTCCGGACGCGTCGGATAAACAGGTTGAATACCCCGCTGCCGACGCACCAAATCCAGATGGTTATAGCAAGTAGGCATCCCAACAATCGGGCCTAAATAAGTCCTTCTCAGCAAGGCCTTAACTTCACACTCGTGCCAGAACGGCTACCGTGAGCACGCCGACGTCTCCCGCGAGATCTCTGCGGCAGGAAAGTTGACTCCCGGCGGCGAAGTTCCTCTGTTAGCGTAGCCTAGGAAGAGTGGAGGATTTAAACCATGTCCACCCTTGATATTGGAAAGCCTCCCAAAAGAATCCCAGATATCGAACAGTGCCTGCATGGCGCTCATAAACCGGTGATGAATTAGTGATAACAAGCAGAGACGCCACCAGAAGCAAAACAAATGGCACGACCATTGATGATGGGGCAAAAACATGAGCAGAGAAACGGCATGCCGTGACAGTCGGCGCCATCTTCTCCCTGAAATGAAAACAACTGTAAAACTAAAGTTAATAAGTTAGTGTCATGTAGTGTTAAACGTCTAAGGGACAAAAACGTGAGAAAAAGTTAAAAAAACATTTATTAAAAAGCGTCAAAAGTGTCGATTTTCAATTTTGACGGGAAGACAACACAAGGGTTAAACTCATGCTGGAGGCTGGTTGCCACAAATATAGGTTGCAACGTTAAGATAACGTTAGGGGAACGTTATCTAAAGGTTGCAACGTTAGGATAACGTTATAGGGGAACATTATCTAAAGGTTGCAACGTTAGGATAACGTTATAGGGGAACGTTATCTAAAGGTTTCAACGTTAGGATAACGTTAGGGGAACGTTCTCTAAAGGTTGCAACGTTAGGATAACGTTAGGGGAACGTTCTCTAAAGGTTGCAACGTTAGGATAACGTTAGGGGAACGTTCTCTAAAGGTTGCAACGTTAGGATAACGTTATAGGGGAACGTTCTGGGAACTAACTAAAAAAAACTAACGTTCCCAGAACGTTAAGAAAACCTTCCGATTAACCACAACACAACCAAACCTAACCTTCAAGGAACGTTCCCGCAACCAAAACGAACGTTCCCAGAACGTTCTGGAACCAACAATTGTTAGCTGGGACGGTGTTTCCAGAAATCCCACCACAGTCATCAAATACACAGCCATTAAAAGAATTTTGCTCATAAAACACATTGTTTTGGACTTACACAAGCTCTTTGGGGAACCTCTGAAAACTGCTTTTGTGCAATTTGTTGACCCGCTGTTTTCAATAACCTCAGCGCTCATGTTGTACAATTCATATATTTTGATCTCTTTAGTGAGTCCTGTGATGTTGTAGACTTCGCATAATTTTTTGACCCTAGAAGGAGAAATGGTTTGAAAAATGAGATGTGTGGTTTTTTTATATGTTAACAATATGTATAATTCCATACAAGCCACTTACTGTTGTATAATGAGTGTGTATGTCTTTTCTGATGCGCTGTTTCCACGTTTCCACACAGGTTTTTATACCTTTTAAATGATATTTACCAAAACAATCTAAATCATGTACTCCACCTAAAAAGAGAGGCATTATACGGTAATAGTATATAATAATCACTTTACAAATGATGATTCAACTTGAAGATGACTCAAATGTATTTTTACCTGGGTGAATCCCACAGTGCTGATATTTGTTAGAAATGTTCTGTGACCTGCAATCTACAGGAACAAAAGAATGTGGTGTGAAACAAGATCATAAATCATTTTTCTCAATGCGTCATTGTTACAAGAATGCCTTTTTCTCAACGTGGGAAAAACATCAAATATGATACCACTTTTTTTTTCTTGTAGTAGGAAATGTTTGTGGTATGATGATTGATAAGATGAAATGTGACAAAAAGTCAAAATAATCCCACCTAAACTTGCAGCTTGTGTAGTGTAGTAAACACCGATCAGACCTTGAATGTGAACGACAACAGAGCAGTTGACAGTAAAATCCTCCATATAGTGCTTGAAGCTGAATTTGATAATCAATTCATCGCAAAGACAACTTATTAGACCAAGGACCTACATAAACATGGCAATGATTCTCTTTTTTTTTCCTCTATAAATAGCTCAAAATAATCACACATCAGAAAATAAAGATAGCCCTTGCAAAAGCAAAAAATGATAGACCACTTACTGAGGATGACCAAATATGAATGGCCTGCATAGGAAGAACATTTTGAATTAAAAAAATGAAATCCAAACGGAAATGCACGGCCAACCATTGTCGCCTGGTACCTTCTGAAAGACTGAAACCTATACGGTGGGTTTGAGATAATCGCACACCCACATTGCGCTGCCATTCATAGTCAGGATGCACACACAATAGCAGCTCACTGAGAGTAAACGGGAAGGAAACATTTTGGGGAGTTAGGCAGGGCGGGGACACATGTTAACACAGTTCATAGAGTGCCGATAAACTGACGGCTGGTCCCTTGGCAAAAAAACAACAACTGTTGTCTTACTTCTTCTTTCCACAAATAGAGCTGGTCAGCAACAACACTCTGATATGCATGGGGGTATTTTGAGTCAGAGGTGTACATTTTTAAATAGACTTGCACCTATTAGTTTCTGTAAATTAATAGTTTTAGGGAGCTGTTGAATGAATTTACTGTATTTTAAATTATATAATGCTGTAAAGAGAAGAAATAGTCATTTTTTGCTTTATTTTAATGGCGCATAATGTACAATTGAACTCAAATCCAATTTAAATTTAACTGCAGATCATAACTTAAAGTAGTTACAAATATAAATTATATTGTTTTTGTGTTTGTGGGGCAACATTAAGAACTGTGACAACTGGCGTGGAAATCAAGGCGTTCTGCAGAGTCCTTCTTAACTGGATGGAGACAGCCGTTGACACCAGGATTAGACTGGAGCAACCAGACTTCAGGAAGGGAAGAGAATGTATGGATCAGATCTTTGCTCACAGAGCAATGCTTGGAATGGAAGGCACCCCTCTAAATCAACTCCGTGGACTTCTGCAGTGTCCCCCGAAAGATACTGCACTCACATGGAGTACCATCAAAGAGCATCTCAATCATAAAAACATTCTATGAACATTTTCAGTGTAGTGTCATCATGGCAAATGACCTCTCTGAGTTGTTGTCCATGCAATCCGGAGTGAGATGGGGGTGCGTCATCTCCCCTATCCTCTTCCTGGTCACCATAGACTGGATCACAACCAACACCACAGTAGATGGACCCAGAGGCATCCATTGGACTCAGCTTCCCAGCTGGAAGATCTTGCTCTCCTATCAACCAACCAGTACAACATGCAGTCTTAAAACTGATAAGCTGAACAACTTTGACAGACAAGTTGGGCTCAGTGATGTGTGTCAGCTCCATCCCCACAGCACCCATTCTTGTTAATGATGATCCACTTGAGTTTGTGGAAGATTTCACCTATCTGGGCAGTCTCATCAGTAAGGACAGCGGGGCATTTAAAGACATTAAAGCAAAGTTGGGAAAGGCTCAGGGTGCTTTCTGCCAACTCCACCCCATCTGGAGATCAAAACAATACAACCTTAAAACACTGATGCTCCTATATAACTGCTATGTAAAGTCTGTTCTGCTGTACAGTTTAGAGAGCTGGCGAGTTGTCAAATCAGACATGAGGAGATTGGAAGTGTTCCATAATGGATGCCTCCGACGAATCTGCCAGATATTTTGGCTTAATAAGATCTCTAACAATGAACTGTACAAGAAAATGGAATGCATGACCAAGGATATTACGCACAGACGCCTGAGATGGCTGGGACATGTGTTGAGGATGGCGCAGGACCGCATCACAAAAGTTGCCTTAAGGTGGACAGCACCTGGCAAAAGAAAACCTGGGGAGGTCCAAAGCCACCTGGCGCAGAACTGTGACACAAGAACTGGAACAGATGAACCTGTCCTGGGGAGAGGCCCAACATGCTGCCAGGCACCGAACGCAATGGAGAGTGCTCATTGAAGCCTTATGTCCGATAGGGGATGAAGAGGTGTGTGTGTGTGTGTGTGTGTGTGAGAGAGAGAGAGAGAGAGAGAGAGACCACAGTTGACTCAAACAATCACTCTCCTTTCCGATCTCTTGAAAGGTTACTGAAAACATTACAGTAAGAAATGAATTCATAGAATACTCAGTTTACTTGCCAAAATGTTGCCTCACCTCCCCCTGTCTGGTTTCATGAAGCATGTTATTCAAAGCCCCGACCAAAAACATTGTAGAACAAATATTAAAGTTACCCCTCCACTTGAAAAATGTGTTTTGCTTGTTGTGACTTCACTTGGCTGTTGGGCCTTCTCTGTGTAGAATGATATACGGTACATTCAGTTTGACACTAAAGGCTGTTTCCCATTAATCTGCTGAAAGATTACATACAAGCATGGTTGACTGGAAGCCCCGGTGCACAAAACGGTGAGAAAGCACTTCAGAGAAGTAGGAGACATCTTGTGTGCAGCAGTTAAACTTTTGAAGTGGAAAATATTTGCATATTCTTAGAATCTGAAGTTGTCAATGATGGAATAGATGATCTATGATCAATAGATTGAACTATTTAATGGAAAAAAAGCGTATTTTATCATACAAAAATTATTTTGTCTTTTATATATGTCTTAAAAACATGTCTGGGGGATCTTTAATTGAGAGTTTCACTCATCATTTTGTGTTGTTTCAGAAGACATCTGATAATGATAGCTACTAAATAGACCTTATTGAGAGGCTGTTTCCAAGGTGAAAGAAAATGACGTTTAAACCTCACCTATTAATAACTTACATTTAGTCATCCTTCAGTCAGTTCCCTCTACAAAAAAAACAACAGTTAATTTAGGAGTGATTGCAATTTCCCTGTTTTACACAAGCTTCACACAATGTTCTTGAATTTAAGAGATGTCTTTCACCATTGTTTTGAAAATGTCTACTGCCTCCAATCATTTACTGTATGGTGTGTTTTTGTATTTGGTCTGGAAACGCCGTCCCTGGCTAAAACTAGGCAAGACGGCTGTTAGGATAAAATGCATTTTGTGCTCAATTAGGAACAGAAGAAGAGTGACACAAAACGCAATAACAACAACAACAGGTATGTATGAGTGCATTAATGTGTTGTCAAATGTTACTACCCATGCTTTTAGCTACATGTTACTCCTTCAGTGCTGAACACACAGGAAGTTCAGTTCTCACCTCACTGACTTCTGTGAGAAGGCAGAAGAACATCATTAACACTGTTTATCTCAATCTTGATCTTATCGCTACTTGTTAACACTTGCATCAGCCGTGGAGCAAAGTTTGAACCTTAGTTGCTGTTGTTGATCCCTCTCTTATGTTTTTAAAATTTGCTGTACTGATTTTTAACTCTGTGTCACCTGATAAGAATAAAAGGAAGACTTTTTTCTACTTATTTATTTATTTATTAGAACACATCTACCTCAGAAATGTCTTGTTTCAGGTGTTCACAGTATTTCAATTAAGGGGACTGAAATAGCAGAAGGATCAAATGTGTTTTATCCAAATTTTAAGGAGCCGTAAAACAGGAAACTAATTTCCACTAAACATGAAAATACCTGCCTACTCGTGTTTTTCTCTTACGTAAATTTCCCCATCTGTACTCTTATCGTCTCTAAGATCAGCAATGAGCAGCAACAGGGCTTGTGGGCTACGAGAGTTGATATATGTGTGGGTTCCTATGATGTGTTTTGCTTTGATCAAAAATCTTTTGACATAAGTTTTACATTGCGGGCAGTGAGCACAGGACTTGGTAGTCATTTCTACACATGCAGTATATAATTGATGAAATATTCTTCCATATAGTCATTTTGATAATGCATCTGAGTTCAAATTTTACAGAATTAACCTGGAAATGTTGTTCAAAGCAAGCTTTTTTTTAAAAGTTATTAAATGTAATTATGTAAGAAATTAGGTATTCATAAACAATGTAATACAAATGACCATACACACCACTTTGTACACACTGTTTTTGTAAAATACTTTATTGTTTGTGGTTGGATGGAGTAAAAGAAGACAGCTGCATAAATTATCATGATTGTAATCAATTAGCATTTCTTTGACAAGTGGTGTATTCAAGACAAAACTCCGATCTCAGATAACTTCCTTATAGTTTAATTTAAAATTACGATAATGTCTGTACATGTTACTGTCTCAAGATTAACCGGGAAAGAATAAATATAGTCCGGGAGGATGTCTGTTATCTTATTTGGGACGACATCCAGTTGAATACCAACTCAACCCTGACAAACTATACACTGTTTGAGAGCATAAAGTCCTGTGATTCTATCTGTTTAACTGTTGTAAAATCCCAGAAACCCAGAAAGTAGTCAAATAAAAAAATAAATAATTAAATTGTAAAAACAGAAAATAAGCACAAAAAGCCTTACATGTTTGCCATGTGCTTTGGAAAGACATGTATTCTTCAACAGTGCCCTCCTGTGGAGAATCTCTCTCTCTCTCTCTCTCTCGCTCTCTCTCGCTCTCTCTCTCTCTCTCTCTCTCTCTCTCTCTCTCTGTGTGTGTGTGTGAACTAACCAGTGTGAAACACTATGAAAGAGACACATGCTGCATGTTAGCAAGACACAATGAGCAACGTCTTTTGAACAGTCATACTAGGAACAACAGGTCATATCTGAACTGTAGTTCACTGGAGTTTTTTCTTTCACATATTTTCCTCAAAAACTATTTTGACTTAAAGCTACAGTCAAAACAACCTAAACAAAAATTTGAAAAAAAGAAATAAAATGTTGAGAGAGATAGTATTACAATGTGTTCAATGTGTGGTCTTCATGCTACTGCTATTTACAGTGGTGTGAAAAAGTGTTTGCCCCCTTCCTCATTTCCTGTTCCTTTGCATGTTTGTCACACTTAAGTGTTTCGGAACATCAAACCAATTTAAACAATAGTCAAGGACAACACAAGTAAACACAAAATGCAATTTGTAAATGAAGGTGTTTATTATTAAAGGTGAAAAAATCCAAACCATCATGGCCCTGTGTGAAAAAGTGATTGCCCCCCTTGTTAAAACATACTATAACTGTGGTTGTCCACACCTGAGTTCAATTTCTCTAGCCACACCCAGGCCTGATTATTGCCACACCTGTTCACAATCAAGGCATCACTTAAATAGGAGCTGCTTGACACAGTAAGGTCCACCAGAAGATCCTTAAAAGCTACACATCATGCCGAGACCCAAAGAAATTCAGGAACAATTGAGAAAGAAAGTAATTGAGATCTATCAGTCTGGAAAGGGTTATAAAGCCATTTCCAAAGCTTTGGGAATCCAGCGAACCACAGTGAGAGCCATTATCCACAAATGGCGAAGACATGGAACAGTGGTGAACCTTCCCAGGAGTGGCCGGCCGCCCAAAATTACCCCAAGAGCGCAGCGACGACTCATCCAAGAGGTCACAAAAGACCCCACAACAACGTCCAAAGAACTGCAGGCCTCACTTGCCTCAGTTAAGGTCAGCGTTCATGCCTCCACCATCAGGAAAAGACTGGGCAAAAATGGCCTGCATGGCAGAGTTCCAAGGAGAAAACCACTGCTGAGCAAAAAGAACATCAAAGCTAGTCTCAATTTCTCCACAACACATCTTGATGATCCCCAAGACTTTTGGGACAACATTCTGTGGACCGATGAGACAAAAGTGGAACTCTTTGGAAGGTGTGTGTCCAAGTATATCTGGCGTAGAAGGAACACTGCATTTCATAAAAAGAACATTATACCAACAGTAAAATATGGTGGTGGTAGTGTGATGGTCTGGGGCTGTTTTGCTGCTTCAGGACCTGGAAGACTTGCCGTGATAAAAGGAACTATGAATTCTGCTGTCTACCAAGAGATCCTGAAGGAGAATGTCCGACCATCTGTTCGTGTACTCAAGCTGAAACGAACTTGGGTTCTGCAGCAGGACAATGATCCTAAACACACCAGCAAGTCCACCACCGAATGGCTGAAGAAAAACAAAATGAAGACTTTGGAGTGGCCTAGCCAAAGTCCTGACCTGAATCCTATTGAGATGTTGTGGTATGACCTTAAAAAGGCCGTTCATGCTCGAAAACCCTCTAATGTAACTGAATTAGGACAATTCTGCAAAGATGAGTGGGCCAAAATTCCTCCAGGACGCTGTAAAAGCCTCATTGCACATTATCGCAAACGCTTGGTTGCAGTTGTTGCTGCTAAGGGTGGCCCAACCAGTTATTAGGTTTAGGGGGCAATCACTTTTTCACACAGGGCCATGATGGTTTGGATTTTTTTTCACCTTTAATAATAAACACCTTCATTTACAAATTGCATTTTGTGTTTACTTGTGTTGTCCTTGACTATTGTTTAAATTGGTTTGATGTTCCGAAACACTTAAGTGTGACAAACATGCAAAGGAACAGGAAATGAGGAAGGGGGCAAACACTTTTTCACACCACTGTATCTGTAAGTGGAGTGAGGTTTGACAGGCATACAGTTTACCATGTTCACCATCTTAGTGTAGCAACTAGGCATGCTAACATTTGTTAATTAGCACTAAATATAGCAGATGCTGATGATAATTGCTATTTTTTTTTCAGGCAGTTGGCCATGTACAGACGTAGTGAACACATTCAAATGTTAGTGTTACGTCTTTCTGGGTATTGGTCATCCAGTTATTCTTTCCTACCATTTCCCTTTGTTTTGTGTCATTTAGGATGTGACTAAAATATGTTTTGATTTGCCATTTGAAAAAGGGACTTTTCTACCCAAGAGAAAAAGGCAGGGGTGAGAGGAGAGGTAACCCTTGGGCAGCACGCTGGACAAATGACATTTTTAGCCTTTTACTTTGGGGTCCCATTTGTGCCAAAATTAAGACAAAATGCTTACTGTCTGTGTCTATGTCTATGCTTACTGTCAATGTCTATGTCGATTTCTCACATGACCCAACATTTGTCTGTATCAACTCAAGTCCCGTTGTCGGTTGCCCTCACTTCACTCGGTCGTTGCTATGCATCGTTGCTATGTTATGATTGTTGCCCTGAAGTGTCGTACCTCAGCTACAAGGGGAACATTCCACACATGGTGGACCTGCAGCCGTGGCAACAGGGCCTGCCATTATTATCCCATTTAAAGCAATTATTGCAAATTATTTTCCAACAGCTTGCCACATTTATAATAGCAATCAGAATATCAGGAAAGTTGGCTAAAAGTAATCTGAATGGAATGGGCTGCAGTATAGGCTAATTATAAAATAATATTAACAGTATTGATAAGAAATCTTATAGCATAATAGTTCAATTGTTTTCACAAAATACACTGAAATACCAGGTCAACGATGGTCAACATAATGTCCATTGTAGCATAACAATAGTCCCCAAAAGTCTAACTTAGTTAGTATTGTCTCTCATTTCCAGATCACAATGCATCCCGTTTGGCAGTTGTTGCGTTAATGAGTGTTTACCATAGACTGTATATTAATGGACAGTGGATTTGTGACGTCCCCCTTTGGTTTGAGGAGATCTGCCATCCGTTGTTGAGTTTGCCGTTATGGGCGCAGCCATCCTGGTTGCAGATGTGATGATTTTGGACAAGAGGGAGGAGCTGCTTACACTCTACGTTACGTGAAAGTGTGTAACATAACGTAGGATATAAGCAGCTCATAGCCACACCCTAAAACACCCCCTGCTTTATCACCGATTTTAAAATCAACGAGACCATAATTCAAAAAATGAACATCATTCTGTCTTGCAGAAGACTTAAAACTACTTCAAAGTTTACTGTACAACTCAATGTAGTTTGGCCACAAGATGCCATTTCATTCTAAAAGTAATACAAACCTTGATTATAAAATATAACTCTTAAGCCAGTAGATGTATTATCAATACTGTTATTATTTTATAATTAGCCTATACTGTGGCCCATTCAAATAAACCCAGATTACTTTTAGCCAATTTTTCTGATATTCTGATTGCTCTTATTAGTGTGGCAAGGTAATAATCTGCAATAATTGCTTTAGATGGAATAATAATGGTAAATTCTGTTGCCATGGCTGCAGGACCACCATGTCTGGAACGTTCCCCTTGTTTAGCTGGGAAATCTGCTCAACTTGTTAACAGTAAGTTGACACATCAGGACGACATTGAAACATCACATAGTAACGACCGAGTGCAACGACACAAAGCAACAACAGACTGAAACAACACAGTCATGGCAAAATCAGCCTCGACACAGCACGACGACACAGTCAAATGGCAAGGAGGGCAACAGACGACAGGAGTGAGTTGGGTTGACACAGACAAATGTTGGGTCATGTGAGCAATTGACATAGACAGACAGACATTGACACATAGACGGTAAGCATTTTGACTCAATTTTGGCACAAATGGAACCCCATTTTTTACAGTCAGCCTTGAGCTGAAGCTAAAGCTCTGCAAGATGAGAGTCTGGAAAACATCGACTGAGGGGGAAGTGATTCCGTGGTTTAGATAATAATGACAACACGCACTGCTATATTTTAAATTTTTAATGAGCGCTGTCTTTTCGCTGTCAAGCCTACTTAAAACAGGTGTATTTCTGCGACTGGATAGCCTTTTTTTCAGTGGATAGAAAAGATAAAAATTACCTTCCAACCAGAATCAAAGACCAATGATGGCTCAGTGAAGTGTCACAGTGTTTTATTTGACCAGGTGCTGGGTTTGTACTGATGTTTATGACCAAGAACACGTGTCAGTCATTCAGTTGTTACAGTCATCTGCCAAATAATTTTGTTCAATGACAACACCTCTAACTCAAACAAATGCTTATTTAGGTAGCATTTTGAATATGCTGATGTTTAGCAGGTGTAATGTTTACCAATCTGAGAAAAAAGTCTGACAGCAATGTTGAGGCTGGTGAGCAGACATGCACGCTAGCAATTTGGATCTTTATGAATGTCAACACAATTTCTCAGCTGTTGACACATCAGATAT
Organism: Percina caprodes; assembly: GCA_013375575.1. NCBI lineage: Eukaryota > Metazoa > Chordata > Actinopteri > Perciformes > Percidae > Percina > Percina caprodes. The sequence continues at coordinate 3,458,828 of JABXJD010000016.1, forward strand.
TCAACACCAGATCAAGAACTGGCTGCTGTGTCTAACGGCTCAACACCTCAGTAGACTGTTTACTCTATGGAGCTCAGTGTATTGTACCATGACTTGATCTGGTAGATATGGATTATAAAAGGAGGAAGCTTTTTTACGTGCACTGCATGAACAGTAAAGCTAAGCAGTGTGTGCTGTTTACTGTAAACATGCGTTTTTTTTTGTCAATTTATGCTGTGTGTGTGTGTGTGTGTGCGTGCGTGCGTGTGTGCAATCTTAGATTTTTAACTCTACTTTATGGTCTTAAAGAAGTGACGAAATGACAAAAAGATGAAATTGGTTGTACTTTCCATACAATACATCACAAAATACATATGCATGCTGTGTTAACTGCTGCACTATAATGTATTAAAAACTTAATATAGTCACTTTACTTGATAGAGGCTTTGCATATTACTAATAAAGAGAAGTGTGCTTCATTGCCTTATGTTGTGCTTCTAGGGTGACTTTGTAACATCTGTCCAGGGGTTGCAGATGAAAAACTCTGGCACATTTACATCAAAGTTTATTAATGTGCTGTCCCTGTTAAATAAACCAATAAATAATCTTTGATGTTTAACTGTAACCATTTTAAGATCCCAGAATCACTGCCATAAAAGTTGCTTGTTTTTTTTAAAGAACTGCATACAAAATAGTCAAAAGAAAAATACAATTGTAAAAGAAAAAATAGGCGAGAGAAAGCCATATATGTCCACCATGTTTGTGCCTCTGTAAATTAGTTTCAGTATTAATTTGATGAATATTGACGTTTCAATAGAAACGACAAAGAGTCTCGTTTCAAAGGAGAACAGGATCAGGACTGAAATGAAAAGGGTTCAAGAATAGCACAATAGCAAAAATACCACTTTATTTTGGGTATGTCATTATCAGGCTTATTGTCTTTTAGAGACACTATAAACAAACTCCAGTGGAAAAGATTCCCGTTGCTTATAAACGCTGATCCATAAACTGAATGACAGGATTTATGTGGTGGGAAAACATAAACATTTCTCTTGGTGTAGCCACTGACATCACACAGTGTGTGGGTGTAGTACTGGATTAACAGAGCCAGTAATGATGATCATTCACTGGTGGACTGGGCTCCTCTGGGACGGAACTCTTGCAAATTTATTTCCAATTAAAGTTAAATGAAAATGGTTGAAGGAATGAAAGCTACAAACTATATTTTTCATCTTGTGTGTTGCTTTTGGATATGTTAATTACCTGTTTATGAGCTCAGAGAAGAAAATCTATCATAAATAATTATCAATGCAGTAAACTCTCTTGTTGTGGAGCCTTGCCCCTCTTTCCTCACAAGCCGTGACTAAATGGCCAGCTAGGTTTATTATTAAGGCCCTGCAGATTGAGCGTGTGTTTTGAAATAACGGGCTATTTCTATCATTAAAGTATAATGTCCTTTTATGATTTACAGTAATTGCAAATATTTGTGTCCATAATAAAACAACCAGATTCCCAAAGATGGAAGCCGGAAAATGCATATATATCGGTGAACAAATTGCGAACAAAATGCAAACAAAATTAAACATTTATGTTCAGTTTTGTTGATACACAGTAGCTTGCATAAGTTTACACACCCATGCTAAAGTTGATTAAAAAGAGGAATATAAAACATCTTTTGGAAATTGATCTTAATGCCTTAATTCAAAAAATTTAGGAAAATCCAACCTTTTAAGGACACCAATCTTCTTTGTGAATGAATAATGTAAAAGATGTTATTTTATTCCTCTTTTTAATCAACTTTAGCATGGGTGTGTGAACTTATACAAGCCACTATACTTATACAAGTATAAATAATTTAAAAGGAAATTGATATATATCACTGTTCCTTTTAAATACTTTATACTTTCTTTCAAAATAACATGCAGAACAGCAGTTAGTTAGTAAGTGTGTTTACATGCACGCAAGTATGTGTTGCACAACATATCACATCTTGTTCAGAAACTTAGATAAGATCTTATAAAACTATAAGAAGCAGAAACATGGCCAAGTATGAGGACACAGCCTACAAGGACTTTGACTTTGCTTTGCAATGTACTAACACACAGTCCCAAAAACAATATTCAGGATGATATACAGAAATAGACAAAAGGATAAAAACAATGACAACAAAGCTGAACAATGATATGTGTACATAACAATTAAACTATAATGTACCAGTACGTGAAGAATAATTATCTTTTAAACTGACATATGTCACGGCTCAATTAAAACGAGATCACAGAAGGTGATTCTAACTGCCTCTGTTTGGTTTTGAAGCAGCAGTAATCCGATTGGTCCGCCCCAGCACGTTGTGGGCGGGGTTTATTTTGTGTCCGCTGCAGGCTCGACTTGTGCATTCATGAAGGCAGTGACAGCATGGGCTCGCGCTGTTTGGAAAGTAATGTGCTACAAAACCCAAGGAGAGGCCACTTTTAACTGAAGTGTAGACTTCAGCCTAACGCGCACGTTCATGTTAAACTGCTATCGATAAGTATTTTAATATCGCTATCACAGACTTCCCGCAACGTCGTGACTTTGTTTTTACTCGGTCAAAACAGAAGTGGTATCCTTTCATGGGCTCGCGACCTATAACCAAAATGAGCTCACTGGACAGGTGCGTTGACATGCTAATTACGCTAAATCTTTGAATTGGTTTGTTATTGCTTTGAAAATTGGGGATAATATAAAAATGGAGCAGAAACATTATTTGTCGTGTGGAAGTGATTCGTCGTCTGCCGGTTCAAACACCTTGTCCGAGGGAGAAGAAATGACGCCCGTTCTGGACAGGAAAGTTTCTGGAGATGGAGACGACGGCCACAACTCGGACTTCCAAAGTGTTAACGAAGCGGAGGACGACGACGAGGAGACACCAAGAGAAGAGGAAAGTGAGGACGAAGACGAAAAGGTACAACACCCCAAACTACTAGGCTGCTGCAAATTTGAGTTGAAAATTCAGATGTGTGGTTTGTGTGTGCTCACGTTAAATACACACTATAGCTCACACTCATGTGTGTCAGTAATCATTTTAATCCCTTTAACACTTCTGAAGAAAGCATTACACTCCATTATTGTAGCTCCTGCATTTGTAAACACCCATCTGCATGGGTGTCTGATCTCATGTTTGGTAGGCCGTCCTGCACATGTCATGTAGTGAGTGTAGGCTAATTATAATTCATGCCATGTGCTTGTTTGACTTCATCCACTCCATTTACAAGTTATACTTATCATCCAGTCTTTCAATACAGTGAAATGCTGCACTGCTCTATGTTTTGACTATGATGAGTCCTGAGTCATTCAGTCAACTGTATTGGATGTTTGCCTTGTATGGGCACTGCTTATACATGTTTTCTGATTGCCTTACTTTAGCTCCAATGTGTGCCTGTCATATATTACCATTACTGAAGGTATTACCAAATTCTTCAAACCCTCCTCGAACCATTTGAATAAAAAAAAATTCCATCTGCTGCATGTATGTTTATGTGACTGGTTGACTGCAAAATTGAATTGCCCTGTTGGAAGTTGTTTGAATTGAATCAAATTCAAAAACAGATTTATGACCGGTTTGTGAATTTGAGCCTTTTTTATTTATTTATTTTTTTTATTAACAAAGATGGTAGCCAGAAATTGTGTGTGTTCTCACTAAATTTTTTCAACATGAACAAAAAATATATGTGTTATCAGCTGGGGCTAGCTACACTTTAATCTTATAGAGGAGCATGCTATATTGTGGGTGTTTTTTCAGGAAACAGATGGGGAAAATGAGGAAGACAAAAAATTCATGTCTCAGCTTTTTTATTTATATAACACTTTCAGTGTTTTCCTTAGGTTTGTGGAAGACTTGGGTGCACATATTTTGGTAGGTTTTGGGGGGTCCTTCCATGAAGGTTTTTTTTTTTATAAATTGAAATACAATGCATTTTTACAATAATTTGGACCATTTTTTTCCATCTTGTTGTACAACAAGTTGGAAAAGATGAAGCAAATAATAAAACAACATGCAAAAAAGCTTAAAGACAAAACATGCTAAAGAAGTCCACTAACACTAACTACAAAAAAAGTAATTTTAGTTTTGTTGCTCTTCATTGATTTCACATTGATTCAGCTTAGGTTGTACGGCCCAAAGCGTATTGGGTGCTGCATTAGCCCTATAATTGAAGGGAACACCCTGCTGCTTTAGACTGGTTTGACTGGCTTGGATTAGTGCAATGCACACCGGATGCATGCAGGGTGTGTTTGAGCTCTCAAGCTGACACCTCACCTATACACATTTTCCCAATTTTAATATCATGTAGCATGACTTCAGGCTGTAGGTGTGGCTGACTGTAATCTCTTATAAAATCCAATATAAGCAATAGGATAATACAGAAGGTTGCATCATTATCCAGGTATTACTCCACACACATTAGAAAATCCTAATTTCTAAGAAGCTGGAACCAGAGTGTATTTGGAATTTCAAAATGGTTGCAATTGATTTTCTTTCAATCGATTAATCAGCTTAATTGTCTGTTTGTTTAAAGCTGAGTTTACTATAGAGCAGTGATTCTCAAAGTGGGATCTGTTCAAAGTTTTCAGATATCAGTATCATGATATACTGTACATTTTCTATATTTACAAAAGGCTTCGTAGTTCAACGAACAACACAACTGTGTGGCGAGTTGCTGGGCTGGCTGATCTAGTGTAAATGAACCCTTACTCTAGGCTTTACCTGCATGTAGGACTATTACAAATACTTCCAGATTTTAGATAATACTTAACAACCAGTGAGTCTGGCACACAATCCGTCAATGTGTTAATCATTGTATTACTTGTCTATATGTGTACTGCTGCTTTTGTATCCCCCCATAATTATAAATCCTCTGTTCCCATACTTTCTCATCTCCACTTATCATGTTGTGATAGCAGAGTGCGGGAATTGCCGGTTGTGTTTTGCTTAATTCCACCATTTCCTATTTGGTTTTCTTGCATTTATATTTGCTGCAACAACAAATGCATATACCACAGAGGATCAGGAGCAAGCTGTCTTTAGCCTTAAATGTTAGACTTAGCAATGTATGATATTTTAAACCAGTATTCCCACCATAGTATCATAAGTAATACAAACGTGTAGTGGGGAGGTCACTTTGGCATAGATCAGAGAACATATTACAGTGATTGTTTCTTGTCTTTCTACAGGCCAGGTTTACTTATTAAGTCTTGCAGATGTTTTTGTATTACAGTAGTTACTTGACAATCGGGTGGATTATCTTCAATGCAAAGAGTGAGCATCAACATTAACTAAATTACTTCCTTGCTGGTGGGGTGAGATGGAAAATGCATTACGTCATGCACTGCCCATGCCATCCAAGCAAAACACAGGTAAAGTTAGTTTATATGGATTTTTCATACCTGAAAGTCCAAACCAAGGTTCATGTGGATCTGGTTAGTTTTGGTCTCAAATTGCAATTATGCAAGCACAGTAAAGAACTATACATAACATACTTGAATATTAGCTCTTAAAAACAATTTTCACCTCCACCTCACCACCATTTTAAAGGTTTGTTTGCTTGAAACAATTTTTATTTATTTATTTTTTTTATTTGCTTTGTGACATTGAATTTATTACACTGACTTTACATCCATTAATCTTTATCCACCACCCAACAGGCAGCTGCTTTCAACTAATAGATTCAAGCCCATGCTTGTATATTACACTGAATGATGTACTGTATAAAGCAGTCAGATCATTTACTGCACCTACCAAATAGCAAATGACTTCCCTAAAAGCTAAATAAATAAGGTTGGAGGGCTGTAAAAAAAAAAAAAAAAACACAGAGATTAAAGAAATAAGAAAATGTCTACTAAAAGGAAATATCTTTCTCAGCACTTTGCTGTGGAGCAGTTTAGTTTGAACAAACTGGCACACTCTGCTGTGAGTAATGATTTTGTTGAAATAGGAACTAACCATGTTTGACAATTGGCACTCAGCACACGGCATTAACTGGATGATATAAACAACTAGAAAGCTTTGTTGAACTAGAGCTGCTCTGTTTAGGTTAGCAGGACACTCATTTATCGCACCAATGACATGTTTATTTGGCTGTGTTTAGCATGCAAGGACAGTTTCTGGAGGGAGCTGGGCTTGTTTAAAAATGTCTGTATGATAAAGATAAATTGTTCTTGTGGAGGCTGAGAGAAGTTGTTTTAAATTCACATGTTTCATACACTTTACAATACCACCATACCGTTCTCTATCTATGTAGTCAATGTAAACACATTTGGTGCTTGTCTTTTTTTCTGAATGCAGTGCTGCTGTTGATCAACAGAAAGTAAGTCACTGTATGTTCACTGGTTTACCCCATATTGCCTTTTTTAAAATCCCTGCGCCCCTTCTACTTCACTACTATTATGTAAGTTGTTGTCATTTACATCCATATAACTGCACTGGTTGGCAGAGGGATACAACCGCCGGGCAGAAATTCGAGTTTGAATCTGTTTCTTAAATACTTAATTGCCAATCATTTTGCAGTGATGTAGAGGCAACAGTGAAAACCAACGGGACCTTGGTGATTCGACTAAGAAATTGATGATTCAACTGGAGATTTTACTTTTAACAAAGATTTAAATTATGACATTTTTGTGGTCTTCCGAAAAACAACCAAGTCAAGCTGTTTGTTAGTCTGTATTTGCTTTCTACCATCTGTTTCAATCTGACATAATCTTTGGTTTCAAGGGCCTGTTCCCTAAAGTCAGAAGGGCAACTGCCATGCATTGCACTCGTGCTCTTGGTGTATCAATATTTGTTTCTGTGTGACAATATTTAACTCTCTCTCTCTGCAATAGCTCTGTTCCTGAGCTGTGCCCCTAAATAAACAGCCATTTATTTCTGCCAGTCAGGGTGATTAGAGTGATGTGTCAGTGTCGGTGCATGCTTTGTGGAAAAGAGGATTAACACAATCAGGTTAAGACTCTTTTCACTCCTACTGTGGACTCCTACTGCCTTTCCGGAATCAATCTCTGATTTTTGATTCTTCTTTTCTGTCATTTGTATGCATGCTTCACAATTAATTTAATATTAATCGTGGTCACAATTTTGGCTTCCCACAATTAAAATAACATGATTGCAAAAAATTTAAATAGATTTGCCCCATGACCAGTGATCAGTTATTTTAAGTCTTTTGGTGTGAAGATTTTTTCGGTGAAGGATAATATAATGTGCGGATATGTACAAAAGACTTTATTACAGACTCATGGTCCAATAAATTGACAACTAAATACAGACAACACTTAATAAATAAAAATAATCCCAAAGGCATAATACAATTTCATAATATAAAATATCAACAAAAACAAAAAAATGTATATTAAAATAATACAGCATCTTTATATCTGAGACTGACAAACCGTACTGTCTGATGTTGGATATGACCAAAATAATACGCAACATTTCTTACTACAGCTTAAAGTTTATTAACTCGTGTAGACAAACATCTCCCAAGCACTACACCATCTAGGCCTTTTTAAGTAGTATTCTCAAAGCATCATTATATGCTGCCTGTAATCTGTTCATGCTTCCCTTCTTGTAATTAACCCACAAGTGTGCAGTATACAGAGGTGTTAAATATGCTTTAAGCAAAGATATTTATTTTTATAGCATCAGAACACATACTGAACCTACGTGCAAGGATATTTGCTTGTGCATAAATCTTACAGCACTGCCAATTTGAAAACCGGAAAATTCTGTGCCTGATCCTCTTTGTTGCGACCAGTCTATGGGTGCGACAGATCAACACAACACTCTTTTTTTATTTTTTATTTTAATGATCTCATTTAAAGTCTTATGTTGATCAGACATGATTTGTACATTAGCAGGAATGTAACACAACATGGAAGTGAAAGCAGTGCTCTGTTTGTGTATGTGAAAGTGCAATACAAACATGGCATTTTGTACCGGTAACGAGATTAATCAGGCAAACCATCAGCCCTAATTCACTCATCCCTGATAATATCCCATGTTGCAGAATTAAAAAAAGATTCTTGCCTGACTATGTCTTGCAACATGAAGCTGCTGTTTACGCTTGTTGGGCCCAAATGAGATTGCTTTTAAAAACAACAGTATGTCTCATGTCATGGTTGAATCAGAGACACAAAAACAACCCTAGTTGTTTGCGGATGCACATCATCTTTATAATGTAATCAGGTTTTTCGGGACACCAGGTTTTACAGAATGCATAAAATAATCTCCCAAGGTACTCTGGTAAAATGCAGGAAAACATTACTTCCTTGGTGGAAGACATAATGCATGGTTTAATTCTTTACATGCAGAAGATTAGAAATCTTAACATGGTCAATGGTATGAACTTGGACAAGGAAAGCAATCCTGTATTTTTCCAACTGTAGATCATGTCAACACAGGAAACTGAATTCCCCTGAGAACACACAAAGTTCAAATACTCAAAGCCAAAGATTTTCTTTCGTTAATGAAAGGACAGTGTCTGTGTAAGGAGAAAAATAAAGTGTCCATTGGGTGACAGAAATGTGAATGACCCTGTGGAGAGTTCAGAGCATAAAGAGGTATTTGAATTTGAGCCGTGAGACTTTTAAGTGTGCTGTTTGCCTCATGAGTAAATATTCTCGGTGAAGAAAGCGAGGGAGGAGAGATTTGGGCCAGAGTGGAGTTCGGGGAGAGTTGAAGACAGATGTTGGGTGACGAGGTCGACCAGAACATAGTTTGCTCTACTGCAGCTGACCCTGAGAAAAAGAGAGATGGACATGTTCCTTATCTCAAGACTTAATTGAGTACAGTTCACCAAGATTGTGTATTGTATGAAATGACCATCACATTGTATAATACCACCATTTGTTTGTTTTCCAGGCTAGTGAAAAAGAAATGGGGGGGAAAAAAGGATTATCATGTCGGACCATGAAGCATCAGCAACATTGGGCTCTTTAATATCATGCAAACTTGTTATAGATTACATACACAGTTTAATGGACTCCTTGTCAGTGATATGGAACATTGCTTTAGACTAACTGAAATGGGAAAATGACTTGTTTTGATTACAATGTCCTGTTGTTGGTTGATGATACTTAACTCTGTTAGTGAAATACCAACCATGATGAAGTGAAATTATCTAACAGCACCACTCTGCACTTGGTCGTGTACCTTTTAAGTGCAACAACATGGACATCTACAGATTTTGGCTTTCAAAACTGTTTTTTGCCATGTCTTTGTAATTCAGTGTGGAGGGTCTAGACTTTCACCAGCAAGATATTTCTAACCAAACTAAGTGATGGGGGGGGGATTCTTGACGTCACTGTACCAATGCTCACTTGAGATTATGACTTTAGGTGAGTGCGTTAGCATGTGTGGAAAAATGTGATTTAATTATTACCAGTCTGTGTCAATCTCAATTGTTGGTTCGAAAAGCATATGATACAGTAACAATGGCAGGAAGAGCTTTGAGTAAATAAAGGACAGCGATGACTGAAAAGAGGCAAAGTTAAAAGCCTTTTTGATGCATGGCTTCTGTCTTCCTGTTTTACTGTAAATGACGTGTGCTCATTGTGTCCTAGCAACCAATGAATGGCTCTAATAACAATTTGTTGACACTTGTAAAAGGTTCCTTTCTCCAATCTCAGAATAATGATAAACAACACCGCTCAAATCCCTCAAAGGGAAATAATGTCCTCGGGTGTGAACACGTTTGCTTATTCTCCTTGTCCAACTGCTTTAGATTTGTTTTTTAATGAGTGAATCATAACTCTCTTGACCTTTTTGTAATTCAGGCGGCAATTGGTCCAAGTTGGGCTGATGGTGAGCGACCGTCGCCCTAGATTGTGTGGTGTGTCCCGCACCAGTGCAAAATGTCGGCCGTCGGCTGAACAGCCAATCCATCTCATTGAAAACGATAGCAAGGATAGCAAACAAACAACCGTGAGAAAAAGCTTTTCTCATTTTTCATTTCATCTGCCAATACACATAAGAGCTGTCAATCTGGCCAAAAACACATAGGTTTGAACAATTGGAATAACAATTTTTGCACATTAGGTTATGTCCATAAGATGGCAAACGTATGAACAACGAGATACATAACTACTTGTGTAGGTGTTTATTTTAACAATAACATTTATTTTAAAAGAAATGCATACCTACACATTACAAAATACATGTTTATAAAATAATATCCTATACCGTAAAATTTAATATGAAGACCATAATAGTTCTCCCTCTCTCTGCACTGTCTGCACTAGGGCTGTTGGAACGAATTCCGAAAGTCGAATATAATTTGAATAGTAAAAAAATCAATACTATTTGAATGCTGAAATTACAATTTGAATGTGATTTTATTTTATTTATTTTTTTATAAATGTGATGGCCAATGTTGGCTAATCTCCCTCTTCTCGTCTTGGCCTACTCGCTTTTGTTATGCCACATCTGATGAGCAATGAGTTAGCAGGAGTAAGTAACACAAGGCATTGTGAGGTACGGAAAATGCTAGATCAGATCTGCTAGACGTGTCGAAGTATTTAGGTTTAGACACGAGGAGTGTGGATTGGTTAGGGTAAGAATAACAGGGTAAGCCTATTAGAGGCAGAATAAGGCAAACACAAGGCGGGCCACGAGTAGGGCAAAATTGATTCTTAGATGCATCGTGATTCTCTCTAGAACTATTCAATATTCTATTCTGATAAGTTAATACTCTATTACATTTTTAAATTTTTTTCTTCAATATGTTGATTTTTATTTAAAAGTTACTGTCTCCAGACATGTACAAATCAGAAAACAGAGGGACTGGAGGAGGATGGGATAATGGACAACAACTTAGAGTTTAGACAAGAGTGGAGAAAAAAACAACACAAAGGAAACAAAATACAAAAATTATTAGTTTTGGATATACACATGATCTAATAAGACATACATAAAATAATTAGACATAAAGGCTGTTGATCTACTTCATCACATCACATCTGACCACCTCATGTTTCATGTTCTAAGAAGCCAGTTCTCCACCTTTAAACATGACTGAGCCTCTGACGTGGAAGATTACTGTGAGTGAAGGTGACTTTCACAAGCATGTTTAAGGCTTAAGCATGGAATGACTACAAAATAAATACTCCAGTAGACAAAAAAGTCATTAAAACCTTTGTGACAAATACTGTATGTCAAAATCTAATAAACTCAGCTTTATATGTAATTTTTTTTAAATCCTGCATGTAAATGTACATAAATTGTTACATCGAGAATCAGTTTAGAATCGAATCGTTGGCCTCTGAATTGGAATCAAATCGTAAGGTGCCAAGAGAGTCCCACTCCTAGCCACAAGGCACGTCCTGTGACTTTGACAGCGGATCCGATCATGATGTAGGTCGATGTAGGTTGGAAGTTCCTCTAGTGGACAGAACGTGTAACAACCACCACTTGCTTTTGTGGCATAGACAATGCATAAGCCTGAGTAGTGAAGAACATTTTAGTAATAGGCTGCATTTAAACATTAAATATTAAAAAAACATGAAATTTGAACGGTATTATAGAGGAGGATTGACAGCTCTAGTCTGCACCTCTAAACAATTAGCACCCTAGCAAGCAAGCTAGCACACTAGCCAGCCGTCCAGCTTCAGAATTAGTAGAGTGTAACAACTTATTGTTTCATTCACATGCTCTTTGTAGGAAACCACATTGCTATCGCCATTAGTGACAACTTTGGCTATTTTTTTGTAACCAGTGTAGCATGATGACATGTTTAGTGGGGGGGCAGTGCGGTCCCTCTGCTCAGCTCCCACCGCAGGGAGACTTGCTAAGAGAACGGATGACAGCCCGGGAGATGGAGAGTCTGGTTACACATCTCCCGGTTTATGCCGTCTTCCTAGTGGGGAGTGAAGCAAAGGGGCCGTAGGTTCTTTTCGGTTCTGCCATTGTTTGTTGTGGGTACCATAGCAACGTTTGAATCCAGTTTTCCTTTTTGAATGACAATTGATTACCACTGCCTGCTGGTATGGAGAGATATTTTCTTGCATACATGTGCTGAACATACGTGGTACTTGGCCGTCGGCTGTCTCTGCGGTGGGTTCCAGTGCAAATGTTTGGCCAAGATAAAGGCAGCTTGGGCCGACGTAAGGCGACGCCACAGTCAGCCTTATTCGTCACTATCTTGGTCAATGTCAGCCTTCGTCGCCACTAGTTTCTGGTTGTCCGCTTGGTGTGTCAAGGTCTTCATGGTCTAGTAGTGTGAACCGCATTCAAGCATGTGAATACCACTGAGTCTTTCCTGGCTGCCTTGGACTGTTGGAGTACTCATTACTTGTCCTTGGGAACGATGTCCCTGTGTGCACTCTTGTTTTTTTAAATCTTTTTTTTGCCTTGAATTTGCCTTTGTAGGATATACAGCTCTTCCTGCAGCTCTTTTTGCTTGTCAGTTTGTTTAGGTAGCTGTGCATGCTTGTCTATTTAACGGTATATTAAAAGTGTCTCTTTTCTAAAGTGGATTGTCTTTACCCACCTCCAATATGTGCAGTTTTTGTAGTCTTGGCTGATAAAGGTCAACAGTAGAAGCAAAACGTCTACTTGGGGTTTGCTCTGCTTTCTGCACTCTATCTTATCCACAGCATGTTGGAACTTTTATTTGGATTTTATTGCATCTTGCAGCTAGACAGCCAGATATTTCCCTTGGTAGAAACCAACAGAGGTGTTTTTTTTTTTTTCTCTCTTTTTTTTTTTTCCATATCAACTTAAACAATGATATTAGACTCCGTATTCTTAATAGCAAGTTAAGGTTGCCTCATCTTTCAGTTGGTAAACACAACTAACTTTTGGTGGATTGCAGTCCACCTTCTTTGTTTCTCTTGCTTTCTGTCTAGTCTTTGCTTTGACAACAAAGTGTTGTTGCTATTAGTCATTATGTTTGAAGCGGAGCGTGGAAAGAGGATGGAGGAAGAAGGGGCAGGTCAGGTTTGATCTTGCTCTCAAAATCTCTGCGTGGTTCTGTGCTGCAGGGAGGGACAAATGGTAGGTGAAAGGGCACCGGCTTCTGCCCAAACGGCAATGTGTGTACAGAGAGCCAACTGTTATTGGCTTATTCTGCAGTGCTACCATGTAATAAAATTTGCATTCAAAGTGATGGCACCCTCTTTTAAAATGATGCAGATGTTTTGGACAAACAGAAATTTGAGTAATAGCCTCTAATAACAGAGCTTACTGTCAGGTCTTTTATAAATTGCCTAAATTCAGATAATCATGGAATGGAAAAAATGGTTTACTGATGGCCCTTTTTAAAGGTAAAAGCATGTTCTGCATCACATACTGCTCTTAAAGTAGTGTTGTTTGTTGTCTTTTTTATGTATTGATTAATTGATAGTTCATGTTTGCAGAGTCAAGTTTAAAGCAAATGTCAACAAAATATATTTTGCACGCCTTTTTAAACTTCAGACTTTGCACAGTGCACAGAAAGCAAGATGACACCGCAGATTGTCGTACTTCATCTGCTGGTGATTATTAATAGTATGTGATCTGCACTTAAAGCAACTAAACAAACAAAACAGAAACATCACATTCCTTTTTATGTCTTTGTTAAATGTATGCAATAAGCCAAACACAAAAGACCTTAATGAAAATACTCCACAAATGTCTCACAGCAACAGCTTTGAAGGAAATAAGATGAAGAAAGACAGTGAATTACAGCCTGCCACTTCTATAAAATTCCTCTAATTTTCTTTCTGATGTAGAAACCTTTCCACATGGTGACACTACCATGTACTATGACCAGATTACGCTCTGCTTGATCGGGTCATAGTACATGCAACATGTATCACTGTGGTCCATGGTATTCAGGCATAAAGACCATAACGACCTGTCCTGAGAAAGCTTCCTCCTTCTACAAACGATGTGACTGAATGATGCAGGAGCTGACCGTTTCAGATCATAACTCTAAGCTGCTTATAAAGGCATTGCTTGATCATTATCTGTTAGCTTTAAAATCACATAACAGTCTGTCCATTCTTTTGTCATTGTGAATAATCTGAATGAATTGGCCTTTATGTTCTGTACTTGAAGACAGTTGCACAGCTGTTCATAAGTTCAAATTCTGCTTAGTTATCACTTGAATGTTTAATAAACGGAGATTTACACATCACTAAATTTAATATGGGTTGCACCACACAAACTAGTTCCTACCTAGATATTATTTGTTACTAAATATTTATCCCCCTGTAAATGCTGCACCAACTGACAAAACTGAGCTTTTTCCACAACATGAAAAAAATATATCATTTAGACCTATAGTTGCAACTATGGCTAAAAATAATGTTTCCTGTCAAGGCATCATGTTGATTTAATTCATTTTTCTTCTGAAAACTGCAATTCCAAAAGTCCAAATCAATCAATAAACTCTTCTATTAAAAAAAAATAAGATTCTCCTGAGTAAGTGACTTGTTTGAGGCTTACACTGTTCTGCACAGATGGAAAGTTTTCATTCAGTCTTTTTTTTTTTTATTACCGGAGCAATAGGTTTTGTAATAAAGCAAATGTCTTCTGTGTGTAAATGCATGAAATAGTACATGAAATGTGACCATGTACTGTGTATGCCTATTCAGTTGAAATATAGTTAATTTCTGTGTTTAAACATAGCTGAGAGGTAATTCATGTTCCACCATCCTGCTGCACTATTCTGGTTTCTTTTCCTTTCTTCATGTGCATGTCTCAGTACAACTACTACAGGTCAGACAGAGGATTGCAGATATATGCACGGAAGTATTAGCCTGGAAATCTAGACCGAAATCTGAAAGATTAAGGGTCTGGCATCAAGTAATGAAAGTTGCCCAAATTGAGGGGTGGCACCAAGCCTGCATTTGTAAATCTCACTGCACGCAATTGAATAACAACCACCAATCACAACAACACACGGGGTGACTTATCCAGAGCCCCATACGCTTAGCTACCAGCGTAGCTAACTGGTAGATTAAACTGTCGTCATCTGTTTAGCTCGCCTCTGGCCCGCCTATATCAGATACACCGATGTGATTGGTGCAGCTCGGCAACAAGGGTATAATTAATGAGCATCGTTACTGAATGCCAGAGTGACTCGCTGAGCAAATTCCAATTGTGCTCTTGCAAGAACTCTGGATTTCCAGGGTACAGAAATATCACATATAGTATGTTTCAGATAAACAATGAACAACATTGTTGCAGAGCTGTGGCATGTCAGGGTCATAAGATCCTAATTTTATAATGTCTAATTGTGCTTACGGCAGAGCTGCAAACAATTGCCTCAAATTATTGTATTTATAAGTGATGACTGAAGTTCAATTTTATTGCATAAGATTATGTGATTCTATAGTTGGGAGCATGATAATGCATTACTTAAATTTTTTTTCTGTTAGTTTTTTTGTGTCACTCTTACATTTATGCTGTGATTGAGAGGTCAAGCCACCCCACAAAGAATTGGTCTCAGTTGTCCTTGTTTGTACTGGTATCATGAATCCTCCTGTAGAGAAGCAAAGAGTGTTTCCTTCCACAGAATGCTCTGAGCCATGTATATCTTTGTATTCTCAGGGAGGGCCTCTTCCTCACCACCGGGCATTGTTATGTGGTCTGAGCTTCTTGCGAGGTCATTATCTCCTGAGAATAAAAATGGGCTGGTGCAATCTGTTTGATGTGTATAATGTATTTCTTAATTGTCCATATTCATTAATGAAGACAAGTTACTTTTCTCACTAGCATTGTATGCAAATATGTTTTGCTACTGCTTTCTCTCTAGCATACCTGTTTTTAATAATCTGCATACTGTCATTTGGGAGCCTGGCCTGTTGCACAGACTGTCCTGTTACTCATTCGAAAGTCATAACAGCCATGGGTGTAGCAACATTACAAGACTTGCATAACTTTCATAACATAACATAATTTCCCTTGGAATCCCCCTCCTAGAGATCAATCAAGAAGTTGAGTCCTCCCCTTAAGGCCATGACTCACTAAACCTATAATTAGCCGTCGGAAAGTCTAGCGAGATCAGTGACTCGAGTCTGTTTGGTGTGTTCCGGGCCGTTGTCCTTCATTTTGGCCGACCTGACATGCTCAGTTGGAAGGTGGGCACGGCCGGCAGTCGGACTCAAATGACCAATCTGATTGGGTGAGTGCTAGCCCGGAAACGAGCAGCAAGATGAGCGCGACTAGAGTCTTTCAAAATCTGAGGAAAATCTTTTAAACTGACCTAGTCGATCAGAAATGAAGACAGATTCAACAACTGCATGGCCTATTTCTCGCTTAAAATGTTTACAGAAACCCATTTCGGTGAACTATTTCAATAAAATATCGTAATTGTTTGTATTCTGAGCAAGCCACCATGACAGTCTGGCTTTGAATTTTTGGAGAAGCTAGACCCACGTGACTCATTTGTCCAATCAGCTGCCGGTTTTCATTTATGGGTGACAATACAGATTAGCATCCATCTGCTGTCATGAAGACGTATTATGTTTCGTCGATTTGGTGTGTTCCGAGGTCATTTTTTGACCAACTCGGGGAGACCGATCAGTCAAACTGCCTTTTCTTCCGAGGGTTTGCCGTCTGGTTGGTGTGTTGGGGGCAATAGATTGGTTACCTGTGGTTTATATATTTGCAGCTCACATTTGCATAGTTCGGTATATGAGGCCTCCTGATGGCTGGTTTTACAAAAATAGACTGACTATGGATCAGATCAAATCGTTCTCACTGCTGGATGTTTCCAGGTTGCTGTGGTCTCTAAAGACTTTACCCTCTCATAACTTGCTCCACAACACTTTGGCAAACCACTATATGAGCCGTGTTCTTACCCTTTTTTAATTGTTGTTTGAGGCGTCGTCAGCAATCGTTAGCAGGTGTTACTGGTGGTCACTTGTCACCATGGAAACATTGCTCTGATTTCTGGGTTAGTCTGGAGTTTGGTTGGCTGGTTAATTGGTTAGGAGAATACAATTTTAAGATGATGTATGCACTGATAAATGCCTTGCAAGCTGAAAGTTGGGATTTAATGTGCTTTTTTTCATTGAACGAAACATTTATACATGGTTATGACAAAACTTACCATTAACCTTTTAACCATAAGTCTTTTTTAACCTAGTGATTGTTTTCTATCTTTTCCTCTAGTTGGACAACATCCTTTACCCTCCCTCCGCTTACCTCAGGAAGTCCAGTAACCCCGAGTTGACTCGGGGATTAAGTCCTGCTCTCAAATTAAAGCGACATCTCAGTGACGATGGAAAACATGTTCGAAGACGGAGTCTCGGGGGTGGTCTCACAGGTAATAATTTCATTCCCATTTTAGGTTCACATTAGTATTCAGGCTGCTATTAGACATCGAAATTGATGGATTTATAAGTAACTAATTCCACGCCACTGTTTTACTGTAGGGTTTGGAAAGTTGCTATTGTAACAGCAGTCTTTTTTCATGATCCACTTGAAAAACAGTTTATGTTAATCATTAGCACATTAATAGCCACAAACCAACTGCCATCCATCACTTGTAGAATATGTGGATGCTCCTTAATGGAGAATGTATACCCCTTAATGTTTCTAAAGAGTAATTTCACACAAATCAAAAAACAAATTGACCTCTTACCTTTTAGTGACATCCAGCCAGTTTTGTCTGGGTATCTTTTTTCTGATTTGTGCCACAATCCCAGTACAATGGAAGTGAGTGAAGGTTTATTCAAAGCAATGAAAAAAAAATGATTTGGAAAAATAATAATCAGGATAATTCACAGATCCTGCTGTGAACAGTTTACAGTGTTTCCTACATTTTTGTGGAGAAAATAGTTCCTTAAGGACAATCTTAGAAGTAAAAACCTCCCTTTGAATGTATGATGGCTTTCAGTTTCAGCAAGTAGTGAAAAACACTTACTGTCACTTAAACCCAGCTTTGAGAAGAAAGAAACAATTTGCAAATAGGATTGCATCATCAGCTGTTTTTTAATCCAACATTTGCTAAAATCACTGAAAACATATTTCCTCAATCACTCTATGAATGACGAAATAACACAGGAATAAACCCTTTTCTGCCAAAGTTGAAACATTTTTTTTTTTTATTGAGAAGTTTGTCATCTTCTCATGTTGTTTTGTCAGCGCTCCTCTTGCTGGTCCAGAAGGGGCGGGGCACAGTTGGAAAAGGGTACTTCAGAGCACCAATCAGCATAGAGCAGTATTTGAAACTGAGATGACAGTGGTGGGGTTTGGACTGGAAGTCGTTTTATGGATTAAACTCTAAAATAATAACGAAAGCCATTTCTTCCCCCAAACTTCAACTTTGACTGCTTAATTAGCCATGAATATTTAATGTTAGTGAAAAATACTTGAAATTAGAAACCATGTGTTCAAGGACTTTGAGCAAAAACTGCACAGGTAATTCTCTCAGCAACTGTTGGCATAATTGACCTATAAGTACATGCATAACCAGTGGGTGTTAGTCCCCTGTGTGCACTTTTATAGTCGTGTCAAGTATTCTCAAGTATACTGTTTTCTAGGGATCGGAGGTAAAATGCCTATTCTTAACTAAGAATTCTCTCTTGTAAGATTATGTCTTGATGCAGAAAAGTCAATAATTTTAAACATTTAAACATGCAATGCAGCATTGATGCTTCTTCTTTAGTTTTGGTGAGGATGGCTGAGTGTGACCAACCGCAGATGAATACAGTCTGACTGGCACTCTCTGGCTTGAAAGCTAGTGTATGGAGACATCTTGTCTTCTATGAAGTTAGGAGAAAAGGGACCTGGACAAAGAGATTGGGAACACCACAAACATGAGAAATATTTTATGTTTCCTGTATTAATGAAGGATAATGGAAGTCAATTCATCTGTTTTGTTTTTAAAATTATGAATCATTACAAATAGGCTTTGTTTTAAAATAGCAAGTAGTCACACAGTGAGAGTAAATAAATCATGCTTAGAAATAAAAAACGATGCATCAATAATCATTTTATCATCTCATCGTAGCCCTCTGAATCAATTGGTGCCCAGAGATTCCCACCTTGTTTTCCATACAAGATTGGCTGAAGTGTGGACTGTTTTGAAAATGTAGGTTTAGGATATAAGCAAGAATGCATGAGCTAACAAGCTTATCACTTGCTTTTTTACAGTCCGTGGCACTGCTTTATTCGTGTGCTGTGATAATGAAACAGACTGCACTCCTGTGATGAGGAATGTGTAAAGTCAGCAGAGAGATATCCTCTTGGAATTGTACTTGTTCAGTGTGTGATGATCTGAGGGTTTAAGTTGGTAGATTCGGTAGCAAATCCTTAGTAAACTTACTTGGCGAAGACAAACTACCTGAACAGATTTTCTGTCAGAATTACTATATGACTTCTCAAGGTCTCAAGAACATACTGCCCATCAAAGATATATCCAGGTTCCAGTAAGAGAGGAAAGAGAAGAACATTGCTGCATGAAAAGAGTAACTACTATATAGTTTTATTCTGCCTCTGGCTAGAGGGGTGTGTGTCTGGCTCACATGAGCATAGATACATTCCTGTCTCAGGACAATTATTGTGACTGCAGCCTTCTTTGCTTCCTTTCAGACCTCATACTGATTGTCTGTTTTAGGGCTTTGAACCGCTTATTTTTTGTTAAGGACGTTCACCTCACTGATTAAAATATTGACCTTTTCACAGTCAATAAAAGATTGTTTTCATCAGGTGCAGCTTTGAATGAATGCATTACTCTGTACTAATCAGCCTACATAAAAACAGGATGAATAAACAAACATTAACCTGAAGCAAGTCATCTCCCATTAACCGGTTGTGTTACTAAAGCAAGATGAGTTAGATTGGGTTTTCTTTTTGGTATTGATTGCAACATAATTGTATTTGTTGATATATTTTATGTTTTATTACAATATAGCTAGTTTGTGCTTGCAGCGGGCACAGTACCTGAGGGCACATACTGGAATGGTTAAGACATGCTTCAACATTATAAATAAAACAATGTATTATCGTATCATCAGTTTGAGCCTAAGCATGCCTATAATAATAATAATAATAATAATAATAATAATAATAATAATAAAAGTTGAAATGTTTTTTTTGCATAACATGCGTGGAAAGCCGATAGCCTTGTTTGGTGAATTTGGCAAGGATGAGGAAGCACAGATGACCTTGGCTGAGACACTTTTAATCTAAAATGTCTAACTGAATGAAACCCAGTAGAACAGTGACAGTGACAGTGACAGTGACAGTGTGTGTGTGTGTGTGTGTGTGTGTGTGTGTGTGTGTGTGTGTGTGTGTGTGTGTGTGTGTGTGTGTGTGTGTGTGTGTGTGTGTGTGTGTGTGTGTGTGTGTGTGTGTGTGTGTGTGTGTGTGTGTGTGTGTGTGTGTGTGTGTGTGTGTGTGTGTGTGTGTGTGTATAGAGACTTTTGATTTGTTCCATTTATTTTTCACATCATGATTCATGCAGCAGATGTGTGCTTGAAGCATGGGGCATCTGCACAAGGTTGGGAACAGAGTGGTCTGACCTTGCAAATACCTGCATTGAATCTAAAAAAAACATTACTACAACCTGATACCCCCCCTTTCTAATAGTGTTGGGTAGTGTCTGAAGAGAGGTTTCCTTTATGCTGGGATATGATGGGCTTTAGTGAGGAAAGATTGTGCCGGTAAGGAAGGAAGGACCACAATTTTCCCTCCTCATCCTGTTTGGTCTCTCTTTAATCCTCCTGAATTTACAACAGTGATCACAGTGTAACTATGAGTGAACTGTAGCACAGTATATGTCAAATCCAGGTCCAGAACTGAGCGTTATAATTTTGTCGTCCGTGGAAAAGGCAGTTGCGAGAATAAAAAGATATTTATTTTCATAAGATTTGATAAAATGTTAGTTAATGTTAGGTAGTGTGTATCATCTGGAGAGGGGTGAGAAAGAAGACTGAAGGCTAAAATGACTAGAGGCAGTGTTAACTTTTCAGTCTCGGTTTTTGTGTTATTAAAATACAAAGGCAAACTACTGCAACTTCAAGCTGTTTACATCTTTTGGGGGCATTTCATGTCTCTTAATTGAGACAGAGTTGACAGGAAATGGGGGAAGAAAGCGATAGGGACTGAAACACAAAAAGGGTCTCCTGACTAAAGGGGTCTCAAGTGGCTTGCGAGCGAAAGAACTGAGATTGCGCTGAGCATTTTCCTGCTTAGCCGCTTTTGTGCCTGCCACGCTCAAAGTTCAACAAGGTTCAAGACAAAAATAAGTAAAAAAATTAAACCCATTCTAAAAACACATTTTAAAATTCTACACATTATGCACAAAACAGAAAAAAGAAAACCCAGAATACACGTGAAACGGAACATGGACGAGAGGTTGATTTTTGCCAGCGATCTCCCAGAGTTGTACGACACAAGTTTAAGGTCGTACAGAGACCTCGGATGCAAAGCTATCCTGTGGTGCATATTTCCCGTAATAGGCATGCAAGATGTGTAGCTTATTGTAGCCTCTTGATTTAAATCATTCAGGTTTGTTTTAGCTATGTGAAATCAACATGGACATGTCGCCACTCTAATACAATCATAACTATTTTACATTTATTCTCAGTTACTTTGGTGCATTCAATCCAGGATTTGCATTTTCACAACAGTGAGTACATTTCTTAAAACAATTGGTGTAAACTTGTGTCAATCAGTACATCTTTGAAGAAATGCGACGGGAAAAAAAGACAACTAATGTCGACAACTTGTCAGACAACTACACAAGAAAACACATTCTTCAATCGAACCCGGACCTAGCCAACAGCACTGCAAAAAATGGCTAAATTAAGTGCAACTCTAAATTAACTGTCTTTAAGACCGCATTAGTGGTTGAAATCTGTCATTTTCAGTTCATGTTTTGCTCTTTGCAGGACAGTAAATTTATAACCCAGACTTCTCCAGTTCATAAAAGCTTAACACATCTGATGATGTGTGGCTTTAGGCCATCTGAACTTGACATATTCTCTTTATGTTCTGAGCACCATCTACTTATCTTCCCTTCCTTCACTGTGCCAAGATGGTTAATCCTCTTCTGTCTCCTCAAGTGTTTACTTGAACAGGAAATTGAAATATCCACATGTGGATAAGGAGTGACAACACTTAAACAAATGATTTTTCTATCCATGGAGTGCCAGTGGTGCAATCAGAGCTGCTGATTCAGATGCTGAGGCTGATGATTTAATATTTGTCTTGCCTTGGTGTACTGAGGTTTTAGGATTAAAGAGGGCAGCTCAAAGCAGTATTTAGTGCCATCTAGGTGCCAGCCCTGGGAACTTTTTAAGTTTTACAAACAATATTCTTATACAGAACTCATGTTGTCATGCAATTTACTGACCATCATCAGACTTTGTTTGGTGGTTTATGTAATGTTGGTATTGTCAGTGATCTCTTAATGGGCTTTCCCCCTCTGGCCTAATTTAACCCTTTGACATCCTGCCTGGCTGCATAGGGTCAGGGGCTTCAGCTTTATACCCCTAACAAGAACAGACAGCTCTGATTATCTTATGTTACTGGTATGTACAGTAATTTGACCTGTACTGTCCTCCCCATTAACTCGCACCTATGGAACGGGTGGTGGAGTGCGAGAGAAGTTTGAATTTACTGTAGTACGACGAAGCTTGTTTACAACTGCACAGTTGTAAAAACATGTAAGTAACAAGTAAATGTACCAATATATTCATGTAAACAATACTTAAAGTAAAAGTACAGAACAGTCATTAGCAAAATATACTTCATATTTAAAAGTACTTATTATGAAGGAAAACCCCTTTGACTGATATATTACGGTGTATCACATCCTTAGACAGTTAAAACTGATGCATCGATGTGTAAGCAGCATGTCACTGGTTGAGATGACACTAGTTTTCACTACTTTATTCATAGTTGAGTTTTAGTCCGGTGGTTCCCAACTTAGAGGTCGGGGCCCTGCAAAGGGTCACAAGATGACTCTTGGCATAGTGTGAGACGATTAATGAAAGAGAATGGAGAATTAAAGTTTTGATATTATTTTTATATATATATTTGCTCTTTTGTAAAATAATGGATAATATCACCTCTAATTATACCCTGAAAAGTTATACAAATTAAGTTTAGTTGGGGGTAAATCACTCTTTGGATAAACTGACAAAAGGTGAAACATTTACTGAACCTCTCATGTTGTTGCTCTGCAGGAAAGTATCTTCTGCTACCCTCCCACCCCCAGCAGACACACACAGCTTGGCAGCCGTCATCTGAGATGTCCAACCTGGTCCGTATGTGTTCCCTGAACCTCGGAAAGTCGGACCCCTCCCTCACCTCCAGCCTGGTGAGTACTTCCTAAATTCTGACCCCTCGACAATATTCAGCATCCCGATCTACGCTCCCATTACCTCACCCTGAACAGTTTGTTTGCTCTGTGTAGATGAAGATGTTAGGTAATAGGGGACAGGTAATTTGCCTATATCATGTCTGAATAAATAAAACTTAACACTCCATGGTAATCAAACTTATTTTGTAAGAGGATAATTCTAGACAAACTATATTGCATATACTCACACAAAAATTATATTATCAAACATGGTGATGTTCAAACATTTTCTGCCACACATGCAACATACTAAAATGATTGTGTATTTTTGGGTTTGTAGCTGATCTCTGGTTTAATGAATGACCTGTATGTTTTAATGACTCTTATCTGTCACTGCTGCAGATTTATAAAGCACTTTGCTGAAAAATACTTTATAAATGTATTTATTTCTCTGGGTACAAAACATAAAAAGCCACACAACATAACAAGTGTTCACATTTATCAATGGTAATTAAATGCATTGAGAAAGAAAACTATTTAAGTAGTATGGATTCCCTACTGTAGTTTGAACCGAATGAAGACAGAGGTGTCCTTCAGCGTGTTCTTTCAGTTGATGCTGACAGATACTCTGATGTGCTATATTGTGATCTTGTTGTCTCAGGAGTGAGATACAATCAAAAGTAGAGGCTAATCCAATGCTGTTAGGCTATGAGTCACTCCCAGTGCGTGCTCGGCATCAGTTAGAAAAAAGGTTAATTTAATAAAAAAAACGTGTATGTGTGTGCATAAATATATGTATCTGTGCTTGTGTGTGGGTGATTTGACTGTGACAGTTTATTTTAATAACTGAAACTTTATACCATTAGTGATCTAAGTGGTTCAACCTAGAAAAAGGCACGGCAACCTGAACTATTTCTCAGATGGCTTATGACATCATAGTGACCCTGTTTACACTAACATAATAGTTTGTGAGACAGGTACAAAATATCTAAACTAATTTTGTGCACCAGGGGGCGCTAGTGTATTTTCACATGTATCACACATGAATCCTTAGGCTTTTAAAAGCCAGACATTAATCCCTTTGGTTATTGTGCCATGCAGAGTGAATTAATACATGATTTCCTGTAACATAATGTACTTCAGTGGATAATTCCTCCAGTCAATGTGTTGGTTCAATTTATGGCTTGATGACGTGAATGAGTCTTTTAACATCTTCACCAGTATTTTAAGATATTTGTGTTTTTATAATGAGGCGCCACTGATCCTCATAGGCATTTATTTTAATTGCCATCCATCACAGGAAGGTTAGAGCGTGCGATCAGCTACACAGCTGGTAGGGATTCAGTATGTTGCTCAAGGATACTTCAGCAGGAGAGGTTCAGGGTCCCTACCCTGAACCTCTCTCTAAGGAAACATTGTCAATCTTTTTAACGTAATCTTTGTGTTCTTTGTTTAACCGCAATTAATTGCAAACATTAGCTAAGGTCCTAAGAGAAAAGATTTTGTTTAGATATGCCAAATTGTAATTCTATAAGTGGTTATTGGTTGGCCTGTTAAGCTAAAGTTCATAACATGTTCATAGGAAAAAAATGACAAGGGGATACAGTTAGCAAAAAATAATAAAGATAAGATTATAAAGGGCCATTTTTTACTTCATAGGCTGTCTGTTACTACTTTATCAGTGATATAACCTCAATACATATCCTGGAATACATTCAAAACTTTAATTTATTTAAAGAAGTAATACATTAATAAATATTTTAAAATGTGACTTATTGTGAAATATGAATTATTTCTGAGACAATTAATTGTACAGCAAAATTTTAAATTCATTCATCTGCAGTACTAAGAGCTTTTCTGTATCAGATCATATTGGACAGTATTAAAAAGTAGTAAGAGTATTTGGTGTAAGTGCTCTTGGTGTACTCTGAGCTGTGAATTACTCTGCACTCACCTCTCAGATGAGGCTGTAAGTGTAAGGTCATGGGGACCCAGGAGACTTTTGAGACTTTTTCATCAGAATTCATTCAGCAAATGGGACCAGAGATAGATGGTTGAAATTGGGCTTTTTGCTAAGAAAGAGCATTGGCGTGCAATGCACGCCCTTGGTGCATGTCATGCCCCCTCTGCTACATGCCATGCTGCACTACACTTCCAAAAATTAGTTTTTATGTAAAAGGGAATAATGAGACAGATTAGCAATTACTGCATCCACTGCGATGTGAAGAAAATTCATTGCACATCCTTACTGTAGGAGATTCCACACTGAAACGCACCACCTTCAGCTCTTCTGAGGACGAGTCCAGTCCTCTTATCTGCTATCTAATCTGCAATTTTGCCCGGGCCCGTAGAATGACTTTCCTCTGGTAAAACTAATGATTGACAATGCTGTGTTTTTTTTCTTCCCACACGCTTCCCTTCATTCATTTGAATGTATACAGTATGCAATCAAATATGTTCTGTAAAATGCAGCTCAAATGTCATATTGTTCTTATTCTCAACACTGTTTGCATGCCCCTGGTGACTCTGTTGTTGGCTCCGTGAGAAAATTAGATAATGGTCACTGCTGCACAGATATTGTCTTGTAAATGGCTGATGTGTTGCTACATCTTAATGGTATCTTTGGGAGTTGGCTGCTTTGACACCTAAGGGGTTCAACTACATCCACTGTATTATCTTGCCTGCAGAACAAGCTTAGAAAAGATTGTGAATTGGCTGACCTTGAGAAAGAAGCAAAAGAGACCAACAACTCAGCTACTTGCTTCTAAATGGAAGTTGCTGTTTTCATCTCAGATTTGTAATTCACAAATAGAAGTTTGTTAAGTCCTCATCGTCAATGTATTTAAAACCAAAAAGATGATGCCTGTCTATCTTACCGGCAGAGTGGTATTTGTCATAATGACGGTTATAGAATGACAATGAAAGAATAGAGGTTTGCCAGCATACTCTCTGTTGTACTGCATCTAGTGCACTGAATATCGCTGTCAATTCTTACCAAAGGCATATTTGGCAGATATATCAATGTCTAAAGAAATTTAATTGGCTGTTGGATTTGGCTTTTGATAGGTTAGTTTTAAATGGGCAAATTTGAAATGTTTACTTTCAGGCTGTGTTACTGTTTTATTATTCACTAAAAATACCAGAAAAGTAACTATATTGTTAAAAAATTAATTGCAAAGACTTTTAGGAAAATGTAGAGCTAAATTTATTATTTTGTTCTTTTTATTATGTATTATGCAGGGCATAATTCACTTTATATTGCTTCACAGTTCTCCAGAGTTAATAAAGACACCAAGGGTTACTGTAGTTACATTTCTGTAGAGAAGGTACTGTTTCTCAAAGCTTTTGACAGACAAATATTCCTTAATTTAAAGCAACACTAGAGAACTTTTCCCGCTTTGGTCCCCCTAGAGATTGGAAGCGGAATTGTCTCATTATGTTTCATTCGAACTACAGATCCTTTACCCGATCTGGCAAACTTGCATAGTGTGGTTATAGCCAGTAGAGAGCCGCGAAGCGAATGCAGAAATGCGGTTCACCCTGTTCACGAGTTGGTGAACCACTATAACGAAACATTATTTTAAGTTACAAAAAGTTCTCTTGTGTTGCTTTACAACTAGAATGAGACAGTTGCTGCATGAGCCTCCTTTACCGTGACCATGATTGTAGATGGCCATACTGCTGCTTTGTGGTGAGTTTATTAATTTTTAGGGCTTCATTATCTATAAATCAGAAGACCAAGTTGGTGTTGTTCAATGTCTTGTTTTGTCCAATTAACAGTCCAAAACATGGAGATACTTAGTGTAACTTTAAAGTATAACAATTGGTCTGAGAATTTGACTTGTGTTTTTAAGGTGGTATTAAGGTATGAGGTAAAAATAATACTTGGTACCTTGCCAATTTGGATCTTTCACAGTCAGTGAACACTTCTGCACACTAAGTAATGGCTCCCTGTTTGTTTTCACTCATTCTCGTGTAATGAAAAAACTGCTACTATGGTTTGATGAATTTTCTAGTGCTTCGTTATCGAAAAATTCTGTTGGTTGCTATAACAATACCCGAAGTTGATGTTGTTGAATATCTTATTTTGTCCGATTAACAGTCCAAACCCAGAAATACTTAATTTACTGTAAGACTTTCAGGTCTGTTGAGTTTAGGGCTGTGTCTAACAATTGTCATTATCAATTAATTGGATATCCTCTGATTATTTTTTTCACTTAATCAATTATACCCATTTGGTCTATGATATGTCATAAAGTAGCAAAAAATGCCCATCATAATTTCCTTCATTCAGTGATTAAAAAAGGGCTATTTGTTTTACGACAAAATAAAAAACAAAAGTATTTACAATGAGAAAGCCATGCTTTGACCCCCTCCTCTTATAGCATTTGGCCTTTTCCCTTCCTTTATGCTCTCCCATCATGCCCCTGGGCGTGCGTGGCCCCTCCACAAGCATGGCACATCTCTCTTGACTGTAATGATCTTTGGCAGAAAATCAATACTTCACTTGAGGTGTGATATGGAGATAAGACTGTCATAATCCTGATGTTGTGCCTGTGTGACTCTCATTCTCCCTCATAATGGTAGTCAGTGATGTCCTTCACTGATATCATTGTTGTTGGAGCAGTTTGTTGTTGCACAGGGAGGAACGGCAGTTTGTGTGTTCAAACATAAGGTGTTGTCTAGTCAGAAAAACCATCAAGTTTTTTAACAAATACAAAAGAAAAATCATTCAACACTGAACAACCTGCCTTGTTCAACCCACTTCAAATGAAACAAAAATATGATTAGCCACCTGAAGAACAAGAGAGTGGAAAACAAGTTACTGAGCTGCACCTTATTGATCTGTTTGTCTGTGGTGTCTTTCTTTGTTTTGTGATCCCTGCATGACTGCGTGTATTTTAATGTTTAAATTTAACCCATGGTCTGTATATGTAACATCTCACTCACTCACTCACTCACTCACTCCCACACACAAATAGTACTGTAGAGTAAGTAAAGGTTAAAGCTGAATCAACCCTCCATCTGAATTTATAACAAAACAACGAACATCATGTCTGCAGGGAGTTTTATTTAGTTACAAGAGATTGTGTGTCGGTGTTTCAGCAACATTAAAATTACAATAAACAATAGTAATACTACCTTATTGCATAAAAAACATTTAGCTCATGTTCATGAGCTGTTTTTGTTCTCCCCTTGCATGGTTATGTTCCACAGAATAGCTTTGGAAACGCATCCCAAAAATACATATCGTGCGGTGAGTGACTGTAACCATATGGGTGTGATATAAATGAAACTCCTGTAGTAGTAATTGCAGTTGAGACGTTGTCATCAAATCTGTTTGAGATCCAAATTTCTCTGCTCCGAGATTCAAATGTGACCTTGTGATGCACAGTGTGGCTTTGTGTTTACAGTGTTTGAAACTGAAGTAAATGAATTGAAAACAGAGCCTACTGGATTGTCCAAGCGGACATGAATGGTTGCATTTGTTTGGCTATTGCAATTTATTCAAAATCAAAAGACCAGAGAGGAATTAAAAGTGAGTCTTTGCAACTTTTGGTTCTTCTTGGTTACTATCTTTGCGCTTGTTGTCAAGGTTAAAGACTTGCCTCGTCCATTCGGAGGCTGGCTCTACAGGGTTTTAACATGGCTGGATATTCTCACTCCTTTGGCTTTGGTCAAATGGATTCTTTGCACTGCTTTGTATGGAAGGAATCGATTCTTTCCTTACCGCTCTCTTCACAGGCCCATGTCCCTCCTCTGCCGGCCTTACATCTGCAGGTCGCCTCTTGGTCTGATAAGCTCAAGCAGAGCAGAGGCTGTTGGTCACTCAATCAGCACTCGCTGCATGCTTTCAGTGCCAGTGCTCGCTTTTTCTCCAAAGGCAAAGGAAACAACCTCAGCTGCCCACCTGCCTGGAGGAAATGATTCACAGACAACCCCTGGACTTCTCCCAAAGGCTTTTCTATGGCTATGCTCCAAGGCCACAAGCTGCCTGCCTTTATAGCTGCCCTGAGCCGCACACTCAGAGCAGTGTTTCTTTTCACTAAAAACTACCATGGCTAATATTTTTAATTACTATTTATTTCTAGCAATGGGACTACAATAAATAACTACATTATTATTGTTATTTAGACTATATATTGTTTACTCTATAAAAACATCCATTAAAAATTTCTCATAGATCAAGATAACATTTTCAAATTGCCGTTTTTGTCCAACCCAAAGATATTTTATAATGATATAAAATAGAGAATAAAACAGAAAATCGTCTCATTTGGTGAGAACAAATATTTAGTCATTTTAGCCAGGCTGCAGCCTGGCTCAAATGATGGCAATGTTGCTCTGTCGGTCGGTCCACCACTTTGGTTCACCGCTGAAAAACAGCTATTGGATGGATTGCCATTTAATTGTGTAAAGACATTCATGGAATCTAGATGATGTATAGTCATAATGACTTCAGTCATCTCCTGGCATCACGTCAAATATCCCAATATCTATTTTCGCAAAATTTGGTACAATATGTGTATTGTGCTAATTATCAAATGTTAGCAGGCTAACACTATGTTACTCGCATTGTCACTGCAATGCATATAAGTACAGCCTCACATAGCCGCTAAATGGCTGCAGGCTCTTAATAAATGGGTTGCACGATTGTGTGATTGCCAAAAGTGTTCTGTGATTGATCTATTGTATCAGCACCAGGCTGTTTTATATGTTGTGATTGTTACAGCCACTTTATACAGCAGAAGAAGTTCTATCTCTATTGAATAAGACAAATGATCCCTCCCCAGTGTTCCTGCAGCTTCTCATCTTCATTGTTAGTCTAATGTGGAATTTCTTAATTGTTCCTAGACTGAGCAATGACTTGAGACCTGTCTGTTGAACATTACAGGATTCTTCAATTTCCTCAGGTAATCTGGAGGGCATTGTTCCAACTGAAAAACACTTGACTACTGTAATCCCCGTCCTCTGAGGTTTTTCAGGGGTTTATTCAAAAACAGCCTGATTACCCGTGCGCAGACCTGAGCTGTCTACTCTTGGCTTTTTTTATCAGCACAGCAGCAGAAATGACTGTCACCCCAGCCACTGCAACACTCCATCAGCATTCTTTTGTACAGGTCTCAAAATGAGAAAAGTTGATGTAGTGGTCACCTGTCTGACAGTCCTGTGCACTTCCTCCACCAGCTTGTGGTAGTGGGTAGCTGTCATTCTAAGCCAAACTCTCTAAGAGAAAATCATTTGAGCTTGGCTGGAGACGAGGAGAATGGAAGGGGCCCACTTAATATTCACAGAGAAGTACCACAGTGAATGGAAATGAGTGAGAGAGGGTGAAAAAAGAGAAAGCAAAAGGGGGCGGCAAAGAAAAACACAGACTGAAACAGAATGCAAAATTACAGGATAGAATTGGCAGCATGGCATCGGAAACAACTTATTTATCCAAATCCTAATCATTCAGGAGGGTGTGGGAACATTGAGTTAGTGAGTGTGAAGATCTGTGGTCACTCGCTC
The DNA here is from genome assembly GCA_013375575.1 of Percina caprodes. Lineage (NCBI taxonomy): Eukaryota > Metazoa > Chordata > Actinopteri > Perciformes > Percidae > Percina > Percina caprodes. Next base: position 3,489,589 of record JABXJD010000016.1, read on the forward strand.
ACTGCCTCAAAAAAAGTCATCTCCGGGCAGAGCTGCAAGCGACAGAAGCAGCGTGTGAGTTGTTGAAAATTGACACAGGTTATGCAGTGGTATATAGAACAGGCTGTGCAGGCAAGTGCGGTTGATTTCAGCATGATAATGACTCCGTATTGGGTTGTTTTGGAATGAGGATAGCATTGCCTATGTACAAATTGGCCCACAGCAGTTTGTGTGACATGTTCACATTAGGTTTGAAAGGTCCTTCGCAACCACATTTTTGTCCTTAAACAGCATTTCTTGGTATTCTTTTCTTCCTATGCTATGTAATGCACACTCTCTCCCCATCTTCTCTTCTACATTTAAAGTTAACTGTAGTCATAGCCATCATGTTTCCTTACTGGTCTAACCTTCAGGTGTGTATTTTGTAGTCTTCATATTACTCATTGACTGCAAAAAGACCAGTGAGGTCAGTTAGCCTGGCTGCCGCAGACAGGATGCCAGATTCATTGTTAAGGTTGGAGCAGAACAATGCTTGGAAGGATATCCTCTCATTTTCATGGTCACCCAGGGTTCCCAAAAAGCGTGGCTGCTCAGAGAAATGAGTCTTGGGGCTCCCACTTGTCCCTGGTACCCCACCTCCTCACCCCCACCCATTGCTACGCTAAATTAGAACTGCCTATCTTCGCCCTTATTCCCCCCCCTTTCACTCTTTTCCTCTCTCGCTCCATCTCTCCTTCACTCCTGAAGTTACAGAGGAGAGGAACAAGAGGAGGTGTCACCTGACTGCCTCCTTCCAATCAGATAAGTTCTGATGGAAGTGTTTAGCAGCTGCTAAGATCAGATTTAGCCTGAGGGAGGGAGAGAGCAGGAGGAGGCTGGAGCTAGGCAGTGCAGCATGGCTATGCGCTGGTAGGCAGGCGTGATAAGTCGGGACTCTGTACCATGGACGAGTCCAGCATTCTGAGGAGACGGGGGCTACAGGTAGGCAAGAATATCTGTGTGGAGCTGTCTTTGTGCTGCAGGGTGACTTTGTACTCTACAGTATGTATGTATGCATGCTCTTTTACAAACACAGTTAGGACTTTTGAGACCTTTTTGTGTTAACACTTACGGTACAAACAGAGTGAGCAACATTCTGGCTCTGCTGTGGATGTGTGCTTGTATCCTGCATGTGAGAGAATCTCTTGGCAGAACTGAGGTCATTCTTCAATAGATGTAGTAAAGATAACTAGGATAACAGTTGACTAGAAACAGGCGGCAAATGCTTAAATCCAAGATACTTTGTTTCTTTGTTCAGATTTAGAATTAATTTGTGTTCAAACATAGTTACTTTTTAAACATCACACGTATGGTTTGTGTTAGCTGTCGGCAGGATGAATGAGAGATGAGTACTCATGCTGAATTGACTTTTTATGTTAATGGAGTACAGTGAGCCTTTTGCCTTTCTGTCGGAAAACCTTATTTGAGGTGTAAGCTGAGTTCAGCAATCGGTGTACTTAATCATATTATTACTGCCATCACTCTGCCTTAATGTGAGATAAAAATTCAGGTGGAAAGGAAGGACAGTGTGTTCTGCAATATGACATTTTTTGTATTTTACAAATACAGTTTATGATCTTACACCACAAGAGCTTTCAGACAATCATTTTTTTCTAGCTGATGCTGACAAACTCTGCAGTGGGTATAACAGTAAAATTTAAATTGGGATTGATTTATAATTTAGCTTACTCTTGTTAGTGCCACTTACAGAGTAAGTGATAAATGAAATTTTTTTTTTTTTTTAAATTCAGCTCAAACTACTGCATACGTTTTAAATCCCAAGCTCCCTGTGATCCATTGCATGTGTCATTTGTTTTAATAAGGCTGCACTATGGCAATAAAACTGCTTCATGCTCCAGCGTTTATTTCATGATAAACAAAGGGGAGTTTCGCTTGTTTGAAAACTCAATTTTTAATAATTCTTAAGAAACATTTGACTCTGTCAGTGTGTTCCTCTGTGATTATGAATCTTTCTGAAAATTAAGCAGTGGAAACTCCAACATTTTAATTTATTCTCTTTGAATTTGTTTCATGGTCTTAATGGATTTCTCTGGATAAACCAATAAAAAAAATTGTAATTGCATTTATCAAAGGCTTCCAAACAGTAATTTTGTGCACAGTTGCCCTAAGCTCTCTATTCCTTTGTTGGACACCAACTCCTCCCATGGTCTCTCTCCTCTACACACAAGACTTCTTTATGTGCCTGAACATGCACCAATTAAATCAAACAACGGCGACTCCTGTGATGTGATTAGGCTCCTGTAGTGCTCTTACTTTCATATTCAAAAGGAAACACGGAAGTTAGTTTGTCAGGCAAATGAATGTAGCTGGTTTAGTTCCACAATTCCCATTCATTCACAGGACAGGAAGGGATGACATCATTTGAGTCAGACATTTACGTTGACTGGATGGTAAGAACTGCACTACTAACAGTGCAGAGGGTGTCAGTGCTTTTGGCACCTCTAAAGTTCTCTTAATAACAAGGTAAATCTTGTTTGTTCAATTCATATAAAACCCAAACTGTAGAAATGACAAGTTGTGGTTTTACAGGGGAATATAGAAGCAATCCTTCCTGTCTTCATGCTAAGCAAATTGGCTGCCGACTGTTATTTTTATAACTAACAGACATCAGGGTATCAATCTCCGTCTTTAACTATTTGCAAGAAAGCAATCAAACATATTTCCCACAATGTCGAACGTTTAATGGTATGTCACAACATCTTTAAGTATTTTATCTTCACAGTGGGTTTATGATCCAGGAAAGCTAAGCAACATTTACAAATAGAATGCAGTGGTTAGAAAAGATGTCCACACTAATAATTGTGTATATTTGCACAATTCTGATGTAAAAACAGTATGTGAAAAATAAAATTTGGTGAGCTTAAGCAAGAAAATGTCAAAACTATGACTTGACCCTCAATCATTAAGAACAAGAAGAGAAAGCTTTGCTGTTCATATTGATGCCTAATGAATGTGACAGTGTGCAGAATTTATTTTCAGACTAGTCGAAAGCAACAGCAAACTAATTAACAATATGCAGGAGAATTATTATTAATTATTTCCCAGTATCAGATCCATTAATGAGTTCTCTAAATAAATTTGCTTAAGTGTGTTGTTCATCTCTGCTCGGTATGAATGTCTCTCAGCTTGTGTTTACCTGTCTGGATGGTTTGACCCTGAGTAGAATAAGGTAAAGTTATATGTACAGTATATACAGTATGCTGCTCTTGTTGCGCTCCTAAAGTGTAGAATTGGGGGGAGTTTATCCAAACTTAACTGTGTGACCACTAGCACAAAACATCATTTTTGAAAATAAATAAAAACATTGATTTACACATCACACAACTATTTTGCAACAGGTTGCAAGGTTGCGCAACTGATGAATTAACTGAGAAAATAGTCAACAGATTAATCAAAAATGCAAATAATCCTTTGTTGAATTCCTAGTGTAGAATTTTCTTTCTCAGGTATATTATCTGCATTTCACTCGATTTACTTTTATTTTGTAGTTAGTCTTAAATAAAGAGCAGAGAATTCGCTGGTTGATGTGATGCATAGCAGTAGTTGTTTTCTCTGTAGAAATCGGACGAGAAATTTCAAGCTTCCATGTTTGCAGCGTGTCAGTAGACAGTGTGTTTCTCATTTGGACGACACTAGTGTTGTTTAAAATCAAATTTAACTTACAAATGTCAGTATGTCTACAGTATAGCCAGTATGAAAGTGTAACAAGACATTTGGAATTAAAATATCCCCACATCATCACATACCCTTCACCATACCTAGAAATGGGCATGGTTTTATTTCAGTTAGCCTCATAGCTGGTTTATTTGCATTGAGTGATGATTTTGTGGAAAGTACCCCATGCCAAGCTCTAGGTATGATGATTCTATTTTAATTCCAAAGGCCAAGGAAACGTTATCAGGATGCATAGTATACTGGATCCATAAAACAACTGGCCTTTTAAAAATACAAATCTGCCTGCTTCTATGGGAATGTAACATAGGGGTGTGTATACTTAAGCCCGTGTATTTTAAGGAAGAACATGTATTTATTCACGATACATTATTCATTCACAAAGAAAATTGGTGTCCTTAAAGGTTGGATTTTTACCTTTTTTTTTTTTTAATTAATTAAGCCAATAAGATCAATTTCCAAAAGATGATTATTTTTTTATTTTTATTTTTATTTTTTTAAATTCCTCTTTTTAGTCAACTTAAGCAGGGGTTCCTATACTCATAAGCAGCACTGTATGTCTCATATGAGATTATTCCCTTTAGTTTGTTTTTTGTGGATGTGTCTCTAGTCTCACCAGGTTTGTAGTCTGGTTAGCGGCCATGTTCCCTTTATTATATAACATTTTTAGGACTTATAGATGTTAATAATGCCTATAGCATGTCCTTCATCTTAATTAGGAGCAGCCTGTCAGAAGCTACTGCATTGCATTGTGAGCTTTACAGTACTTCTGACATCTAGCACAGCCTCCATAATAAAAACTTAGCTATCCAGAAGAGTGCAGTGATGATGTGTGCCTCCAAAGAGCCGTTTGTTGGAAGTGGTGTGAGCCAGATGGTGAGATACAGCTGTCTCGATTTGATCACCAGAAAGGCCTACTACTAAATATACTTGCACATTTTTGATCACTTTGATAAGGCCGGCCCATAAATCTTGTTCATATTAACATACATTAGACCTGGGCAATATATCAATATTATATCAATATCGTGATATGAGACTAGATATCATCTTAGATTTTGGATATCGTAATATTGTAATATCGACATAAGTGTTGTTTTTTTCCTGGTTTTAAAGGCTGCATTACAGTAAAATTATCTAATTTTGTGAACTTACCAGACTGTTGTAACTGTTCTGTTATTTGCCTTTACCCACTTAGTCATTATATCAACGTTACTGATGATTATTTATCAAAAATGCTTTTTGAAAGCAAATGTAGTCAACACTACAAAATTATTGCGGTATCAATATCGAGGTATTTGGTAAATAAATATCTTGATAATTGAACTTCTCCATATCGCTCAGCCCCAAAATACCTGTAGGTAAAAACAAATATAGTCCCAAGAGGGAGGCGGTCATTGGGATGATGTTTTGAGTTGCTAATTTGACGACAAACAACCACTTCTTTTAAGAAAAAAGCTCTCATCCAGGAGGGACAAGTGAATAGGACAACCTTTTCTCTCTCTCTGCTGAAGTGTCCTTGTCCAAGACAGCAAGTTTCTTTCAACTCCAGTTGCACTTCTTTGATGCTGTGGAAAGTGGTCAGATTAAAAGAAAAAGTTCTTCTTGAGGAATGATAATCACAAAAGAAATGTCTGTCATGACTAGGAAACAAAAGGGGATAGAGCATGCTGCCAGATGCTTACAGTAGCAAAAGACCTTAATGATTTACCAATTAAAAAATGGTATTCATAAAACTGTTGGTAATGATGTGGAAACCTGGTTACAATAGCAGCCTCTGGTGAGGATCCCAGAAGATACGTACCTCTTGTAGCAGACTAAAGTTGTATTAAGACTGTTCGCTATCTGTGTACACCTCTCATCTAACAAGTTCAATGTCCATTTCTCAGTTTTTATTATCATCATGACATGTTCAATTTTGAACTCATTTGAACCGACATTCTCACAATGGCATTGACTTTCTTTCTGTTTTATTGTCTTCCTAGTTATGACTAAATCCCAATCTGATAAATGTATATTGATGAAACTATTTTATGAAAAAAAAAAATATTGTGTCCAAAAATGTTTTTCATGCAGTACAAAAATAAAGGGCACCCAACTAAAGGCTTGTTTGTATCAGGATCTGTTAGCACTGTTAATGGCGTCCATAAATAGCATTTATTAACAAAGTAATTTGCATTTGCTCAGAACATTAAGACACCAATGAGTACATAAATGAATTATATAACAATATACATTTGGCTTTTTGACAAATGACAGGACCTCATTAACAACCATTGGCAATTGTCAAGCAACAATACAATTTGTAACAGCAATGAAATGTGCAAACGCTAGGGGTGTTATGGTACACAGACATCATGGTTCAGTTCATGCAACAGCTCAGTGCAAGTTCAGTAAAGAAAAAAAAATGCATTAAGATACGTGTCTTTTCGTTCATTTTGTACAGGGAATAGTGCAAGTGTCAAAGACCAAGACAATCTTCCTATCCATTTTCATTATAAAAACAAGCAACATTTCAAACACTTACACAAGGGGGTAAGCGAGCGTACCTCCTATGGTGAGGTTCATAGGCTAACAAGCCATAACCTTCAGCTAGCATTCCATTGACTGCCATTCATTCATCCATTACCTTGTGTCTCACGTGATGGCCATTTTAATAAATAACGATTGTGTCATAACGCAACTTTCTGCCGCACAATAGATAATTACCGCATAGTCAGGAGAAGCTTGCAGGCAATCAGTGGGACGTGGAGGCATACAGTCAAAATGACAAAATAATCAATCAGAGTACTTACCAAAAGTTGCTCCTTCTTCTACGCTCATGGACGCTCTTACTCACACTCTCCGCAAGATTGAATGATTCAGATTTCTCTGGGCAAAGCTACAAGAAGACTTCCATCTTGCAAACAGGTTGCTTACATCACATCTACGTCGTCAACCACAGTTTGAGGCAGCGCAACGCACTCAGCCATCACCAGAAAAGTGCTTCTGATTGACTTCACTGGTCTCCGTGGAAGTCTACGGCATTGCTTTGTCCATTCCTTTAACTGTCTGTGGTATTACACTGGACAAACACTTTCCCAGAATGCGACAGGTCACAATAGACTACAATGCTGAAAAGCATCTCTTATGCTAGAAAATAGAAAATACATAATAATAATAAAACTTGTGCATTAGGAGCAATGTTTCAATTATCTCTACCTTGGCTATATTTAAACATTCAAGCCACCCAAAGATTTATCATCCTCAGTATAGGCACATTGGCTTATGTGGTTGGATGTGTTTCCATTCACATACCGTAGAACGGTGAAGCAACGCCGACTAACCGTTCTTGTCTTGTACACAACTCTCTCCATTGTTGGTGTTTTGTACTTTTTTGCACTATCTCTTGCTGATGCAACATTATGAATGTCCCCATTGTGGTATTAATAAAAAGCTTTTGAATCTTGAACTTAGTGTGACTGACACGCATGCTAATCTGCTTGTTGTGCTAACCTCACTACATGTTGCTATGGGCGTCTGGCTAAAGGTTTCTGGGCAGAACTTGGGCTTCTGAACTTTGGTTTAACATTATGTGCATCAACCTACATACTGTGTATGAATACAAGAATTCAGCACTGGCTAAACAGAGATGAACAGTAATATATTACTTAACAGTTGTATGTGTTTATATATTTCAAATCCAACAATATTAAACACATTTTGGCAACTTCTGAGAAAGGTTTTGTCAGTACATTGCTGGTTAGATGGAGCCTGTCAAGTACTTAAATTTTAGTAGCCCTTGCCTGAAGCATATTGATGATGAATGAACCAGACCAGCTGCCAACTGACATTTCTGATATTGGAAACAACTTCTAACCTGTAGTTATTGGAAGAAGTTAGACTAAATACAGTTGTGAATAACTTCATTAATTTATTTTAGCTTATAAGGGTCAATTATCATGACATTAAAAGGAACTCCTCATTAAAAAAAGACTGCTCGTCAACAGCAGAACATGATCCTCTGTGCCTTGAAATGAATTATTTCCCTCTTACAACATTGGATGAGGCAGTGGATTAAGCATGCATGACACCTAATAATCTGCTACGAGGAGAAATGTGAGGATGCCAACTTATTTAATCAGCAAAGCTTTCTAATAGTGTATGTGTTCTTTGCTGTTGAATCCCCCTGCTGGCTCAGAAATCAATATCTTTTGGATCGAGCTGGGCATAATGGTGGAAGATATTACTTCAGACAGTTGGATTTATTGATGTAGTTGTCATGGTTAATAGAGGTCAGCTGCTTAAATGTACTTTATGTATGATCAAAATGCAAGTTTTGTTTGCAACTTGAGGTCAATGTATGCACTTTGAGACAATCATTAATCAGTTTTATAATGTATAGTCTGTCTACTTCCTGAATTACACGTGTCTGGAAAAGATAGCCAGCTTTATTGATCTGTTTGACCTCTCCTTATCTCCAGTCTTTGAGGCAGCATATTGGTTAGATCAAGCTAAGATTGGATTTTGTCTTTAAGACCCTTTTTTATTTTATTCCAAATAGCGCAGTAGCCATTCAAAACGTGAGTGTTCAGAACGGGCTGATTCTTTGGCCTCTGGTATTTCTGCTTGTAGTTTTTCTCAAGAACCGCTCATTCAAACAACTTCACACTCAACACTGTGCTTCCTTGGGTCCTGAGCAAAACACATGTTGTATTCACCATAGAAATGCCAGAGTATACGCGTAATTTGCTAACAGCTAATTATTTTGAACCAGGATATTTCCAGGAACAAATGTGTTCATTCTGAAATTGCTGTTTTGTGTTAAAAAATAAAAAAAATAATTTAAGTTTGTTCAAAATGTAACTTCTCAGGTAGGCAGAGGTTTTTTGTTGTTTTTGTATTGTACTTTCTCTGAGGTTGTTCCATGAGCGGTTATTACCGATTTCCCAACAGCAGTGTTGTAGAGACAAAGCATTAGTTTTGAGATTTTTATGTTTACAGCTTGTTTGCCTTACTGCCAAAATTACATGAAGCCCAAGGCAGCAATTTGTGTGAGTATTGGATGAGTTGCCAATACTGGATCAGTGCTTCTTCTGCTTACAAGGTAGTTGAGTAGATCTTGTCAGCGATCCTAAGCTATCACTGTAGCATGGTTTATAATTACAGACTAATGGAACTAGCATCCAGATGCAATAGGAAAGATAAGGAGGATTTAACTTTTGTTACTCTAACACAAGGTGTTGGTTTGACAACATGTCTTAATATAGATTAGGGGGTTTCCTGCCAGTCAGCAGCAAACCACAGTAAAACCAAGTACTCTTTTGATCTCAAGATGTAGAAAAGTCCAAAATGAATCAAAGGGAATAATTAATGAAGTCTAACACACAGGCCTTGGTACAAGAGCAATACTGCAGCTTTGATGTCGTCGGCGTATTGGAGATGAAATGTTGCTAGAAGTCAGTAATTGACATTTACCCTGTGGAACAATAAATCCTCAGGTACATCGTGTCAAAATTGTTATCTCTCGAGCACTGAAAAGATTACCGGATAAACAAATGATTAAACATACAAGGGTTACTTTCATCACCAGTTTGTTTTCCTGATGGACATCTTTCAAAGATGAAAGGTTTCACGCAATTACTCAGTTTGAATTGCCTGTTTGACAGCTTTTCGACCTCCTTGAGGATCATGAAATGTAATAGAAATTATTATATTTACCCTTTTTTAATTCAGATTTTCAAAAACACACTTGGGGGCTATTTTAATCTTAAATGTCATGATTTTCAGTTAAGTTGTCATTTGTGCACAGACGTCATGCCAAGAAGCTTGCTAGATATCATCTGTAAACTATAACCCTTAGACTAAGGATTTAATTAAAAATGCAATGTTTATATTTTGTTTTAAATTGTTTTTATGTTTTAGAATTCTTTGAAAATACGCTTAATCAACAATAACTCAATTAAATGACTTGGTTAAAAAAATCACACCAATTTGCAAGTTCTATACTACACTGCATGTATTATTATGCAAAGAATAAAATTCACAGAGCTGAAATTGTAAGTAAAAAATATTTTTGAAATGGGTATGCAGAAAGAGTACTGCACATGGTATGTTTCCCATGACATATCTCTTGTTGAATGAATTTGTCCTGCTTGGTCTTGGTGCTGTCGATATTGCAGCAGCAGGAGTCAGACACACTGTGTGACCATGACATTGACACACAGCTCAGGCTCCACGCTGACTCTGAGCACATGAAGAGAAATGTCTGTAAGGGGATGATGAAGCAAGATCCACTGACTGAGGTCCACTGACTGATAAAATGGAGAAAAGAAAAATGTTTACACGATGTCTGTGAATGCTACCGAGGTTAACCAAAACCTTTTTAAATGTGGAAAGAGCAGCAGTTGGGAATGTTCAGTTTGCATTAGCAGGAACTTAAATAACTTAAGTAAAATTAAATAAATAACAAATCCACAAACCTTAATTCTGCATTACAAGAATGCAGGCATACATTTTTGAAATGAGATGGATTTAATGAGCTTGAAGATTTCTGTGGCAAGTATGGTATTGGGCTGTAACACGATTTTAGCCCTAATTTTAACCCTGATTTTATACTCACTGCCAGTTTTTACAGATCACCAACAAAAGTCCCAGATCAGAGGCAAAGAAGCCGTCAGACAACTTTGTCATGTAGTATTTAGTTACCTTTAAGTACAGTTTATCATCATTGATCATTATATTTTTTTCAGATTTTTTTTTTAATTCCGTTTCTATAAGGTTAACGTTTCTGGTATTATGGTTCTGCATAATCTTTTGAAATAGACCATTTTTGTGGTGTTACAAGAGCATTCATTTAGTCAGACCAGGGCTGTTTTCAGTTAGACTAGGAAACCGTATTTTGAGGCAAAGACAAATCCAAACTTTAGTCAGCAGCAGAGCTAGAGTTTATTTGTGTCTCACCACTCTTGTTTTATTAAAACCATGTCAAACCGTGCACTATGCTGTCAGTAATATCCCAATTTTTCTACACAAGAAGTACTTACACAGAAGGCTGTCAAATGTCAAACACATTTATTCTACTTATGTAAATATTTAACAAGGCATGAATTGATTTCACGTGAATACATATGTTTTTCAACAAACCAGTTCATTACCATAATTTGTTTGCTCTCAGATGGTTATTATAGACTCCACACTGTTATTTGGTGTGTCGTGATTGGTGGAAACCCACCAGTGTAAGTCATTCCCTTTTGGTAATTAGTGTTATGTGAGCTGCGGTCAAGTCTCCCAAGGAAGCTCTCTGCCCTTGGTCTTCTGTAGGCAGCAGGGGAAGCCAGACATTAAGCCCTAATTGATAGCAAAGGGAGAGTGGGGCTTAGCACTTTTTCTGCTGACTGGAGCAACCAATACACATCAACTCAGTGTCCTACACTGTTTGACACAAAGGACCTCACCCTTAACAGGTTATTAGACAATGAAATGTCTAATGATCAAATCAGTGGAATTTGTAGTTACTAAACCAAACGGATCCAAAGCCTGGATATTTATCAGTACTCTTTTACAGCAAGAGGAAAGATTCAGTAGGGAGAGATTTGAAATAATCGGAGCTGGAGAGCATTGTATTTGTTTCACACTGCAGATATCGAAGCGCACAGGGAAATGTTGTGAGGCCTGATAAAACAACCTGGTTCTTCACGAGAAACTACTGTAATTAAACACACTCGCGTTATCTCTAAGGGGGATATAATGATCTGTACATGCTGTGCTCGTCCGTCTCTGTGGCTGATGTTGGTCCTTTCCGCGTGGCACTCACAAATCAACAGATGCTGCAGCAGCTGTGCTTCACTGTATTTTACTTAGTTGTTCCTGGCAGCTTTTGAAAATGAAATGTCTCATTTCTTTCTGTGAAGGAACAGAACAACCAAGTATTATCCTTCAAATTAGAAGCCTTTTGAACGCACATAATCCCTCAAGAAATCAATGAGGGCATTGTTGGTGCTTTTTCTAGACTATTTTCAGTATGTAAACCCTGACCTCTGTGGAACTCTGCCTTCTACGGTCAACTTCAGCAATATAATTAAAATGTTATTCATATTAAATTTAAAATTTTAATTAAAACATGTCATGGTTCATTCTTTGGATCTGGGTTTTCCAACAACCTTCGTGTTAACTTCAGCTGTTATGTGATTTTACGTGAACAGTTTCAATCCAGATGCTTACTTTAAACTTCTAGCCCACTTCTCTGGAATAAGATGTAGCAGTTTCACACCTGCTCTGTGATGTATTTCCATATGGTGGCTATTTGTGAGGCTGTAAAGCTGCAGAAGCAGGGTAGTGAGTTTGGGGTATTTCTAACAGAACCTCAATTCTTTGTAAAGTAATCCCCTAACTGTTTGTTGCCCATTTTTTTCGAACATATTCAAATGTTATTATTCTTCTGTTATTCTGTTATTATTCTTATTCTGTGCCTCAGTAGCATTACCAGACCAGCAGATGATGCCGGAGGATAAAACACTTTCAATAAAATCACAGTAGCAGATTTGCAGCATTTGTTGTTGACAAGAAATAGCAATTTCTTTAGAAAGTACATTATATGTTGTAAAAGTAGAATTTGAGGAATGCAGCGTTCTAAAATCAATGGACCTTTCCTTTGTTTTAGTGGTGTTTAGAAGACACGCACCAATTATTTAAGGATTGTGGTGTGTCCAGAGCTACGACTATACTACAGTAATACTACAATTTTCTACAATCCTGCTTGTCATTTATTTAACAAAACACAAATCTGCTGTATGTTGGTATCATCAGGTCTGGTACAACCAACAGCAGCTTTCATGAATCTGGCAAATTAACCAGCTCTGTATAAACCTTAGACCTTTTAAATACCTTTTAAATTTTATGTTGTGTAAATGGACTTTCATTTCTTAGTGATGCCACATAACTAATGTATTATTTGAAGTTTGGCTTTTTTGTACTTATAACTCTTTTCTTTTCATTTACAGAAAGAGCTGAGTCTTCCCAGAAGAGGCAGTTTGTAAGTACCCAGATATGTATATTGTGAAAGTGGTTTGATAAACAGGATTACCATGTAAAAAGGAATTCCAGATTAATTAAATTAATTAAAGTGGTCTGAGAGAAACCTAGACTTCTGCACCTCTTCTTGGCTCTGTATTCAGGCTTTAGATAATCTGGCCCATGATGGCCAATCACAGGTCATTTTAGAGAGACATAGTGTTCCTATTAACCGTTCCGCACATGCTTTGCCCATGCGAAAGAGGGGAGACGGAGAGCTGCAGGAAGAGTTCTCACTCTACTTCCAATTCTGTTTTATTTTTATTTTTTTTGCTTTCTATCCTCTGCAGCTTTAACATTTAGTAGTCACGCTACCTATTACATTGTTAGTGCAGAAAGTCAAATTAGCAGAAATATTATTAAAGTTTTTATAAAGGGTTGGTTCAGATTCACCGTAGCTGCAAAATAACAAACTATATACCAGCATCTCTGCACCTTCTGCGAGGTAAAATCACATTTTGTTTTTGATGGTGACTAGGGCTGATATGGATTTTTTTTTTTTCATTGCAGTTGAAAAACAAGAAATTCCTGCAGTATTGCGGTATACCGCAACCCCCTTACAAGAGTATCGTAAGTTAGAGCGAGAATGGCAGGATTCCTTAAGTGAGTGACGTCAGTGCCCGTGTGGTCGCGCAAGGAGAGCGAGCGGTAACAGAGTAGCATATGAGTGCCACTGTGAGAAAAAGAGATGGCAAAGTTGATGTAAGCTTGATGTAGCAGACGTTTTTGTGAAAATAGGCTTACAATTGTGTCATAACCAAGCGACTTGCTGTCGCATAGTCGACAAATCACCGTATTGTCAGGAGAAGCACGCAGACAGCTTTGACTTACATTATCTGTTTAGGTTTAATTACTAATGTTAACTAGCATTTTAGTTAGCAATAATTAGCCTGTGCCATGTTATCTCCTAACATATACCTACGCTCTCCGTCTCTGCAAAATTAGGAATGATTGAAATGTCTCTTGGCACAGCTACCAGAAGACTTACACCTTTCAGACAGGTTGTTCACGTCACATCTACGTCAGCAAGCTCAGTTGGAGGTTGCGCCGTAACGCTCAGCACCCACCAGAGAAGTGCTTCTAATATCTTTCACAGGTCTCCGTCCAGAGCAATGGGATCTGTTGGTCCATTTCTTTAACTGTCTATGACTGTAGGTAGTACACTAACTGGATAAGTCCTCATACAACTCCACTTTAAAAGATCCAAACTACCACTTGCTTATGCAAGGGTTCATGTTTTGCACAGCATCATTTATATTTTTCAAATATTACTTGATAAATATGTGCTTTACATTTGAATTAATTAGTTGCTTTTAGGATCAAAAAGGGGATGGATTTTCTTTTATTCCAACATTTTGGAAAGCACTGTTTATGTCGTTAGGGTGGAATATATAATGTATTACTATACATAATTTGTTTCTTATAATGGTGTACCTCTAAACCTTTAGAGGATTTGTACAACAAATAAAGCTGTCCTGTTTGTAAGATTTCTGTTTAATATGTTGTAAAAGATGATACTTTGACCATGAAATGCAGCATTTAGGCCAGGTGAAGGCATAATGGACTTCCTGGTTATTGATTTTTGTTTAGTTTGATATATTTCATGGTGGAAGAGAAAGATTTACCCATGACACTTTGCTGCCCTCACTGGCACCTCACCAGAGGGGGCACCTACTGTAATAGAGGTGAGCCATTACTAACGTCTGCAGTGAGATCACCAACTTCATTGGTTTTATTTATTGCACAGGTGCATCTAGTGACCTTGGTAACCATAGTAATGGTGTTTGGATATTACAAAGTTGATAAATCTGCTTCAAATTCATCATAACTGCAGTTGATTTAAACGGCAAATAGATGTTTAGAGTATTTTGTCACATTAAAAAAAACAAAAGTGAGCATTAAGTAACCCATACATATACAGTATTTGCTTTCTTATCTCTTCATTGGTAATCATTTCTGACTGCTGTGTCGGTCACTCATGTGCTTGATTTCAATGTGTTAGACAGGGCTGGGGATAAAATGTTAATGCTACAGATGTAGGAGCTGAGGAAGGAATATCTTCTAATCACAAAAAAGATTACATGCAAAAGGAACTCTTCAAACTGTGCATCCATGTCGGCTCAGTGTTTGTGAAATTTAAAATTTTATTCCCTGTGACAGAGAGCCATCTACTGAACATTTGAAGACATTAACACGCTTGCTGGTGTCAGTATGGTAGTTAATTGGCAAGGTTAGCCTTTTCCACAAACTCTTTACATCTTGAGGGGGCATTTATTGTTATTTATCGTTTATTTTCCACAGTCACAAAAGTGATGGATTTTAACTTCAAGATGGTCATATGTGAAGTTGTTTTTAACATGAGTCATTCTACTTGTGTGAAGAGGACTAGAACCTATTTATAGGCTGACCTTAATAACTGGAAGTCTTTTGCTGGGTCCAATTAAATAATGTAAAATTAATCATTTGTATGTGTTGGCAACTTTGTCAAGCATTTTTGTTAGATTTCTATACCTCACCTTCAGCACCAAAACCCAACCTTTTGCAGTTTCAGTCTCTGAAGGACCAAAGCTGTTCCTACTCCTTGGGTTGCTTTGCCATGTAACAGGATATCAAAGAGGAATTGTTGACTGTAGATTCTGTTACGTGGTCTTTTTATGGTAATATTCAATTTAACAGATGCTGTCAGCCCCACTTCATGAACATGATCACTGCAGATTAAGTTGTTGTCAGAGGTTGGCTATTTAATGAGATTTATGAGAAGTAGTTTTGCTGTTGCAGTCCTTCTGGAGGTTTTTTTGAGTATGACATACATCCCTTGCTCTGGCACACATTTGTTGACAGCATATGATGTTGCTGAATTGATTGGCCCAGGTTCCTGTATGCTGCCTCAGCGGTGAAATGAGTTACCTGACTCGACTTGGACTCCCTTTTTGCTTTCGAAAATCATTTGAAGACCTGTCTCTTCAGAAAGTACCTACTCACTTAATATGCTCTGTTTCTCTCCTCTATTTTGCTCCCACAGTCACCTCCTTAATCCATTGTTGTTTGGCTAGTACTTCTTTTGTACATAGCGTTGAACAAAAGCGTCTGCCAAATGAATACATGTAAATTCTAAATGTAAATGTTAATTTGTCAAGGTAATACAGAATCTGCATAGTGCAAATGTAACTTGTGGTAGAAGATATTTGAAATTTCTCTCTTTAAAAACTGATGCACATTTAAATCAAGCATAGGCTCAGAAGTGCTCAATTTCCACATTTTGCAAAGGCTGATTTGCCTCCACAACATCTTAAAAATGTATATGCATAAAGTTGTGGATTTCTATTTTAAAGCTGCACTTTTCAATATTGTTACATTATGCTCAATGTGAAAAGTGTTGCTTGTATGAGAATTATCAGTCAGGTCTGCAGTTCCACTCAGCTCCACAGAGCTTTTCTTCTTTCACTTCATCGTTTTGGTTTTGCAGCCCGCACTTTGCTGTTTTGGTTATGTCTTGCTGCTGAGCGTGGAAATAGAATGACAAACGTGACTCTAAATGAATGCTTATGTTAGTTCGTAACTGCTGGATGAATTAATAATCAACTGTTTACAAACGATTTTGCCATGTCCACTTATTAATTTGAAAACACTGTTTAAAGATTGTTGCACTGCCTCCAATTGGTCAAAAATGACTAAATACATGTTAAATGAAAGCACTAAGACAAAGGTGTGTCTGTGTCAATGTAGAGGCAGACTATAACTCATACTAACATAACTAAACTTTTAAAAGGACAAAGCCAAACAGGAGCGTTTATACTACAGAGTTTTTATTAGTTGGGATGTTGAAAAATCTGTGCTATAAAATGATTATCTTTGAACATATCTATATTAAGAAATCCTGTGAAGAATAACTTAATATTTATGAAAAGAAAAAGGCAGTCAACATTTTATAAGTGTGTGCAAAACAAACTTTAGTTCCAAACCATTTACAATGAGTAGCTGCTTCATGACTAACAGAAAATGTTTCTCCAGGCAGTTCTTGCACCAATTATCACAATATATTTTTACTTTGCGGTTTGCAATAGTTGCCTTATCTACAGCTTGCTAATACTCTTTTTAAATCCACTGCATATTCCAAGTCACATTTTAGGACACTGGGCAATATCATTCCACCCTAAAAATGCTGTAGTTACTGTATGTCTCATTAACTTTCAGAAAAAGAAAAAAAAAAATCTTCAATCTACCGTACTGACAGGAAGTCATGGGTCAGAGGTTTGGGTTTCTGCCAAACACAGTCTCTATTCACTTGAATGATTTAACTAGACTCACTTGGATTGTCTAGGTTTTATTTTTTTATTTTTCCTCTATAAACAACAGTCAGCTTGTTGAACCTACAATGCAAGATGGAAACTTAATCAGATTACAAAGATGAAAAGAAAAACATATTGAGCGTCAAAATGCCTGGAAATTACAGATCGACATATGGGGCGATATTGTGTACTCGAAAGTTTGTTGCTGACTCTTGACCTGCTTTACTCTAGATACAACTCTGCGTCTTCTTACGCTCCAGTTCCTGCCTGCTTCAACTACTGTGGTTCTGTGGTTAATGCAGTGGTTTGTGTCATCTGCAGTGGGTCCTTGTTCCTCAAATATGCTCATCATAAAGAATTCATTACTGTAAGCGGATGTTCGGTGAGTCAGTCAGTCAGTGGGTTGACTGTCTGGTCGGCTTTCTATACTTTTTCCATCATCATACAGCAGTTACTGTAGCTGACTCATTGCAAATACAGCACATTTTTAGTAGTTTGTGTATTTTTTTTTATTTTTTTAATACAATGTGTAGTCTAATTATCTGAATAAGCATCCTCTTTTGTCATACAGTAGTTCATCCTTGGACAATTTCCTGCCAGTGAGTCATTGATTGATTTTGAATTCTTGCAGTCTTGATGGTTTGGCAATAAAGCATAAACATAAATGTGGATAAATACATCATGGGTGATTTAACTAAAATCAGTAGCCTCTAGGGTCTTTTAAATCCCTGCAGGGGCTTGGACACTCTGCTGCGTCATCGTGCTTTATTACTTTGGGTTACAGTCTTTGACTCTCCAATCACAGCCAACACTCATACCCCTCGCTACGTTAACCACAAACACTCAATTCATGTTCATACTTGCCTCTAAGGTTAGATGTTATACAGAAATGTTTTAGCTCTTCTTCTTTAATAGTATTAATCATTGTATAGAAGGACTTTACGCCAGGTGTGAGTGCATTCTGTCTTGCTAAACAGTGACTGACGTGGACTGGCAGGTATAGTGGTGCAATATGTTTTTCTTTCGAAGATGACATCATTCCTGTGGTCGTGGTGACATTGCATTGTATGGTGCATGCCTTGTGTTAGCATTGGTGAGGGTGACTGCGTATAAGAGGAGCAGACAAAATGTAGATTTAATTTATTGCATTCATTTCTGCTACGTAGCAAGTCACCAGCTGGAGGGAGGTGGGCTGAGATAGATATGTGCATGCGTTTGTGAAGGAGCAGGGGGCGTGTATTAGGGGAGGGAAGAAGGGCTATTGTCCTGCCTCCATGCCCTCTGCAAGCAACTGAGGATCTTATTTGACAGCTTCAAGGTGGGAAGTGAAAAGACCAAAACAAATCCTGTAGCCCCCATTTTTTGTCCCCTCCCTTTTTGTGGGGGGAGAGAAAACCAATCCGTCTCATTGCACTGTGGTGGCTGGGTTTGGCTCTTTGTCAGTGCAGGGAGGGGGCGGGAGGCAGGCAGGCAGGCAGGCAGGCAGGCAGGCAGTGTGAATGCATATCATGACCACAATAGAGCAAACGAGCACAGTTCAGCCATGAAAGCCCAGCGGGAGAGGCTGAGAATTCCAGGGCTAACGCTAGAGTGAGTATTTTCCTCTGTTATCCTATGGGGAGGCAGCTCCTCTGCGGTGTGTAGCTTCATCTGTCTCTGTGTCATATTTGTTGCTGTCTCTTACTGTTGCTTGTGCAGTGTTAGCATTAGCATCTGCAGCAGGAACCTTAATGTCAAATCCTTCACAGCTAGGCAACAGAGGGTGTGTGTGTGTGTGTGTGTGTGTGTGTGTGTGTGTGTGTGTGTGTGTGTGTGTGTGTGTGTCACGTTTATGTTTTCATGCACATGTGTGTGATAGATAAACAAATCACGCAAAGGAGTGCCGCAACTGCACAACATGCTGTCTTTGCTGGCATGACACACTTGCGTACATTCACAAAGGGCACACGTAGGAAACACGCACATACTCATAATAACACACCTATGATGAGTAGCAGGCTGTGTTGGATATGATAAATCGGGTAATAGGAGTGAATCAATGTGTGTTTACATGGCAGGTTTCCCCTTTTATCAAAGCCACAGTCATTTGTTGGACTTGATTTATAAAAAATGTATTTAGGTCAACAAGGTATTTGTTATGGTCCCCTCCATTTGAGGCATTAAAACCTGCAATTCAGAGTGCACACATGGACTGATGCTGAATTTGCTTTAAAATAATCAAATATTTTGATGCAGATTTTAAATATAGTAGATATATTCTATTTTATTTGAGATGTCAACAAATCCTGTGAAAAAAACAAAACCAACAACGTGTTGGTCTGCACACAATACTTTCTGACTTCGTGAGCCATTCTATGGTTTACTTTCCCAAGCCCATTGTTCTTACTGAAGAAGTTGATCTTTAAAAATGAGTCAAGAGTGTGTAGTTTCAGTTTTATGAAAGGCTCAGTAATTTCCAAAAACACCTTGCCACTCTAGTTTTTACCAAACATTACTCAAGCCGTAGGAAATTCTGCATTTGTCAGGGAGTATTTTCATCAGTGGATTAATCCAGTAAGTTGTGCCACTGAGTATTTACTGCAGCAGGATGGTGCCTGTGAAATTAACTCAATATAAACTTCATGAAAAATCACCAGACTTGTCCTTTAACAAGTGTATTTTGGACTGCCACTGCAGTAGAAGTTACTCACCTCTATATGACCGAATGCTCTGCAGTGCCCCTGTTCAGTTTAAATAGAGCTCAATCCATGACATCACAAAGACAAAGTGAAAGTCTTTTTGTATTATTTGAATCACAGGAGATAAGATATGTCTAACGTTATCACAAGAATCCAGTAAAGAATGTAAAATCAGGTTAATCTGTAACTGACTTTATAATCTTTAGCTTTTAAAGGTTGAGTGCTTGTTTGTCTTCTTTGTATTTAGTCAAACTACCTATGTGGATGGACTTCCCCAATGTGGAACAAACATTGCAGAACAAGACAAATGCCTTGTGAACCTGCTCTTTAAACACGATTTTGGTTCATCTGAGAAGGGTCATTACTCTTCATGATGCTGCAGTATTCATCTGGGCACGTGTCAGAGCTTGGGGGGTTTCTGTCCTGTGTGTGATAAAAGACAACTATTCAATACATTCCATTTAACTTACAGCCTCACTCCCCGAAGCTTGAGCCCCACTCCCACTAGCCCCTGCAGTCCGTGCAGCCCGCTGCACGCATTTCATTTTTGGAGGTAAGCAAGCCTTCTTTAACCATGCCTATGTTGTTTTGAAAGGCCTGTTAGTGCATGTTTGAGTCAGTTTTGTCATCGTGCATCATGAGGCTTGAACTGGATATTCAGTTTGTCCTAAAATCATCTGCTATTGAAATGACATTGAAAGAGGATGACACAGGGCTTATATAATGTTGAAAATGTCCCCTCCTACCCCCATCTTGCCCCTCTCTGTTCTGAGGTTTATGCTCCTCTTTCATGTGCTAAGTAGGATTTGTGGCATTTGCAATACATCAAAGTAAAGAATGGTCTCAATCAGTCTGAATCCCAGATGGATTGATTCATTTAGGAGTGAACAGTATTGAAAATGGTTTTCTATCCAAGCTTACTGCTTATATCTCGACTAGTTTTTAAATTTAGTATTTAAAAAATCTGTGTGCTAAAAGAGCTTAAGATTAATATATGTACATCAAGACTCTTATCCTTGTGTCACTGAAAAGATTATTTTTTCTGGGAGTTAATGTGCATCAGTGATGTCTGAGATAGCTGTCCTCTCCTCGAACTCCATTTTTTCACCCGCCAAGAAGCTCTGAATCTGTCTTTTTTTTTTTTTTTTTTTTCTTGGCCAAGGCTCATTCTGGGTTTCACTTTCAAATAGGTCATTAATCCATCTTGTTGTTGCTCTTTGTTGCCTAGCTGCTGTTGTATATACTGCTGATGTATATACTGCCTGGTTGGATAAATGGATAAAAAGGTGGCCAGTGCCTTTGATGATATGAAAGATTAGATGAATTGCCTAATATTATTTATATTATGGTTACACTTCAATATCATCTATATCATCTTACTTTTGCTATATTACTTAATTACATATTATTCAACTTAATTTCACGTCACTTACTTACATTGCAATATTTTTCGTACTATGGCCACCTCACTTTAATGCCACATTAACAAGGGAATTTACCCATTGTGGGATGAATAAAGTATTATCTAACCTAAGAAACAGGACTTTTAAAAAATGGAACGCTCACTGCTCGAGAAATGTCTGTTTTACTGATCAAAAGAGAGTCACAGCCTATGCTTTCTATTGGTTTATCTTTGCTTTATTCAAGATGCTTCTGAAAGAGATTTGGTCAAGAGAAATTGTTGGAATGAATTTTTCATCTCATTCAAAACACTCAATATTAAAGTATTTTCTGTATCAATGAATAGCATGAAACACCCACCCATAGTCACCTCTGATCCCTTCTTCTGCACAGCTTTCATAAAGATTCAAGTGAAGCAGGCATTTAAGTGAGTCAGCTCCATACAAAAATGTAGAGATGTTTTTTACTGGCTGTTTTATTTATTTTTTTGTTCTATTGACAATTTTTCAGTTTTTATTCCATCATGTACCAATGCATGGGGTTTGGTGCTGCAGTGCTATGTATGATCTGAGATGTTCCAATAATGATGCAGTAAACTATAACTTGTGTTTTATAGAGGACATTTTTTTACACCAGCCGCACAGAACCAACCTAATCTACATATGACAGAAAGGTTGTTAGTGACTGATTAATGTTCCATAAATGAGTTGGTGGCAAAGTTAGCGTGACATTGCAGTATTTATCATCCTAGGGACTCGATTTTGTCCATGCAGGTGTTAAAATCCGGTGCACATGTAAACTTTGAAATTAAACTGCTGAGACTGTTTTGATACAGAACTCTTAGGTCAAGATTTGCAATGGATGGTATTATATTGTTTTCAGGTTTTGTTTAATGCTTGTACATGATGACTATACATAGATTACCTATGTATTATTTTTGTGAGTTCAGTCAATAGGTGGCTTACTGCTCTTGAAAGTTTTAGTTGTAGCTATTGTTCAGCCAAGACCACCAGGCCAAGGTAGATTGAAAACAGCCCTGATAAAAATACAAGAGGCTGCAATGGTTGGGGTGTGTTGAGACCGTTGAGACATGAAATATGATCCAAGAAGTTCAGTTTAAATAACAGATTCAGGAGTTTGAAGGCTTATCAGAAGCCCAAAACTCTGCACAGCAATTTGAAACACTCAGCCTTTGAGAAGTTATTATAATGACAGTCATGTTTTTTTTCTTTCATCGTGAGGATTGTGTGAAAACGAATTGTTCACTTTACAAAATAATCTACCAGGAATGTGTTTTTGGATTGGCCAACACAAGAAGCTAGCAGGGAAACTTGAGCCAGGTTCAAATTTTTTCATGGCATTTACCCAGTATAGCTGATCTGTTAAACCTGTTGCTACTTGCATTTAATAGCTCAAGTTGTTTTTTTTTTTAAACTAGCTTGGAATGCAAAGATACCCTGTGGAGTTTTTGACCACTAGTAATGCTGTTGAGCAATGTTTTTACACTTTGTTTAAATCATACATGCACACAAGGATGCGATGCACATTCCTTCTGTCGGTTTCACATTATTGTGCTGATCAGCAGTCCAAGGAACTAAGGAAGAAGAAGCTAGCGCAAATGGATAATAAATAATAAACATTGCACGATTAAAGATATTTTAAAACTAGCTTTGTTTATGTTTTATAAGGAAGAAAGTGCATTCATCACATGTGTTAGACCTCAACCATGCATACAATGTGTTGTGAATGCAAACCCAATACAATAAAACGCCACAGGATAACTTTAATTGGTCACCTGCTCATAAAGCAAGGAAATGTCCAGGCAAACCCACCAACCAAATTTATGAATATGAATAAAATATTGTTGTTTGAGCTAATTAATTTGCTACGAGGGGTTATATTTTATTGTTTTATTACGGTAGGGTTTTTTTTTTTTTTTTACAGTATGAAAGCATTGTTCTCTAGATTGAGAATACAGTAACACTGTTAGTTTTTCTTTGCATATAAAAATATGGTAGCTATACAAAACATGCCGCACATACTGTATTCTCACAAAACCAGAAACATACAGGATAGTAAGAGGACAGCAACCCAGATTGTTCTACTTGTGATGTCAGTGGAGCCGGTGATCTCCCTATTCATGCTGCTCTATGCAAGTTTGACTTTGAACCATCTGAAGCATCATTTCTTATGTGGAACACAGAAACAGAGCAGAGCCATAATTAGAGTGAAGGCTGTCACAGTGGCCTGTAGGGAGCCGGACTGAGCCACTCTGAGGGAATGCACACACAGGCATACGCAGTGACTTTATACTGACAAAATGGTTTCTGATAACACTTATTACACGCAAGTAGAAGCTGTGTTTTGTGGCAGTCATGGTTGTGTTCCTCCTTTTGTCTATTTTGCTCTTTCTCTTTCTTCTTGAGCTTTTGAATCACTTCCAGGCAATGCACTTGGCAAGGGATTGGACTAAACTGCAGCATCGTGATGGTTCTCAGGTCTGACTGTGCACTTCCTCAGTGAAGCTTTTAGCCTGTCTTTCCACTTCTTTTGCTCGAAGGTTCACTGTTGGTATTATAACTGACAAGAAAGATGATCTATAAGACAACCAAGCTGGTGCTTAGAAGTCACTGTCACTGCTGAAATAATTAGTCTTTCCAGCTGTGTTTGGTTTAGTTCATTATAACTTAAAATAATACTCACACTTGAAATTGGCCAAAAATATAAAAACAAACAAGACAGTGTCAGTATTTGTCATGCTAGACATGCCAAGAAGGCAATGTAGCAGGGACATGTTTCTACCAGAGTATGTTCACTTGAGGATTGGGACTAGGACGGCAACAAATAATTATTATTGATTAATCTGACAATTATTTTCTAATTGATTTGGATAATCACTTGGTTTTAGTGAATTAAATGTTTTTTAAACAGGTTGTTTTGGTAATGTTTTGTTTTACAAATGACTTAAACCAATTGACGTAATTTACTGGTCCATAAATATTAGACCTTAGACCACATTATTGGCAATCTGTCTTTTAATTTGATTAGCATTATCTTCATTTTTACTTTTTAATATGAGGTCAATGGCTACTTCTTTATTGAGACAAGAAAAATTGTTTGAAGCTGTATTAGGAAAGTAACATGTTTACCTTTCTCAATTAATCATGTGATTACGGCAACCTTAGGCTCTGCACCTCACAGAGGCGCACTTATTGCAGCTTTTGAGTTCTGTTATTACAACATGCTGAACTTTGCTTTCTCCTGTAGAAAATGGTCATTGAACATAAGTAATCAATGGCTTTAAGTTGGATTATTTGTGCTCAGATTGGTTCATATGGTTTGTTGGAATATTATTTTGTTCCAAGCCCTGACTGCTACTTCAGAGACTTTGTCTGCTCCCCACGGCCGCTATAATCAGCTGACTCTAAACTCTCTCTCACTCACTCTCTCACACACACACACACACACACACACACACACACACACACACACACACACACACACACACAAACATAGGACACAAGTCCTGCACGTGAGTCCTCTCAAATTCATTACTGAACTGACAAAACACCAGTTTTCATGCATGAGTCCAATTCTTCCAACCTTGAAATGGAAATGGCAGTTTTTTCACAACTAAATTGAATTTACCAATATTTTAAAATGAATATGGATATTGTAAATGAGGCTTAAACTTAAGATCTGCATGTTTTTCAGTAGTCATTTGTGTTTTGCTGCTTATCTGCCAACCAGGAAACATGAGTCAAGGATCAAAGGTGATAAAGTTAAGGTAAGGCTGCCACCAAATGAAGGAGGTAGGACTATCTATGCAGGGAACAACTGAGGGAAGAATGTATGCATTAGCAGGAAAAATCAATGCAACAACAAAGCATTTCCATTTCAAACAGGTCCTGGTTAATACACTGACCCACCGAACTTTTGAAGGGGAGCCAGTTTGTGAACACTGCAAGTGCACAGCCGCATCTGCTTATGATGCAGCACCCCACTGTCTCACAACCCCCCTGCACAGGATGTGAAGTGGTAGATGCCTGTTACATGATATGAAGCATGTTGAGCTAAGGGAGCAGGGTGAGTATTTGGGATATGGAGCACAGTCGCAGTGAGAGGGGAAAACAAAAAGTCAGCTGGTGTTAGGTGTTGTATCCCTGCAACAGTGGAGGCTGTCAACACCTGACCTGGATCACACACTGTGTGCCTTTCAGAATCCTCCCTGGATTGCTTTTTATTTGAGGACAGAGGAGGACAAGGTGTCCTCTGCCTGTGTGTATATGCCGCAGCTGGCTGCAGATGTGCCTGTGCAGAGGAAGTTTGGCCCTAAGGAGAGCTGTTGTAGGAATACGTGTCAGGACTGCTCTGGGGTTCGCATCCCCCTGAACCCTGAAAGCCATCGCTTCTCCTCACCGTGTCATCTGAAGCCCCCTTTCCATCTCCCTCTCTGGCATAACTCGGACACAATGTCAGATTCTAGTCTGTGGACAGTACTGTCCAACTTTAACATGCCACATTTCTTCAGTGGAGCCCGCCTGCGCAGGTCCAAGAGGTAACAGTTTGAAGAATTGCTGTATTTTATTTTTTTGCGATAAGGTATGCTGCTTAACAGACACCAACATGTCTTTCCCGAGTAAAAAGATAATTTTCCTACGAAACGAGTAACTATAAAATGTATAGTTTTCTGGACACTGATTGGCAGGAGGGATGTTTTTCCTTGTATTTACAGTATGTCAAAAGAGATGTTTTATGAGGCCAACATGAATAAGAAGCTGGGTGTGCCCTTAGCCTATTGTGTATTATTTGCTTTGTGAATGTTTGTTGTTGAAGCAAGCTCATGTTCCTTACACAGGATGTGTACTTTACTATATACCATCTCCATAGTCAAGAGTTGGAAGGTGGAAATGTTGATTTTTTTTTTTTTTTTTTTATATATATTTCCATTACTGATTGGTGATGTTACATTTCCATTTCTCTGTCCAAAGTAGTGCTTCTGAGAAAGCGTTGCATTTCGTACCATGCGATGTAGTTCTTTAGAATTTTTAACATCACCGAATGTTAAAAACATTCAATTGGTTTATGTGATTCAGCCACTGGTTAATAGCTAAGCCACTTGATCTCACTTTTTTGTATATGGTTTGGTGAAACCCATATAACTGATATCTTTAATCCCTGTCCTGACCCATTTTATAGTGCAAAACAGCTTAACATGAAAAACTGGCTGCTTTTACACAACTTGCATTAGAGCAAAAATATTTTTTATTTGAAAACCGCTGTCAGATTTAGAGGATATTGAAAACAGAATCATCATGCTGTAAAAGCACAATTTGAGATCACAGACATGTTTTTCTGCTGTGTTTGTGAATAAATTGATGATTGACCGTAAATGAAATGAACTGATTATTGATTTAATACACACTGATGGGAAGTTTCATTACAGATCATCAGTGATTCCCCTAACTGAAATTAAATCAGTCGGAATGGATGTCACTAATGATAAGTGCTTTGCATGTAGACAACTTATTTTCCCCATGTCATTACAATAATGTCTTTTTTTTTCCTTTCTTTTAGTTATGATCAGAATATTTTCTTTTTTGATATAAGCTCATGATATTCAACACAGTTGTTATCCTAAACAAGACACTATGAATACAGATGTGTCACCTTATTTATGAATTTACAAAGTCAAAATAGAAATTATCATTGTGTAATAATTTAAACTGCAAAATGTAAGAACTTAGCTGCAACTAATGACTCTATTACCATTAGGTACCAAGTAAAAGTAATGCACTTTACATGAAGATATAAGCTCCTGACAAAGAAAAAAAGACAAAGCTGAATCTAAAAATATGTTATACTGTACATCTTCAGATATACAGTAGAAAAGCAGTTTTTAATAGTGAGGAAAAAAATCTGCACTGCTTTTAACCAAGCAGCCAGCTTTTCAAATACTATTAATAGAGCCATGTGTGTCATATGAGTAACTTTGAATTTGTGTTTGTCAGCGAGGAGCAGCACTGCGCTTTGTCAGCTTACCTGACAGCTCTGACAAGGGAGCAAAACTCACAAAAGTGAAAAAGATTCATCATGGCTTTTTGTTGACATCGGTCAGGATCAGACATTTCAGATTTATCTGAATTTAGAGAGCTGTTAAAGGCTTTTATCTATTTTTGCCTCTTCCTGTACCCAAAATAAGTTATCAAACTGAAATCTAAGAAATTGTTTATGACAGATTGAGATTACTTTGTAATAATAAAGTTACAGTTAAGTAGGTCAGTGTAAACTTTAAGGTACTGTTAAATATTTTAACCATGATATATGAAGTTTGATAAGCCCCTTTTTTATAGAGTATTTTTAGTCGTTGAATCTGTAGCTGTGGAGATTTCATGTGTAAGACAACAACAATGGTGTGATGAGGTTGAGGATTTTGCATATAACCGAGACTGGTAAACCCTCCTATGGATCTGTTCCAGGAATCTCACACATCTGCAGTATAGCTTACAACACTGTCCTACTTTCTCCCTATCATCTAAGCCCAGGGCATCTTTATCCCTCTTTTAAAGCTTCTCTATAGCGACACGTTTTCCCCCTCACTCAGCCTTTCTGGCCACATAGGTGCCTTAGCATCAGATGTGAAGAAGTTGGCCTGTGTGCTTTCATAACCTGCGACTGTATTTGTTTGTAAAGTAATCAAGAAGCAGTCATTTTAATGACTTAAAGTGGCACTCTCCTCTCTAATAGAGGTTGTAATAAACACTGGGATAGCGTGAAGCAACAAGAGGATTTATTGGGCAGCATTGTGGCATTCTCTTCGCCTAATCCACAGTGAGAGGGTATAAATAGATCTCGTTAAATGTGATCCTCTTTAACTCAGCACCTGTGTACCAGATATTATTCACTCCCCATCAGGATAAATGATTCATGTCCACACTCTTGATTGCTGGGGAAACCACTTGAGTAAACAAGGATGAATTGGATTTCAGTCAAAACAGGGTTTCCCCTCTGATTTAGTGTGATTAATTTGGATTTTCTGGCAACAGAACTGCAGAGAACTACAAGCAGCTTGGGTTAATGCTGTTGCCAGTCATTGGGCCTCATGCAAGAAACGTGTTCTTATCCTAAATCTCCTAATTTTTCTGTGAGTATTACTTATTCTTATTGTCTTGTCTTGGACTTGTTGGTATTTGGACTTGACCAATGTTCTAATTGGTCTCGACAGTTCTGAAGTTACTTCCTCCTACAAAACCATTGATGAAACACGCTCATTAATAAAACAGATATTGGTTTAATTCAAAATCCACCTAGAACAGGCATCAAGATTGGTCTCGTGGTATACACCTGGCTGCATCATATAAACTAGGCTACCTCAATTGTCAGGTTTCAGTCATTTTCCTTTTGGCCACAGTCACAATGTCAGCGAGAACTTATTACTATGGATTCTTCAGGACAAGTAATAAGTTCAAGAATCGGAACATTTCCATTTTATATTTTAAGGAAATAATATGGCCTAATTTGATCCTATAGTGTGCTACACTGAACTTTTTGATTATTACAAATAACGCAAAATTATCATCTTAAAATAGAAGATATACTACTCACATCACATAAATTATAAACCGCTAAGTGAGTGGTCTTAAAGAGAATTATTTTTTCTCTGTCTCGGTATTGACTGTCTCTCATTTGGACTTGGTATTGACTTGGACTCAAACTTTTTTGGATTCTGTCTTGACTTGGACTTGACCTTATTTGGACTTGGTCTTGACTCTGTCTCGACTAATTCTGGTCTTGACAAAGGTGGACTTGACAACAGCCCTAGTTTCAAGTCTGAGTCACTAGAGTCTCTTAAACAAACTATCTATAACCATTAGCATATTACATGCTCCTAAAAAAAATTGCTATTGATGGTGTCACGTTCCGATCCTTTTTGCAGTAAGTTTCATTCACAGAAATGTTACCCACGAGTATAAACAAGACTTTTAGACTACAAAGCTTTTATTCAAAAGAATAACAAGTTTAGCAGTCTTGGTAGTTGTAATTATAGTTATAATTATTAAAATATTAATGGTACAGCTCTCAACATGTCATCAGAGCAGCGCCATAGAAATAGAGAATGGTTTTCAAGTTAGACGTTAAACAAAACATCTTGTAAAAGCAAAGTGGTCCATGCCTTCAGTAGGTGATGCTACAATAGGTGCAACAGAGGATGGCACTGGACAGCGACAGTGCGTAGTGAGAGACATTTTAAAGTAACTACTGAAATGTATAAGTTGATGTGCCGAAATATGCAAATAAAAATAACTCAGTAAATGGCCACGTCATGAGGACGATAATGGTACGATTAACAGAATAATAATTTAGCATTAAGTTTGCCTTAGTTATATGGCTGCTCGATTATGAAAAGAATCATAATCGCACATTTCTTGGTCAATATTGAAATCACTATTATTTACCACAATTACTCGTTGACTTTTGGAAAGATGTTGCAATCATTTAACCTTAAAACAGTGGAGTTTAAAAAATTAACAGTGAAAACACCTAGGAGTGTGAAATTTTGCTAAATACTTTTCCAATTTGAACTTTTTTTCCCCATTCAGAACACAAGACCAAATAAGAGTTATTTGCAGAACAAAATGTGCAAAATGATCTTATTTGTAGATTATTAGTTTTTTGTGATCAAGGAGCCTAATCTTCTAAATATATATATATATATATATATATATATATATATATATATATATATATATATATATATATATATATATATATATATATATATATATATATATATATATATAGGTAAAATCCTCTTTCTCTTTTAAATCAGATATTACTGACCTCTGCTTCAACGTAATTGCTCTCTCATATATTCAATTACAAGACATTTTCTCAGTAACTTCAAGCATCATCAAAAGTTTATATCTTCTTCTTGTATTTATAATTATAAGTGCACTGAGCCATGGGAACCACTGATTGGTTAATAGTTCTGCACATTTGTTTGTCATCTATCATCACATTAGACATCACTATGTGGGTAATTGCTCAGCATTTGGCAGGAGGAAGGCTCTCCCTCTGTCTGCTGATATTTCTGGTGTCATTAAATCCATGCGTCAAATTTGTGAGAAATTGCCCATAGGTAATCAACAGCAACATGAGCACAAAAATCACCCACAAGCCTCTTGTGTATCAATCTTTTGCACTGATTCAAAACAGTATTGTTTTGTTTATGCTCTAAAGCTACTGAGTACATAATATCTAGCAAGGTGTGGTTTGTGTATTTGGCTGGTAAAAGGTAGTCATAATACAAGGCTTAAAATACTAGCAAGGGGATAAGCACTGCAAGAAGTGCAGCTAAAACTCACTGCACAAAGAATAAATAAGAGATAAATAAGAGGTCGCTTTAAATCTTGAATTTTTCCCCAAATTTAGCTAACCTTAATACATTGGTGTTAATTAGGTAGATATACTGTAATCTGTTCCCTGAAGCTACAGGCCCCAAGCCAGGCTAAATCTTATTGTTTTTTTTATTTTTTAATTCATGTACTAACATACATTTTTGCATTAATGATTGTGAGCATGCGAGGCAAGGATCTGCTGAAGGAAAGCTACAGGATGTTGTTGGTAGAAAAGCAACTTTTAGGATGTGCAACCTATCAAAACATAGAATATTGTAATTGTTTTTGTGACCATCAACATCTTTGTATTCTACGTTTTTGGGAGCATAGCATGGAGTGTCAAGAGCTTTTTTGCAGATCATTATCAACTTGTAAAAAGTTGCCAAGCTCTGAACTATTGCTGATGTGACATTGAAGCTTTGAGGGCTCTGCAGTGGCACCTGTAGGAGCTGCTCTTCAGCAGTCGACAAAGCGATAAAGGCCGCCTGCTCATGCATCTCTGCATCTGTTGTCATGCATCTCTGCATCATTACAGAATACCATTTGCATTTAATCATTCTGTGCGAGCAATCCTGTAACACACAGACAGGCAAGCTGCACCTGTGACTGTGTGTTGTTGTTTTTATAACTGCTCTAATACGTCATCATATGAAACCCCCTTGTGGAACACGGAAAGATTCTTTTTAATAGAATAAACGCTATTGTAGAGACACCTACTTCCAAAATGCATGGAGAAGGGAAAAATCTGAAGAGTTAAAACTCCAGTAACACTTTGTTTGACCTATGCTGGCATCGAGAAATTCTCTTGCTAGAGACGTAACTCTTCATCTGAGCAAGAACTCAAAGGTGGAAAAACTATAACATTTAAGCTTGGCAATAACAATACTACCTACTGTTATTATGGCTATGGTCATCAAAAGCTGCAGTAAAATCCAGATGCACAGCCACACACACACACACACACACTCTCACTCACACACACACACTCACACTCACACACACTAGCTTCAACATTCAAACACTGAGAGAAACTGGAAAGTAAATGTGCTTTAGTTGCGTTTGTATTATGCACAGGATGGAATTATTATTTAATATCTTAAAAATTCATTTGGAAATGGTTCAGTTCTGTGAGGAGGTTATGTAACAGGATGTCATTGAGTCTCTGACCTTGAAGTAAATTTATGCTTTTCAGGCATTATGTGTTTCTACTGACTCTTCTGCCTCTAATTTAAAAGTGTAAACCCACAGCTAATCGGGACGTTGAACACTGAAGCTGCTGTTTTTTGTTGAAATAGTTCATTTAAAAACTGGCTTACATTTATGAGTCACATGTTGTTGATCACAGTTGTCCCTGGTGAGTCACAGTTCTGCATTAACATGATCAACAAACATGTGAAAATCTGAATGCTGCACAGAGAACCTGCCTTTTGGTGACTGAATCAGGATCAGTCTTTGTCTCTTGTTTTCATGGCACTAGAATTCATCAATATTTACTGTCGACCCCTGAGCCATGTTTTGGTTTTGTAATAGAGTGTGGTCAGAAATACATGTAATTGAGTGTTTGTAATAAATGTAGTTGGATGTGCAAAGAGATGGTGGCCGTAGAGGGGGCTCTCTTTGCATTGTAGGAAAGTTTTTTTGTTTTGTTTTTTAAGCCAAAAAATGGCATGCAAAAATGCCTAAAAAATGTGTGTAAATAATTTATTAAATGCAATTAAGGGAAAAAAGCCAACATTTTGCAGTCAAATTTTTTTCATTATTTAGTTTTACAGAGAATTTTTAGTGATACAGTAATGTCGTTGGTCATCATAGACGATCATAGATTAGCCAGGCTAAATACGAATTAGTTACCAGACTAACTCGCATTTTTGATTTGGTTAATTCTCGATTTCCAATTGGCATAATTAATGGCTGAGACCAAACTGACTCTGCACGTGATTGGATAGACTTACAACGAAACGTGACTGGTACTGAAAGACAGACAAATGTAAAACAGACCAAAGTGTGCAGCTATGAGCTGTGATAGTGTAACATCAATATTTACTGTGAACAGGTGTTGCCGGTTTTGATATCAGAATTGGAAAATAGTATTTCAACAGAACGTTTCACAGCAGGGCCAGCCATCTTGGTTGTTTTTTTTTTAAATTGCCTCAGCGGCGCTCTTTACTAAGCTATGTTCTTGCTTTTGTTTTGTGTAGAGCACGAAGAATCCAAGTGAAATCCATGTGAGATAACCAGTTGTGATTGGCCCGGCCATCATCTGGTCAGCTGGAAATCTGTCTCAACGAGAGGAGGACCAGATGCATCTGCCAGAGCAAATAAAACATGAGCTTGCAGATTCGTCTGGTTCCCAGACTATGTAATTTAGTTACTGTAGACACAAATGTGTTGAGATATTTATGGAAACAAAGAAAGGCCTTAACAAGCAACAGAATTTTCCGTTGCAATTAAGGCAAATTTGCCAAAGTACAAATTAAAATATAAATACTATAATGAGGAGCATATATATTGTAACATCAAATAAGTACAATAATATGAAGTAAGTAACTCAGTAAGTAACTATGCGTTAAGTAATTTCTTTGGCCAGTGCCCTGTCTAATAGTTGACTCTGTGGTTTTACAGTTGCAGAACGAGCAACAGAAAAAGTCTGATAGGAAGCGGTCAGTCTTCAGGTTTACAGCGACCTCACTCCCCTCTCTCATCTCTTACAGGTAAGTCTATGTTTGGTAACATGCATGTCTGTTAATGAATTAGTGTTTTAGAATTAGAATTTCCTCACATACCGGCTAGTGCGATGAGCCAATAATTCACAATATGGCATTTTCCACTGCATGGTACCTACTCGACTCGACTCGCCTCGACTCTACTCGCCTTTTTTGATTTTCCATTACGAAAAAAAGTCCCTGGTACCTGCTAACAGGTATTTTTTTTTTTTTTTTTTTTAGTAATACCTCAGTTGAAGTTCAGAGTCTGAGGCGATACCAAAAGGTGACATGAAAACCTACTGATTGGTCGGAGAGAAGCGCCACTGCGTCATCATTACTAGCATTACTTTATTTTTTTGCTGCCTCCACCTTCTGGCATCACGCGGGAGCAGTGATGCCGGTAACGCGTTACTTACTCTAATCTGACCACCTTTTTCAGTAACGAGTAATCTAGCGGGTTACTATTTTGAAACCTGTAATCAGATTAAAATTACTTATCCAAGTCACTGTGTGTTACTACAGTATTTTTGTCATTTTACTTAGTAAAAATATATATTTTTTTGCTTTCTTCTTGGTTCTCGGGGACTGAAGTCACGTTTTCAGCATGACAGTTCATGTATACCACGCAGCGACACAAACATAAACAGCAATGGAGGGAGGAGAGAGATGCACGTTTTCTAGCTGGCAATATTAACGTTCGTTGTACACTGTGCTGGTGGTGACAAAGTGTTATTTAGCTACAAAAACACTACATCATTTGAAGAAACAGAGTTGCTGCACTGCACAGTCAAACATACAGAGCAAGTCCCATCAGGTGGTGAGAAGAGCAGGAGGTCTCCCACCACCCAAACAACATAAGCTGGCCTTCGGTGCAAAACCAGAAAGTGGGGGAGAGTTGAAGAAGTTGGTCTGGCAGTATGTTGTAGAGTAAATGCGTCCCTTAAACACGGCTGACTCCCTCTCTTTCATGCCATAATAAACAAGATCCCTACTATTGTCAATGCCAAGCTGCCTTACATTAAACCGGTTGTCATTTTTATGTTGAGGCGGCGGGGGTGTGACTGTAACTAATAAAGTAACTAACTTTGTTACTTTTTAAAATAAAGTAATCTGTAAAGTAGCTAGCGGTAAGTTACTTTTTCCAAGTAGCAGTGGCAACACTGCGCATTAAGCAGTACTAATTTGCAATGGAAAAAAGAGGACAGGGCACCGCGGTCGAGGCGAGTCGAGCAGGTACCATTAATGAAAAATCACCATTAGAAGAATAAAGTCCAATGTAATATAAAATAGTAGAAATATAATCCTCCTGCTTTTTCTCTCTTCATAGCTTTAAACCAGCACTAATCAGGCACCCTCCTAGGATATTGTTATCATCAAATGGACAAAATCTAAAAACAGTTAAACATGGGATGATGAGGCTTGTCTGGCACAAAAAGCAATGTCAGAGAGCAAAGCTCTAAAGGGTTGTCATTAAAATGGTATTGTCAGAATCTTTGTCAGTTCTGTGATGTTTGGGTGAGAATTAAATCTTACAGTGGCAAGTTGAAAGGCAGTGATTGGGCTGGGTGAGGAAGTGGTGGCCTGCGGGGAGGAAATGCACAGGAGCAGAGGGAGGGCAGGCCTCATTTACCACAGGGCGTTTTATTTCCTGGCATTGGTCTGCAAAGTTAGAGCCGCAACTCACAGTGTTTGGTCTGTACTTCAGCTTAACAAAGGGGCCCAGTCTTTAATATGGACTCAGAAAGCCAAGTTTGGAAAGCCAAGGGATGACCTAACACTGTGACTTAGTCGTATTATTGGTACCAAAGGTAAGAAAAAACCTTTTCAGTTCCATAAAGAAGGCACATAAGAAGGCATATAACTGAGTACATACACACTGAATACTTTAATATATTTAAGAAAGTTTCTATATAGATTTGATGATTTTATTCTAAATTCTGTTCTTGGCTCTGTACTACTTCTACTGTAACAGATCCAACCTTTGCTCATGATCATGAATAATTTCATGAACAGCATTAGCTTGAGCCATATTTCCTGTTATTCCTCTCAGTTCTTAACAGTCAGTAGATGGTAGTCTGTTTTTTCAGATGCAGTCTAACTCCCAAAGGAGGAGGTAATCATCTTTAATAGGCTGTTTAAGATTACAGTGCAATCAAATAGGTGACATTCATCACTAACCAGGTCAGTGGCACTATCATTGTTATGGATAATGTCTGATTAGGAGTCATGCATGGTTATTGGAGGACATAGTGACTTATTAAGATTTATAGATATTTAAAGATTTAAGTTGTAGAAAACATGTCAAGTATGTTACAAAAACTAGGGCTGCGGAATTAACTATTGTGGTGCTGCAGAGACGTCCCAGCCTGCAAGTCCTATCCTATAGGCTAAAATCTTCGTTTGGTACAGATCCTTTCAAAAATCACACTATAATCATTTAAAAATATATATATTTTAATATTTTTTAATGAAAATGAGAATAATGATACCAAAGTGATAATTTGCTCCAATATCGTGAATCATATCTCAATTGCAATATCAGTCAAAAACAATCCCTGCCTTCTTTCATTGACAAAATATAGCCAAATATGCAACTTTTTATCCAATTCAGATGCCAAAATCCTTGTACTGTACATGCTTTTATAACCTCCAGCATCAACTAATTTCTTTGCCCTAACCATGACAACAAAAGGTCTTCATTGGGTCTAAAATACAGCTGACAGTCTTACCAATATCTTATATTCATATCAATATAACACCTGTGTTGATGTCTTTGTATTGCTTGCTTACTACGCCATGACAACCTTTGTTCTCTTGATGATGATTATTTGAAGGTTCCTATAGTAGATTTAAAAGATGATTGTCAAGCTCCTCTTTTTTTGAACAAAGTCCTGTTCTTATATTAACATTACCGCCTCTATGTTTGCGTTTCTGCCTGTATATTAGTGCATATGTAAAGTCTTGTAGTATTTCTAATGTTCTATTTTAACCTGTAACATGTGCAGAGACTCTTGTGCACTTCAAATAAACTGTTGAAGCTGTGCCTTTTCCAGGTTTACAACTATCACTACATATCTCAGAAGTTTAACAGTTTAGTGAGAAGAGTATTAATATTTACAGTATTACTACAATATATACATCAGGCATCACACGTATGACATTCAGACACATCTTGGCATGCTGTGAGGCATTTAAAAACAAATTCGCTAAAACATACTGTTTAACAATTCCTGGCAAATAGAAGGTAGGATAAGAGATGACATTTGACATTAAGACAAAAAGCTTTCTGGTCTTCTAGAAAATGTCCACAACAATGTGAATTTAGTGAATATGCTGTTAATGAAAATTATACTTTGGAATGAGCTCTATTTAGTTTGCCTGGTTGCTGACCTTGTTTCTAACTCCCAAAACCAGAGCACTGAAGCAACTGCTCTAAACCTTCTCCAGTATGCTGCTTAAGCTTTAGGAACGATAAATCAAGACAATATCTATAATAATATTTAATTTTTTGGAGCACTTCTAATAATTTTTTCTCAAATTAGCTGTATAGCTTCAACATTACCTAAACAGGAATAAACGATAATACATGTTCCCACTGAGTTTTATACAGTTTTATCTTTTAGGAAGCGTTTCAGGGAAGTATAAATGATCAGACGTCAGACATGTTTGAGATGTTGAATATGACCCCTAATAATGCAGCCATCAGTGGTTTATTTCTGTTGATCAGTGTTTGTTTTGGCGGCAATTTGAAATTATTCAATTGTTTTGCTTGTTTTCCTATTTTAAAATTTGTTTGTTTTTTTGGTTTTATGTGTTTTTCTTGCAGGAACAAGCCCACAAGACAGTCCTAGAAATTTCTCTCCTAGTGCCTCTGCTCATTTCTCCTTTGCACGAAGGTATACCCAACCATGAAAATTTACTTGATTTACAGCTGAACAAATTAGCCAGTAAGGACCAGAGGGAGACTTATCAGATGCAGATTCATTCAAAAAAAGAGTATGCTGTGTCCCGAGTTGTAGCCCTTCATCAATTTCAGCCAATAAAGGCTTTCATATTCTCTCTAAATATTCAGCTTATTTTAGTCTATTTCTACTTCCAAAAACATCAATGGTATACCATGTCTCAACATGATATCATGTAATTGTATTTTTATTACAATCCACAGTCATTGCTACAGAGCAGACAGGTAACTTCATGTCAGGCTTTCATTTACCTTTTGAATTTTCATTTGTCACACATGGCTTCATGGTTCATAAACCCCCACCTTCCCTTTCATTAGTTTGTCTCATAAGTTTTCTTTTACGTCATTCTGGCATCTAGTTTCAGTTCTACGTTCAGTTCTTGTTTCTCTCATTTCTGCTGTCCCGTGTTGTGTATATAATACAATCATTTTAAAACAGCAAAGCTTCATCTATGACCATGTTTTCATTAGGATTGTAGAAGGCAATTTACATGTTTTGAATTCAAACATGAACTTATGCATTTTTCATGTTTTAAAGGCAAATCTGTCTTTGAACAAAGCACATTGTTCTCACTGGCTAGAATTGTAAGTAATTGTTCATTTATTGATTCAGTTCATTCTGTGCTGTTGTGTGACAGGACTGATGGTCGCCGCTGGTCGTTGGCCTCCCTTCCATCCTCTGGATATGGAACCAACACGCCCAGCTCCACTGTCTCTGTAAGCATTATGCACTCACCCAGTTTGACACAGTGTGTGTGTCTGTTTGTGTGTGTCTTTGAAATATCTCATTAACTGTTCATCCAGTCTACTTCACATTGGTTTCCTTGGTACCTAGTGAACTTGTGGTGTGGAATTTCATGCAGTTTGGGCAGCAAAACTAAACAACCGCACAATAAAGGTTGAGGAAAAAATTGAGAAGAGAAGAAAAAGGTGCTACCATAACGCTGGCTCTTCCGTGTCTGCCCTTCACAATAAAAGCTGAGCTTAAGTTCACTGAGACCATTTTGCTAAAAGGAAACTCAATAAAAAGCCATTTTGCCGGCACTAAATATCAAACAAAAGCCAGACACTATATTCTGTTTAGTTGCTGTGAGCTGTAAATTCACCAATTCTAAACAGATGGCAGAACATAACTTAAACTCTGAGCTTCCTCCGCAGCGCTGTGGGTATATGTCTGGCAATGCAAGACTATCTCAGAGCTGACCGGGCAAAGACCGCAGTCTTCATCAGACTCACCCTGGGTTTTGTTAATTAAGTGTGCTGCTAACATTACCATCGGCAGACTACCTGACGAGACTAGAATAGCACCGCCATCATTAAACACTGACTGTGGCGATATCAGAATGTATCGTTGACTAAAAGACAACACTAAAACCCTTTATTTTCATTGCCTTTCACCATTTCTTAGCAATACCACAGGCCAAGCAATCGGCCTGTTCCAAACAGGTGCATTTTGAACAGGCACTAGACTAGTTTCCGCTAAACAGAACAAAATATATCAACATAATGGAGTACTTGAAATCTATTGGTCTCTGTCCACTTGACTTGGGAAGAACTTGCCACTTCATATATTTTTTTAATCCACACAAAAAATGCCATCTATTTTTTTCTTTTCATGTTGAATATATATGTGTTTCATTTCCAGTCATCCTGTTCATCACAGGAGAAGCTGCACCAGCTGCCCTTCCAGCCTACACCTGATGAACTGCACTTTCTCTCCAAGCACTTCTGCACTGAGAGTATCTCTGGGGATGAATGCCGCAGAGCAACGGCCATGCGACCCCGCTCACGCAGTCTCAGGTATTTGTTTACTTGTGCAGAACATCCTCACATGCTAATGCATTTGTTGGACATCATTGCCACTCAGATACTGATTTTACTCCAATTTATATTTCAGCCCTGGAAGATCTCCATCATGTTTTGACCATGAGATTATCATGATGAATCACGTCTACAAGGAACGGTTTCCTAGAGTAAGAGCCCACAATATGTTTGCTGCAGCCGCGTCTGGCCATTAATTATCTTTTGCATTACCAAACAGACACCTTCCCTTTCTTGCTGCAGGCCACAGCTCAGATGGAGGAAAGGATTCAGGACATTATACGCAGCAACTCTCCGGAGAGCGTCCTCCCTTTGGCAGATGGTGTGCTCGGCTTTGCCCACCACCAGATAATTGAACTGGCCCGTGACTGTCTGGAGAAGAGCCGCCTTGGACTCATCACCTCCAGTTACTTCTGCGAGCTCACTGACAAGCTGGAGAGGCTTGTTCAGGAGGTGAGCACGTCTTCTGAAATCGTAGAGATGTTTTCAAAGACATTACACCAATAAAAAAGCATGAAAATGTTGTGGAAACAGTGTTGAAATTGTTACAGCAGGAGGACCTAGACTTCAATTTGTGCTTCTCATGTATTAATTTACATTTAAGTCACAGATCTAAGCATTTGATATTGAGAAAAATCATAATCCAATTTTTTTTTTTTTTTTACCATCTGGATGAAAAAATATTTTGTCTGTTGTAAGATCAAAAAAGGTTTTAAACTTCTTATTCAGGTTTTAAATATGTGTCCTGGGTAGCCAGAAGTTAAGTGTACTTTCTCATTAAGGAATACACAAGCAAAATAGTAATGCCATTTTGTGAAAGAAAAATCAATGTATACCAATATCACTGATACAAAACATTTTTAAATTTTATTTCACATTGTACAAATTGAGCAAGGATATATATTATTACAGGCTGGCTACCATCTTTGCTTGGATTAAGTAAATTCTTCTGCACAGACAGAATAATTTTATCATCCAGATGGTAGAAGAATCTTTCAGGATTTGGCAATAACTTCATAATAAGTGTTGTTAAATGAACTTTTGGGTTTTCAAAGATCACTGGATAAATCAGACGTTTAGAGCTCAAATGTGACAGTCATACATGAGA
This sequence comes from Percina caprodes, assembly GCA_013375575.1. Lineage (NCBI taxonomy): Eukaryota > Metazoa > Chordata > Actinopteri > Perciformes > Percidae > Percina > Percina caprodes. The sequence goes on from JABXJD010000016.1 coordinate 3,529,712, forward strand.
GGCACAAACTGTGATACATTTTTCCAGTCCATGATAATATGTCTAAAACAGAGATATGGTATCTTGCTGTGTAGTCCACAGAGAGATCAGACAGCGAGGAGGTTAACTTCATCAGAGAGCTGGTGAAGAAGATTCTCATCATCATAGCCCGACCTGCTCGACTGCTGGAATGCCTGGTACGTTTCGTATCACTGAACAACTTCTGAAATTTACTATTTGTTTACCCTTGTAATTATCAGTGTGCCACAGATCTTTTGTATTTAATTTTTCTATTATTTTAATTTAATCTTATATTGTTATTACAGGTTTAGATGTCTCTTTTATGAGTGCTTTTAAACCGGAAGTAGATCAGAAATTTGATATTTTAACATGTTTCTTTATACGTGTGTAACTTAAATGGCTAGTAGTTATGTCTGCCGATGTTAGAGCAGTCCAAAGGTGTATTTTTCTACTTTGAGCAGAGCTGCCACTTGATTCCTGAGACATCCTACTGTATAATTCACATGAACTATTATGTCATCATTCATCAAACCTTCTAACTGCTCACTGAGACTTATAAAAGGCATCTGTGAGTGTGCCTAAAAAAACAAGTAAAAACCACAGAAACACCAGGTCTTGGTACAAAAACTACAGATTTGTTTACCTCCTTTTAAAACATTGTTCATATACTAAAGTGTGTGTGTGTGTGTGTGTGTGTGTGTGTGTGTGTGTGTGTGTGTGTGTGTGTGTGTGTGTGTGTGTGTGTGTGTGTGTGTGTGTGTGTGTGTGTGTGTGTGTGTGTGTGTGTGTGTGTGTGTGTGTGTGTGTGTGTGTGTGTGTGTGTGTGTGTGTGTGTGTGTGTGTGTGTGTGTGTGTGTGTGTGTGTGTGTGTGTGTGTGTGTGTGTGTGTGTGTGTGTGTGTGTGTGTGTGTGTGTGTGTGTGTGTGTGTGTGTGTGTGTGTGTGTGTGTGTGTGTGTGTGTGTGTGTGTGTGTGTGTTCAGGAGTTTGACCCAGAGGAATTCTACCACCTTTTGGAGGCCGCAGAAGGACACGCTAAGGAGGGCCAGGGCATCAAAACGGACATCCCTCGTTATATCATCAGCCAGCTGGGACTCACAAGAGATCCTCTGGAAGGTGTGAGAAGTTTATGGTCCTCATCCGTGATTATAAATTACAAACCACTCTGCTTAGAGCTGCTGGCACTCTCAAACAAGGTGCTTAAATGGCATAACAGCATGAAATGTTATTATTAAAAATGGGGGAAAGTTCAGTTATTCCACCATTAATGCATTTAATTTGGCAGAAAGCAAATCATAGTTATCTAGTTTCTTCTCTAGGTCCATTCATTGCACCCTTATCTTACATAACCATCCATTGAAGTGCTGATTATTACAGTTGCCAGTGATGCTGTAAAGGAACACAAGGAAACCGCTGTGGTGAGGCTGTCAAGGAATGAAGCAACTAAAAGACAAAGATACTTTTGACTAATGTCCTGTACTGAACAGACTGTCTTTCTAATGACCCTCTGTCTCTCTAGATTCAGTAACAAACAACATTCATTATGACTAATTAGAAAGGAATGGCCTCCCCAAAGACCTTATACAGATCCACACAGGCTGGCTCATCAGCCAATCTCTCCATTCATTTCCCCCGAGTGTCTCCTGTGTTTCGTTTGCCCAGTGCCTTGTGTGCCTGAAGCGAACCTTACAAGGAAGGACAGATGTTAAATAGCAGTGGAAATGTGTTTAAAGGCTCTCTGGGGACAAGACAAACACCCCCTGTGAAACTACACACATTGACTTTGTCAGAAAAAAAGTAAAAGATGCAAGGTGGTTTTTAATGAGCACTTGTTCTAGAGTGGTGATTTTCAAAATGTGTTTGTGTTGCCACATCTTATTTCCGCCCCATTTATTCTCAATTCAGATTATCTTGGAGTCAGCACCTCACACCTAATAGGTTAATAAAGGCTGCTGTTTTTTGTTTTGTTAATAGGTCCTGATTTCTCAGCATTTACGTAACTTTTGTTTCAAATACTGCACTGCAGTACATGTGCATGGGCCTTGCATGAAGGTATAGATTTATGATACACTAGCAACTAGTTTTTTTTATATTGAAACAGCTTGTTTTTTTTAAATTATTTTTTCCTGTAGAAATCGCTCAGCTGACCAGCTGTGACAGCGGGATTGCAGAAACACCAGAAACGGACGACTCTGTAAGCACTTGATTTGTTTTCATTGATCTACTCCATCCATCTTTACCACCGATGTATCACAAAGTACAGATTTTATCTTTCTGATTTGCAGTAGTATTTGTCTCTCTTCTTGCCATCAGTCTCACAGCCTCAGCATAGCCTTGCGGTGCCGGCGTAAACCATGTGAATTGGACTTTGAGATGACAAAACTCATCAGCAATGGTGCCTATGGGTAAGGACATCTTATTTTATATCTGATTATCTAATCTCTGATGATAGATGGCTTGTTACAGCCCCAACAATTTCAGTGTGAAATTACCTTTTCCCATTTAGTTTTCAGTAGTCTCCCTGGCGTTTTCCCTCTTCCCTCTCTGTTTCCAACAGACATTATTAATAATAGACAATAAAACAATTTGATCAACACCAATTGGACAACTTGTTCCTCCAAGTGGAGTGGTTTTAAGTGATCTTTCCCTCAGCTAACCGTGAACCTTTTTATTCCACAGAGCTGTTTATCTGGTTCGGCACAAGGAAACAAAGCAGCGGTTTGCCATGAAAAAGATCAACAAGCAGAACCTGATTTTGAGGAATCAGATACAACAGGCCTTTGTGGAGAGAGACATCCTCACCTTTGCCGAGAACCCTTTCGTGGTGTCCATGTACTGCTCCTTTGAGACAAGGCGGCACCTGTGCATGGTCATGGAATATGTTGAAGGTCAGCAGCTAGGTTATTTTTATTTATTTTTTTCTAGTGCATAGTGCTGCGGCTGAAAGCAATTTGAACAATGTGTTCTCTCAATCACATCTCTCCATTGATCTTTACAGGTGGAGACTGTGCAACCCTTTTAAAGAACATGGGTCCCCTGCCTGTGGATATGGCCAGGATGTACTTTGCAGAGACCGTGCTGGCTCTGGAGTATCTCCACAACTATGGCATCGTCCACAGGGACCTCAAACCAGACAAGTGAGACCTCGCAATTTTAGTGATGAACCCATAAAAATGATCACCTGATCGCTGCAGTTAGAGCTCTTTAGTGTCTTTCATCTCATTGTTTTGGTTTTTCAACTTGCAAAATTACTGTTATGTTTGCTATAGTTCAATCTTGAGCAGTTTCTATCAAAAAAAGCTCAGAAAACCAACTGTACTCTACCTGCTCAGCAACAAACAGCAGACAGATAGTTAAGAACTAGCTTGTGAACATAATGAAGCATTTAGTTGCCAAATATTTCTAGATTTTTTCTTCAGAAGTTGGAGCATGTTAATGCATCAATAAAAATGATACAGTAATATGACATGCATAAGAAATATAACGTTAATGTGGCCAGGTTAGCTCAGTTGGTAGAGCAGGTAATATAGAGAGACACAGAAGGGCCAGGGTTCGAGTCCGAACTGTGACAATTTCTTGCATGTTTTCCGTCTCTCTCTCTCACTCTCTCTCTCTCTTTCTTTCTTTCTTTCTTTCTTTCTTTCTTTCTTTCTCTCTCTCTCTCTCTCTCTCTCTCTCTCTCTCTCCCCTTTCATATATAGCTATCCTATCCATTATAGGCAATACAAACTATGCACTATAGCTTTAAATGAAATGTTGCATTCAGGAGTTTTACTTGTATTGGAGTCCTTTTCACATTGTGGTATTACTACCGTTACTGAAGTAAACTATCTAACACTTCTTCCACCTTTTGTTTTTCATTATTACAATTTATTGTAATGTAATTATTGTCTTCCATCCTCCCCCCACATCTGTCTTCTTCACAGTTTGCTGGTTACATCAATGGGACACATTAAGCTGACAGATTTTGGGTTGTCCAAAGTTGGGCTGATGAACATGACCACGAACCTGTATGAGGGACATATAGAGAAAGATGCAAGGGAGTTCTCTGATAAGCAGGTAAATATTTAAATTTAACTGACAGTAGTGACAATAAATACATTTCCCACAAACTACATCATGTTTAGAATATTTCTTGTATTTGAATTATTAGGTATGTGGAACCCCAGAGTATATTGCACCAGAGGTGATTCTAAGACAAGGCTACGGGAAGCCGGTGGACTGGTGGGCAATGGGCATCATCCTCTACGAGTTCCTTGTGGGCTGTGTGCCTTTTTTTGGAGACACACCAGAGGAGTTGTTTGGACAGGTCATCAGTGGTCAGTGTTACCTCCCTTTTCTTCTCTGATAATGAAACATTTCTGTAATATTCTTTTAATATTTTTGTTAAACAATGACTGCTGCTCAAACCTTACAGATAGATGTGTGATCCACAGTCCAACGCTATCAGTTAGCCTTCAATGCAAACGGATTTACAAATGTTATTTCTCCCAACTATTATGTTGTATTTGAATTACAGTGCATAGCATGAAATTTCACCGAGATAGTAATTGCTTAATTATTATTTAATAATTATTATTATTTTTAATCACCTAATCGGTTCTTTGATGTTTGTATTTAAAGATGAAAATTAACTATACTTATGTATTTGTTAGTTTACTGAATATACAATTTTAAATAGTTTCACACCATCTGACTTGTAGATTCTGTTGAGCACATGCGGAGGAATTCCCAAATCTCATTCAGATATGAATTAAGCAATTACATAGTGACCACATGGAATTAGTTGGTGTGCATATTTTGCATTTTATTGGAGACTGAGATTTCCCTGTGGGCCAGTAGCAAAACAGATGGCAGTAAGTGTATTCAGCTTGACATTAGACCTCAAGTGAAGTTTTAATAATTCCGATAATAATACTTTTTCTCTTCTTGTAGTCTCATGGCGACAAGCAGCACAGAGAAAATCTTAATCTTGAAAACAAGAGCTTTTATCTGGTCAGCGGTGTGGCTCAGATGAATTGTATTCTTTGGAGTTGATGGATTACAGCCTCTATCTCAATCAAATTGTACCAAGTCTGAGAGTGACTGTTAATTAAAGGGGCCTGAACACACTGAATGCATGCCACCGTGGCCTCAGGCCACGCATACATATTCATAGCTCCCCTCCCAAATTTGATTAAAATGGGGACAAATGGTGCACAGAGCAGACAATCAGCATGGCGCAGACAGACGTTGCTCCCCTTTTCATTGCTTATCCATGAGGCTTTTCACTAAAAGCTAGAGCACATGTAAATTGCCTCATTCATCATTATGCTTAAATCCTAAGCACTAGCAGTTTTGTCTACTACTAGCTATTTTGAACTGAGCACTTCAGAGTTGAGTGTTACAAATGTCAGCCTTAGTGGTTCACAATTAGGTGAAGGTGTTAAACGAAATGGAATTATAAAATCTTACATACCTTTATAGTTGTAATGCTTGTAATGTTATTGTTCCTATCAACTGATTTCTCTTTACAAACAAAAGCTGTGTGTTCAACATGGAGGTAGAAAACTCATTGCTTAGAAATCACCAACTTGCTGCAAACTTAGAAGTAAAGGTACACTATGTGTGGCACTCATCCTCACTTTTCACATTTTGATATTGACACCTGTCTCTGCTATAGCTAGCTAACAATGACAAATAAATTGTAGTCATAAATAGCAGCTTGCAGCCGTGATAATGCTATCCAAGACTACAAAAAATCAGCTCTTGAGGAATAACGGGTCTGTTGTTTACCTGCTGCACAAGTAACTGATATGATCATTTTTTTGCTCCCTTTGTTAAGTTGACATTACTCTGAAACACATCTGTATATTTCCTGAGCAAAGCCTTATGTTGTCGCACTCCAAAACCACAGCTTACTAAAATAATAGCAATTGAGCTTCATATGGTTTTTGTTTGTCAGAAAAATTTTGAATTCAAACTGATTGTGTACATTGTTCCCAGATGAGATCAACTGGCCTGAAGGAGAAGATGCCCCACCTCCTGAGTCTCAAGAGCTCATCACCTTGCTCCTCCGACAGAATCCTCTGGAAAGGATGGGCACAGGTACAAACAGTAACTCTGTTAGGACCAGAGAGGCTCAGCAGGCTACCATAAATTCCCATGCGACCCTTTGTGCCATCTCAGCACCGCTCATAATTCCAAGTCACCCGGGAAGAAATTGAGGTCATCTAACAGCAGAGCAGTTTATCCTGTGGCCTCCTCACCTCTTCCCTTTGATCAATTGCAATTATTTCCTTGCCAGTCAATGAATCTAGTTCCTTACATGATCAGGCACTAAAAGTGTGTAGATCTGTGGACTGCAAAAGTGGCCATGACCTGGGACAAAGAGCGAAATCAGAGGGATGCACATAGCTGGTTCAGTCTGGGGACAGCTTGACCTTCTTGTGCACATAGATCTCCCCTCGACAGACTGCCATTCACCAAGTCTCCAGCTGTTCCACGAAAGGTCACAGGCAGGAAATTGTCCTGCATAATTTATAGTCGCGATATGGGTTTGGCCTGCAGCCCCAAGGGAAAAGTAAAACATAGTGTAAGCGTTTCTTCACCTTCTGTGTCTCTCTGAGCCATTGTTGAGGCCCAGTGTTTTATTCACCAGCAATTTTAACATTTGTCCTAAAAATTCTCTTCAAACTACATTTTTTACTTCTTTTGTCTGCAGGCGGCGTTGCCGAAGTGAAGCAGCATCAATTTTTTGACAACCTGGACTGGAACAGCCTGCTGAGGCTTAAGGCTGAATTTATTCCTCAGCTGGAGTCTGAAGACGACACCAGCTACTTCGACAGTGAGTTGTCTAATCAAATCATCAATTTTACCGAATGTAGTTGTAGTAGAATGAGTCGTTTACTGTGTCCATAGATATGCTTTGAAGTCATAGAAAATATATGCTCCTTAAGATCTTAATCAGGTTTAGAAATTTACTATTTGCTATTTTGGTCACACCTGGTTCTGAAAGTAAGTCTCATTAATGTTTCCTATTAGACAATATTATGTGGATTATTTCTATGGCTTGTATCCTCATTAAATATCAGTACAAAATATTACCACAAAATAGCTGTTTCTTTGATGAAAAAGTTAAAAGTGCAAGTTTATGTACATACAAAATCCAAGGAAGAAGTTACCTATGACTCTAAAGGTGCATTTTGGCAAGAACCATCCAAACATCAAGCTTCACCATGTGGCAATACCTGAAACAACTGAGTGCAATTTAAAAAAATAAAAAAAATAAAAATAAAATAAAATAAAATCTAAACCTCCCATCATCCCCAGCCCGCTCTGAGAGATACCATCACCTGGAGACAGAGGAAGAGGATACAAATGATGAAGACTTCAATGTAGAGCTGCGGCAGTTCTCCTCTTGTTCTCACAGATTCTCTAAGGTGTGTCTCTTCAAATTTCTCAGACAAACACATATACATCATCATTTGTGCCAAAGATGTTAGTAATGTAAATGAGTTGATGCCCTCATCTGTCCTGCTCCTTTTCTCATGGGAAGGAAAGCATGAGCAAGTGGTATTTCATATGGAAATGTCTGTCTAGAAAACACAACCCGCTGTCCCTCCACCCCTACAGTATTAAATGTAGATTTCGGCTTTGCATATATTTTCCGCTTGCAAATCAGATCTGTTCTTTTTTTCTTTTTTGGTAATGTGGAACACAATACACAATACAGTCATACAAGCTGGGAGTCATTGTTGTGCTGCATTGCAGTATGCTTCCCGCTCACATCAAAATAAAGCATTACAGTGTCTCAAAAAGCAGTGGGGCGCCTTGGAGGATGTGTTGAGCTGCACAATGTTTTTTCCTCAGCTGCACCTAAAACGCCATGCTTGTAAGAAGCCTGCATAAACACAGACAGCACAGTGCTTATGGTGTCTTCTTCATTGTAAATGTATACATTATTTATCATGTTTTTTATATTTTATGATTTTAAATATCATTTTGCCTTTATAGTCTGAATGTACTGACATGAATCTTTTTTTTTTTGTGGTTGTCAGGTTTACAGCAGCCTGGATTTGTCACGTGGGCACCTGGAGGAGAAGGGAGAGACGGATGGGAAGAAGAGTGAGAGCCCACTGACTGTTGACTCTCTCAGCTGGACACCAGACTTTGCTGAAATGTATGCTTGAAATTTACATTCATTTAACCTCTGCAGATAATCACAATACAGAATGAAGCATAGATTAAATAAGCAGTTCAGTACATAAAGCTTGAATTCATATATCATATTAAACACTAGTTCAAAAGACTTTTTTTGTTTACAGACGGAAATATTAACAGAAATATAGTATTTTTTTTCAGAATGTGGCGAGCCCACTGCTGGTTAAAAGAAAACTTTTGTGTTGGAAGTGCTAGTTTTGGATGTTTTGAAATTTAAAAAAGGTACTACCATAGACCGTTACAGTCTATGGGTACTACCCATAGTCAGTGTATTTGAGAATCAGACAGGACTGCAGAAGCTAAGCAATGTACTGCTGTGAATAAGGGCAACAGGTAAACCAATTTTAACCACCTAAAAAAAACATATCTGTTTAAGTGTATGTTATATTCAGAATATTTTTCATTGCTTTACCTTGCTGTCCAACAGACCGTTACGACGGGGAACTGAAGCTGTTATATTCATCTGTTCAAAGATACCAGTCTCCTTTAACTGACTAATTGTTTTACCTCACAGAACAGGGGAGTTGCTGGTCTATCACTGCCTCAATAAGTTAGTTTTTGTTATTTTGTGACTTTGGTATTTTAGAATTTTAGTTTGGATTTACCAAAGTCACACAATAAAACGGACAAACTAGCCGATCAAGGTAGATCAGCAACGCCAGTGTTCTGTGAGGTGAAAATACTGTTTTTGTCAAAGGAATCTAGTTATTCTCAAGTAAAGCTATCCATGACATTAAAATAAACAGTATATTCAAACATTTGGCTCTAGTGAAAATCTGTTCTCTCTTTCCGCCAGGCCCTCGCTGTCCCACTCTACAGACACAGATGGTCAGAATCAGGGCCCTCTCCCCAACTTGTTGCCAAAGTTTGCCATCTCAGCAGAGAGTGAAGGAGACGAGACCTCAGGCCTCGGTGACCCCAGCAAGACCTCCTTCTCCACCGGAGAGCTCCTGCAGGATGAGCCTGACGCTACCACTCCAGGCAGCACCCACAGTGGAGCCACGCTCTCTGGTACGAAATGACAACTACTGTATATAATACATGTAATTACAAGTTCTAAAGTCCATGAAACAATGAAACTACAGAAGCTTATTATGTTAGGATTAGTGTAGAAGATGTTTATATTGATGGCCTTCAGTTATTCCTTTGTTGCATTTTGACCTTTTTTTTGTCAAGCTACTTTGATAGCCCAGGAATACTTAAAGGAATAGTTTGATGTTTTTGTAACAATGCAAATTTGCTTTCTTCCCGAGAGTAAGATGTCAAAATTAATACCACTATCCTATCTTTTCTCTAAATATGAAGCTATAGTCATTAAATATATTATTCCATCCAATTTATGTGACTCCTTGGAGTGCCACAATAATTAACTCCAAGCCAAATAATATATTTATTGAAATGTTAAGTTCAGAAAGAGCCATGTTAGCAGTTTCCCCCTGCTTCCAGTCTTTGTGCTAAGATAAACAGCTGATGGTTGTAACTTCATATATAATGGATAGACTAACTATGCTGTATCGTCTAACTTATGAAACGGAAGCTAATAAGCATATTCCCCTGAAATGTCAGTTTGTTGTTTTACATATGGAAGAATTATATCTCTAATGGATACATTTAAAAAGTTAAATTCAAATGATGAGGATGCTTCTCTAGCAACAACCACTTTTAAATACTGTAAGAATTTGTTTGGTATAGTTGCGTGTTTCACTCCATGCTCATCTTTTGTAATAATTAGGAAGCTTCTCAGAACATCTGGACCAGTTGACACCCAGAGGTGAGGGAGTGGAGAGCCCCGACAGTACCAGTCATACCTCGGCAGACCAGGGGGTTCAGACTAACTCTTTGCGGCCTGAGAGGGCTGCAGAGAAGACCGGAGCTGTGGCAAAAGTCCCAAAGTCTGTCTCAACTGGTGCCCTGTCCCTCATGATCCCTGGGGGTAAGACGAAGAACACACACTGACGTGCAGACACGTGTACGCTCAAAAATATAGTCAATTTTGTAGGAGATTAAAGTATGTCAGAGCAACGTTATAAGAATTACAATAAGAGCAGCAGACATAGTTCAAATAGATAAAAGGAAAAATTGGCCCAGCATGACACCTGCTGGGAGTTCCATTTTACAGAGTAGCTGCTGGCAAGTAGCCGAGTACAAGCCGCTAACAAGGAAAGTAAGCAGGCTGGGCAGGAGCGAGAGGTCTTCACTGCTGCAAGAGTTAAATCCCGTTAGTTTTACCCACAGCAGGAGCAGCATAAACTGGGCTCATGAGCTTTGTAGACGCAGTGCACTATGGACTTGAGGGCTAGTCAAAGTCTGATTTGATTGAATAAAAAAAAAAAACCTGCCCAGGTGGTGATAAACTCTTGCTTTTCCAGATATCTTCGGGGTGTCTCCGCTGGCCAGCCCCCTCTCTCCGTACTCCCTCTCCTCAGACCCGTCCTCACGAGACTCCTCTCCAAGCCGAGAATCCTCCCTCTGTACCACCAACCCACGTCAGCCCGTTGTCATCCACAGCTCAGGGAAGAAGTTTGGCTTCACACTGAGGGCAATCAGGGTGTACGCTTGTGACGGTGACATCTACACCGTATACCATATGGTCTGGGTAAGGAGTATTTCAGCCTATAGTAGATAGACTGAGAAAATATATATATATATATATATATATATATATATATATATATATATATATATATATATATATATATATATATATATATATATATATATATATATATATATATATAATTTGTTTGCATTAAGTCAGTGTGAACACAAACAATGTAAAAAAATAAATAAATACATTTCCCTCAGTCTGAACCAAATCAGCCAAACTACTTTAAACTTGTGAGCTTTAAAGAAAAATAGATGATGATGATACATGTCTGTTATTTGTCAATCAGAATGTAGAAGACGGTGGTCCTGCACATGAAGCAGGACTCAAGGCTGGAGACCTCATTACTCATGTGAACGGAGAACCAGTTCACGGTCTTGTCCACACTGAAGTGGTGGAGCTCCTGCTCAAGGTAAATGACAATGTATGTTTATCCTTAAACTATAGCTCACAAATTCACAAAAATCTCTAAATTGAACAGTCCTGTAGTCTGACTTTTCATTTTTCAAAAATGCACATAAACCACAATAGTGCGGTACTAAACATTGTTTTGGATAAACAGTGTCCTCTAAAGTTTCATCCTTCCTTTTCAGAGTGGTAGCAAAGTGGCCATCTCCACAACCGCCTTTGAAAATACTTCGATAAAAACTGGTCCAGCCAGGAGGAACAGCTACAGGAGCAAGATGGTGAGATGTGCCAAAAAGCCCAAGAAGGAGAAGACACCAGAGAGGTAAAAATCTTCTACAGAAACATAGATTTGATTTACTGTAGATGTAAAGGTTTATTTTATTATCTTCAACAAAATGTTTTATTTTTTAAATGTAACCACATTGTTTTGGATTTAATCTTAAATGTTTCATACCCATGTGTTTGGGGAGTAAATGATCTGATTGCAAGTGTGTAGACGTTGCTATGTTTCCTGTTGGCCTCTAGGGGGCAGCTAGATAACGCTGAGGGAGTTTTGAATGTGAGTGCCTAGGATCAAGGATTAAAGGAGATTGGAAATGTGTGGGATGATGCAAACAATAATGTAATAAAATAGAAAAATTGCAGGCCAAATTTTACCTATTACAAACAATTTCTTAGGTATAAGAAGTGACGTAAAAACCAAAAGGAGCATGTTTATGCTGTCATAATGCAACTCTAACTCTTTTTTGTTTTTTTTGTTTTGTGTACTGCAAAAATGTTTCATTCCTGCAACTACAACTGCTAACTGCAAACAGCAATTACGGAAATATTTCATTACAAAAAATGTAAGGGACCTGATATCTGTGGATAGACTCATTATGTGACAGCAGAGTTTACATCAACAAATGTTTGGTTCCTGCGTCTCTAGTTGTGAGTAATTGAAGGTCATTTTAGTAGTACTTTTAAATAGTACTAATGACCCTTATTAGTTATTATACTCTATAGTTGTGTGGTTGTGTTGTTTTATAAAGGCTTTTAAAAACAGGCAAATTAGTCTGGACTGATTTCTTTTTTTCGTTGTCTTACTTTGCTTTTTTCCAGACGCCGCTCCCTTTTCAGGCGTTTCGCCATGCAGCCCTCTCCTCTTCTGCACACAAGCCGCAGTTTCTCCTCTCTCAACCATTCTCTGTCATCTGGTGAGAGTCTCCCTGGCTCCCCCACCCACAGTCTCTCCCCTCTTTCCCCTACTGCTACCTTCCGCCACACACCAGACTTCACCCAGTCAGGTGGAGATTTTAACTAAGAAATTGTATCAGTTTCATTTCATATATATATATATATATATATATATATATATATATATATATATATATATATATATATATATATATATATATATATATATATAATTTTTTTGTCTTTTTTACTTCCAGGTGGCAACTCCTCACAGAGTAGCTCCCCCAGCTCCAGTGCTCCAAACTCTCCTGCAGGCTCAGGCCACATTCGTCCCAGCACCCTCCATGGCCTGGGCCCCAAACTGCCATGTCAAAGGCTTCGTCAGGGGCGCCGCAAGTCTGCCAGCAGCATCCCCCTTTCTCCATTGGCTCGCACACCTTCACCAACCCCCCAGCCAACATCTCCTCAGCGCTCACCCTCTCCCCTTCTCGGTGGGCACCCTGTTGCCATTTCCAAGACGAACCAAGCCTTCCCAGCTAAGATACATTCCCCACCCACAATTGTACGTCATATTGTGCGCCCCAAAAGTGCTGAGCCACCTCGCTCTCCCCTGCTAAAACGTGTCCAGTCTGAAGAGAAGCTGTCCCCCTCTTACACAGGAGATAAGAAGCACCTGTGTCCCAGAAAACACAGCCTGGAGGTGACCCAAGAGGAGGTGCACGATGAGGCACTGAGGCCTGCCGAGCGGGATTACACCATCTTGCAGAGTGTGGAAGAAACATTCTGTGAGCCGCTGGCAATCAACCGTATTCGACCTGTTGAGCAGGGCTGCTTAAAGAGGCCCGTCAGTCGCAAGATGGGCCGACAAGAGTCTGTTGAGGAGCTTGACAGGGAAAAGCTTAAGTCTAAGATGGTTGTAAAGAGACAGGACTGGTCAGAGAGGAGGGAGTCTCTACAGAAGCAAGATGCCCTGCGTGAATCTGACTCATCCACCTTGTGTGGTGATGACAGGGATGAAACTTTTCTGGTCCGAGGCCAAAACAAAACCCAGAGCATCCCAGACTCTGGCCCTAAGGAGGTCAAAGCTGCTAGCACAACCCTCAAAGATGTGCTATATAAGAAACTTAACACACGTGTCTCTGAGGGCATCGCTGAAACATCTAGCGGCTGCTGTGAAAGTGACGGAGGACTCAGATCAACACTCTGCTCTATTCACCCCGAGTGGCAGCACTCCAGACAGAGTAAAGATAACATGAAGCAAGAAAGATTGGACTTCAAAGCTCCCAACATTGAGTTCACTAGGAAGAGGTTGTCGTTTGAAGAACGAGAAGACTGCATGTGTCGGTTGTCCTCCGGCATCCACGAGAACCTGCACTTTGGCTCCACTAGGTCTAAGAGCCTCCAGCTTGACACGGCCATGTCTCATGAGCACATGAAAGCAGGGCTGGGAAGTGTTCACTCCAGCCCAGAAGGTCTGTCTCCCAAGCTTTTCTCCAGTAGAGGAGAAAGCGCTGTGGAAAAACTCCAGCTCATCTCCTCTGCAGAGTCTCCACTTCGAAAGACATCTTCTGAATATAAACTTGAAGGACGTCACGTCTCCTCTCTCAAACCTCTGGAAGGCACCCTGGATATTGGTCTGCTCTCAGGGCCCAGAGTCTCAAAAACAGAAACCTGTTTGTCTAAAATGGCGGAGGACACAAGCGACTGTGTTGCTTTGAGTCCTCCAATTTGGCTCCAGACCCCTGCAGAGAGACAAATAACCATCCCCCAAATGAAAACTACAGACAAGCTGAAGAGCCCCCTGACTTGTTCGACAAGCCCTGAAGCGGTTTCTTATCTAAATAGCATAGTTGCCTCCAAAGATCAGTCAAATAATGCTGCCACAGAAGTGAAAATCAGTAGTGAGAAAACACAGGATAGACATAGTGAATCAGGAAAGGTTCAAACCAGTAAAGTAGAGGCCTCAAGCTTTACTGTAAAACAAGAGAGCAGGACGGGTATGAAGTCCATTTCCTCACTGGCTCATGAACACAGAGGCCCTCGACACAGCTCCCACTTCTCCTCCTGTGGAAAAACACCCTCCATACGGGAAGTCAGCAATGAAGATCAGGAGGATGAAGTGGAGCAGGAAGTCACACCACACACTACATTACCAAATACCGACAGCTGCAAGACAGTAGTCTCTTTGACTTCAGCAAAGCTGGAGGTGGGCATTAAAACTGCAGAGACTCCATCTACAGCTGCCAGCGAATTATTACCTGTGTCGCTGAAGCAAAGTATAAACTGTGGTTTGGATACAGGTCAGCATCAGAGCTGTGAGAGAAAAACAGCTACTGCACAGAGCTCAAACCTGACCTCTGTTACTGAAGTGAATGTACAGAACAACTCTTCATCTGTACGCGTTTCAGAGAACAAGCTTTCTAAACAGCAGCCGTTGACCATCTGCTCTTCAAATACAGAAACGCAGGTTTCTATCACATCTGCTTCTGTGCACGAAAATAAAACCTGCAGTTTAAAATTAGAAGATCAGGACTGCTCGGAAAGATCTGTTCATAACCATGTGCAATCTAACAGTTTAGCTGTGAAAGTGGTCATTGATACAGGCAGCTCAGGCTCAAAGAAGGACGTCAACACATGTGCAAAAGTGGAGGCAAACCCAAAAGTGGAGCAGAAGAGAGACGTTTCTACAGCAAACATGGTCGCCTCATTAAATAATGTTACAGTGAGCGTAAATAAAAAGGATGATGCTGTTGGTGCAATAGATAGTAGTAGCGTGTTGCTGCAGAAAAAAGAGGATCCCATCTCACCAAAGACAAAGAATAAAGACAATGTGAAACATTCAGAGCAGCAGTTAAAAAACTCTCCGGCTGAAAAAGCGCAACACAAATCATCTGATTCAGAATACTTCACCAATAAAAAAGATGAAACAGTTATCAGTGTGAAGGAAAACTCTGCAAAACAGAAATGTTCATCCTCAGCAACTGCAAATGAAAATATTTGGATTCCCAAAAGTAAGTCAAGGCCTGACCCACAACCTGTACCACACACAGCTGTAAAGACAGAGACAAAAACACTTGAAGTGAAATCTCACAGTGCGGCTCCTCCCGCCCCAACAGCCAAGGGCAGTCCAAATTCAAAACCAAGAGATCTGTCTAAAGAATCTGCACTCACCACTTCAAACACCCAAGTAACCCATGACTCTAAACTGAGAGAAGCCTCGTTGCCATCCAAGCGGGAGGAATCGGTGCAGTTGACACAATCTACCACTCTTGCTGACGTGAAGCAAAGAGAATCCCAGCTCAAAAGCTCTGTAGCAACCTCAGCTCATACAGTTAAGGAAAACACAGACTCAAAGCTCAAATCACCCCCCCCTAAAACTGCCCCTTCATCTTCAACTCTAAAAACTTTTGTAGCTCCAACACCTGTTATTAAACAGAGTCTTGATGCCAGACATAAAGACCCCTCACCCAAAAATCAAGCCCCGGTCGTTAGAAACCACCATGGCTCAAAACCAAAAGAAGTTGCTTTACCTCTTTGTGCACCTCAACATCTGCTGCCATCAGCTGTTCCCTCCCAGCCTGATCCGCCACCAGTGCTGCCGAAACCTGCTGCAGTGAAAAAAGAAACCCCAAGCAGTGTAGTCCTCTCAGGCAGGATCTCCAGCTGTGCACCCCAGGAGACTGTCATCAAGGTATCCAAGGAAAACCCCAAGTCTGAAACGCTCAAACAGGACAGTCACAAGGGTCCGGTTACCAGAACCACTACCCCTGATAAACAGGTGTCGTCCAGCAAGAAGGAGCCGGCTGAGAGGAATAAAAAAGAGGCTGTTCAAGAGGTCACGTCGGCACAGAAAAACACAAAAAACGCATCCAGAGCTGCTGACAGAGACACTGGCAAGAAGCAGCAGAAGGAGTCGCCACGTAGTTCTAGTAACAAAAAGTAAGGAGGGAAGTTAAAATAATATCCAACATCCAGAGAATCCACATGTAAAATAATGATAGAAAATGGTTTGTGCAAACATCATCATGTATATATTTTTTTTTTTTTTTTTTTGAGGACCGGGCAAGCTGTTACATGCTAATAGAGAGGTGTGTGTGTGTCTCTGTGTGTGTCTGTGTGTGTGTTTTTCTAGGTCTGAATGTAGGCAATCATTTGCTGATAATTTCTGGTAGTTTTTACATCAAGGTGAATGTTCAGAAGTTTTGTTTCTGCTTTGTGCAATCAGTATGTCAGAGGCAGCAGGGAGAAGCCTTACGCAGGTTGTGATGTACTGTACAGTCAGTGCCATAAGTCATTTTTAATTGCACTCTTGCTTCTAGACTTGGAGGACCTAAGGTCTTTTAATGCAGAAGACCACTCAATTTTGCTCAGCAATTCTGTTCAGTATAATCCGATTATTGTTATTTTGGGGTTTTGTGCAGTGGTACACAGAGGGAATGTCCTGTGCTTTTCACCTGAAACTTAACCTAAAATCTTCTCACGGTTCTAGAAATAAATTAGTGAAGGGGCCTTAAAATCATGGGAAATAAAAACTTGCTGTTCTTAGCAAGGTGTGGTGTTTATTCACATTCCTCTGACGTCTGTACATATATTTTTGATTTTTATGCAATATGGTGTAAATATGATAACACTGTAAAACTGGGATTCATGGGCTTCCATGATTGTCGTTTGTATTATATGTATAGTTTTTGCAATGTCATTTGTTTGTATGCTCAATATTAAGAGTATCTGCTTGATAACTCTGTGGTCTAAAGTAAGCTACTGTGATGTATCCCGTCAAAGGCATCCTCTTCTTTGTGACTTTTAACATGTTTTCACATGTTTTCAAAATTAACTTGTCAAGAGAGAAGAAAATGCTTCAGGGGGTAACTGGGCTTTTCTAAAAATGTAGCATTACCGTAAATAAGAAAACTGTGAGGGCTGTCAGCATTTCCCAAGAATGCCTTTACTGTTGATGTGTTTGCTGGCTGGCCACGGTTTAAAGTGATAGTACACTTTTGAAGGGAGGTTGTATGAGTCGGCGTATAACTTACAGTAGATGGCGGTCAGCACGCCCCCAGGTTGGAGACACTGGAAACTAGGCAATGTAGTGCTGTGTACAGGGAGAGAAGCAAAACTTAAAAAAAGGACCACCTAAAAAAATCTATATTATTTAAGTGTACACTATATTTAGAATATTTTCAGTGCTTTACCAGACTCCTTTTGATAAAAGCAATAATTGTACCTCTGTAGTTGCTGGTCTACTGCTGCCTTGATCAGTTAGTTTGTGTTTTAGTTATTGTGTTTTTAGAGGGTTAGGAACTAAGAAAACTAACAAATTAACCATTCAAGGAAGCGGTAGACCAGCAACTCCTGTGTTCTGCAAAGTAAAATGTTTTTTGTCAAAGAAGTCCGGTAGCTTTGAAAAGACCACCGATGTGTACAACAGCTTCACTTCACCCGATGTTAAGGGCGGTCGGACACCTAGGGAAAGCAGGGAAAGTAAGGCTCTAATATAATGTTCTTTTTAGGTGTCTTTAATAAAATGTTTTGCCATGTGGCCCTGTCCACAGTTTAGCTTCCGTTTTGGGACTCCTCACCTGGCGTGCCGACGGCCATTTACTGTAAGTTGTACACTGACTGTGGAAAGTCAGCTTATACAACCCCACTTCAAAACATCCAAACTATCCCTTTAGAGGGTGTACAATATGAACTATTGTGTTTGATTAATGAGGTGAACCAGGTGTTCTGTTTGCCAAGAATTACTGCAGTAGGTGTCTGAAGGCTATGGGCATCACCCAGGTTATGTCCACGTCTGTGCAGTGATATAAGATCAATTGGGTGAGTAAGATAAGGTAACAAGTACCCAGAGAGCTTCACCGTCAGGGTTTCAGTGTCAGGTTTTAGGTCTCGATGTTGTTTAAGTCGTGTGTGTGAGTGTTTTGATGTTTTAAAGGACTCTTCATAATGAGCAGCAGCTGGCTTAAAGCTTCACTTGGATAACAATTTCATACAATGAATCCTGATTATTCGCATTAGGTGATAGGTGATGTGCACAACACACATTTGATGTTAAATATTTAGTACTATACATATAGGCTGTCTTATATCTGCATTCACTTTTTGCAATTTACTCACACACACACACACACACACGTGTTTGTATATTGTAGATGCCTTTAAATTGCAAACCCTAAATGACATCAGGAGGTAGCCTAGGACATTAGGTATATAATGCAGTATTTTCTCTGTTGTGCTGGCTATTTAAAAACAATACTCTTGTCAACTACGTATACTCTTATGTTGATGAGTTAAACATGACACAGATTAAAGTCTATCTAAATAGCATACTGTATTCCAGAAGGAAATTGAAACGTGAGATTGGTTGCAGAGATTTTAATGTTAAAAGAATCTGTTTACTCGCATTAGATAGTTAATGTATTGCTAAAGTAATGTGAGAGAACAAATGCACCTTAATGTTTGCCAATATTCAGTTCAAAGGGTGAGAAGAAGAGTGAAATTGGAACTGAAAATGGTTTATGAATTCCCCTCTCATCCTGTCTTCAGATTTAAATGAATCATTTTATTTGAACAAATTAAACCCCCCAACACACACACACATATACTTTTTCCCCCCTTTGACAACTCAAAGCACATTCAATGTTTGTTTACAAAGCATCATGGATGTATATTTTGTATATTGTTGATTTGCCAAATCTATGTTCTGTGTCAAAGATAATGTTTCCAGTAGTGTGAGACTTTGCTCCCTGCCTCCGGGATGTTTAATAAGAACATTTGTTTGTGTCGTAATCAATGTCTATTCACATGTCAGGTTCTTCTCTCTCTTTTCAGTTTTCTTTTTTCTTCCTTTCTCTGTGCAACACTAGTATTAGATGAACATGCTTTCTATGGTTTGTCTTTTAGAATATGTGCAATAAAAGTGTTTTGAGTTTTGTATTTTGCCCAAGGAAAGCTCTATGGATGTCATAGATGTTGTATATTAAAACAGATATTTATACTTCTAATGTTGCGTAAAACTGAAATAAAATGGAATTCTAAATGAATCTTTTCAGTCCTTATTTGATACATGGCATGGTCCGCTTAGATTTATCTACATTTGATGTTTTGTCAAATGAAATTGTCTACCAAACAAAGATCAATGATAACTTTAATTTACAAGTCCATAATTTCTGAATGAGAACATCATTTTTAATCATGCAGATTTTTTGGCCAAGAAACACGTGTGAACACATACAAGGAATTTTACTCAGGCTTTTTGTTGTTCATACAGAGAAAGATATACGGCTAAAAACAAGTACAGCAGGCTGAACAATGGTAAACATTTGACTACTGTGTACAGATATAAATTGCAAGCAATTTTGTCATATAAGTTCCTATTTTGCCTTTAATAAATACCAAAATACACAGTTCCATTTAGGGAACTTTCTAGGAAATTTCTTTCTAGGAATACTTGTTAAAAAAAAAAAAATCTAAGCATTACCCAAATGACTTCCACTGAAATCTGAGCCTCACTGAGGTTCCTAGAAGTTCCAGAGGGCTGATAGATTTATCGGCGTAGAGAAGATAACGTGTCTCAAAGCTATGGTGGGGCTGCCAACGGGGGGCAGTATTCTTCCATCTGTGTGGTGCAGTGCTTACTGCTCAAACGGCCTCTGTTATGCAACATCTAAAATAGAAATACAGAGAACAATTGTGATGTAGTGTACGTATCCTCCCAAGATTAGAATGAATCTGATAACGCTCCATATAGATACCATACTTTATACGGATTAGGAGTCAACACCTCCAAAGTAACACACAGGATATGTATCTGCATAACTGAGGTGTACTTTGAAGTAAAATTCTTAAATTTTATTCCTGTAAAAATGTACTTGTACTGATTGTACTGTACTGATTATATTGCAGGTAATTTATGTGGAAACTGGAATATTTGTTAATATCTTTGGTTTGATCATATAAGCCTCATAGAATCTTTTAAAACATGATTACAGTGTTCACACAGACTGGTTACTAAGAATAATTATTACATAGATGAATGAATCCATTTATGGTTTGGGAATGGGTGTAACAGTTGGGAGAGGAGGGGTGTTGCAGCAGCAAGAAGCTCCTTGGGCAAAAAAAGAACATTTTGACTAATTTGTTACCATTAATTGGCCGTATGTTTCAGATTTAAGTTGTTGGTAAGCGGGGGAGGAATGTCTGTCTCATGTTTCAACGCAGCTGTAGGCCTGTATTTTCATAGCTGCAATGTCAAAAAACGTAACCATATTCCTCTAATCTATGGACTGTATGTCAAAATACCAATTGTCTCCATAATTTATCTCACCTCCTAAGAGCCTTTTGACGCATGACAATATATTTTATTATGTTTTAGAAGGACGTTAAACTGAACCCTCTCTGTACAAACCATCCCCATCCTATTCCCTCTGTTGCCACCTTTCATTAGAGTGGATCATGGTCTCATGTGGACGTTTTCAGCTTGTCCACCGCATGAACACTCCCCCTCAACGTTCACCCTTTTTTAATTTCACTTAAAAATTAAAGTGTTATCGCAGATATAATGGATTGTGAGGATAATAAAATCTATCTTCATTGTCCATCTGAAAGCTTCCAGAGGGTGGAGGATGCCTGGTTTGTAATCTATTTTAAAGACTGATCAATACTAATGATGTGACCTGTGTTCATTGTAATCAATACGGTGTGTGCGTATGTGTACACAGAGATACACGTGCACATTGTGGAGAGAAAACAGCCAGAGAGAAACCAAAATAAGGGGGCTAGCTGATGTTTAGCAGGTGTAATGTTTACCATGTTCACCATCTTAGTTTAGCTTGTTAGCATGCTAATATTTGCTAATTAGCCCTAGACACGAAGGCACAGTTGAGGGTGCTGGGATTGCACTTCGTTTTGCAGGTATTTGGTTGTCGGACAAATTAACATTTGGTGGTGCTAGATGGAAAAGTGAAGAGATCACCAAAGTGAGTAGGATTCATCCTCTGGACACCCTGAATGTCAATTTCCACGTCATCAATGTGGCGCTGGAGGAAACATCTGGGGATCACTGGAGTCACTACTAATCATCCTCTGGGGACCATGATTGTCTGTATTAAAATGTGTGCCTATCCATGTTATAGACGTAGAGATATTTTACTGGATAAGTGACTATTTTGACATGCTGGTGGCAACACCAGGGAAAAGAGGGGATCACCAAAGTAATTAAGATTCATCCTCTGGGTACCATGAATGTCTGCACCAAATGTCATGGCAAAACATCCATTAGTTGTCAAGGACATTTCAATATGAAGTTAAAATGCCAACCACACGCTGCTGCCACGGGGCAAAGTCAGGGGATCTTTAAAGTCGGCAGGCTTCCCCCTCTGGGGGCCATGAATGTTGGTACCAGATTTCATGCCAATCCATATATCCTGTTATATTGGGATGTATATTGTATTTAATTCTGGACCAGTGTTAAACCAACAATGTTGACAGTATGTACTGTAGCTGTGGTGAATCCAACATCTGATTTTTCCATTGTATGAGTCTTTAAGACGTTTGTGGTATTTAGACAAGAAGAGAAAAAAGTGAATCTCATAAATAAAGAAGTAGAGACGTTGAAATCTGTGGTGGGAAGATTGCTTGTTCCTGTAGACACATGCAATCTCAAATACACAGATAAATCCACTCTGGCCTGTATTAACTCTTGCTGCTGGAATTTGTTCAAGTACATTCTGTGACTTGGGGGGAAGCCAAACTCCAGCCCAGCTCTCATATCTCATGTTGCAACTAATGGCTTCTGGCCGAGTTTTAGTCCTCAAGCCACAGGCCCATTACACACATGGGGAGAGGCGAGCTTATTGTGTACCAGAGGGTTCAAGCTCGTGTTAGAAATGCATGAAAAACTACTTCTTTAGTGGTATGCTTTCTGTTTTCACTTTCTGTATTGTTACTTCTTCTTTTTCTGCAAGAACTTTTTAAAAAATGTTCCACTTTCCTGGCTTTTGCGCATTAAAGCTGCTCTAAGACATGTAATCTTGTGGTTATAATTAAAACATACTTCAGCTGCTTCCTTAAGTAGGAGAAAAGGCAGACACAGTGAAAACATCCTTAATGATTATGCAACTGTTCAAACTTTCATGTATGACCTACAGCTAACAGTCCACCGTGGGACTTATTTACTGTTTGTAACATATTTCCGCTGTGTTGACAAATTCCTTTCTGCAAATTCATATCAATGATGCAATGTAAACACGAGAAAAAGTGTGTGTTGTGTGTGGGTGGGTGTGGGTGGGTGGATGGACGGACGGCAGCTGGTTGAGTGTGGGCGAGTCAAAGTACACAATATCGAGACTGTCTTGAATACCAATAACAGAATATTATTCTCAGAATTTGTGGTATTGCTCGTCGTGTTGAAACGATAAAATAAACACTCGATTTTTACTGAATCC
Organism: Percina caprodes; assembly: GCA_013375575.1. Lineage (NCBI taxonomy): Eukaryota > Metazoa > Chordata > Actinopteri > Perciformes > Percidae > Percina > Percina caprodes. Next base: position 3,552,546 of record JABXJD010000016.1, read on the forward strand.
CATGTGATGAAATGCTCCGTTTGACATAGATTCTGTGACCTTGTAAGCTTCTTTAGAGACTCCTTGTGTGGCAAAAAACAAAAACAATGAGCATGTTGATTAAAACCTTCAAGGCCTATATAGTTACAGCTAGATGAGAGGATGATGATGATGATGATGTATGACAGCCTGATATTGTGGTTTTAGTATATGCTGCTAAATGGTGGGTGTACCCACTACCTATGTAATGTATGTACAAAATTGTGCAGTAAGTGTATGTGCTTTGTGACTGTGCTTGTGTTCCTAGTTTAGATGTTAGTCATATAATGACATCACCTCTATAAACAGACATGTGATATTGCTGTGTGTTTTGTATGTGTGCACTAGAGGTGCTGCAGGAAAGAAGAAACCTGCCCGACCTCTGTGAAATCCATTGAATCGCATTCACATTTGACTTTTTATTGTTAATCATTCAATCATTTCCGAAGATTTTCTCACAACTAAAAAAAAATAAAAAAATAAAAAAAATTTAAATCGATGCAGCAGAACCAGGTATATCTTTTTTTTTTTTTTTTTTTTAATTCCATGCATCCTTCTTCAAAGCTTGCTGCCTATATTACCCACAATGCAGCCCGAGCGCTGACAGTTCTGTTGGAGATTGGAGATGTTATGCTTGTAGCAGCTAATGTAGCCTCGAGACGCTAGGTTTTATTTTCTTTTAACTGTTTTTTTTAACTGATTTTGTGTAAAGCACTTTGAATTGCCCTGTTGCTGAAATGTGCTATACAAATAAAGCTGCCTTGCCTTGCCTTGCCTTGCCTTGCCTTGCCTTGCCTTGCCTTGCCTCCGACAGAGATGACGAGCTACAGAGGTCTGGTAAACACTTTCTCCACACCCCCAGATTTTTCTTTTTTTTTACTTTCAAACTTGTAGTCTTCTGCCCCAACCAACGCTGACTCAAGGGACATCATTTGAGGAAGATTATTGGACACGCAGCTCCGTCTGGAGCCACGAAAGGCTTCAAGAAACTATTTTTTGCACAAGTACTCCCCAAGACCTGTAAAATCAGTTTGATTTACTCTTACTAGCTTTTTAAAGAGCTTTTAACCACATCACACAGTCTTCATTAGTGAATTAAAGTGGGCTCAGTTGTCATGGATTTAGCTCAACTGTTAGATTGTTAGATGCGTTTTAAAGCTACCTTTAATGCAAGTTAAGCCGACCTTAATGACCTGTGTGTTGAGCTCTCTGTTTTAGCTGCAGTAGCTAGGTAAGGACTACTAGCCAGTCAGAAGCAGAGTATGAGAGAGTGCTACGCTAGCAGCTAGGTGAGCATTATAACGTGATTTACAAAGTGACTCATGTTCGTCACAGAAGTAAAGGCTGGACTACAGCAGAGCTGTTTGGACCGGTTTGTGAACCGTGTTTTCTGTTGGAGATGGTACGTCCCTTGGGGGGGGTGGACTTTGGACTTTTTCACTTTGGAAGCCTATTACATGCACAAAAAAGATATATAACCCAATAAATGGAAGGGAAAATGCACAAAAAAAGCATAACATGATCACTTTAAAGTTACTCTGTGGAGTTTTTCACCCCCATACCCCCCATCCCCCCCAGTAGTGAGTCCCTGGTTATATGGCTCTCAGATGATCAACAAGTTCATATTCTGCTTGGCCAATCATCACTTGCTGCTTTATTTCTGTTAGTCATTCCTCATGATTAGATGTGAACTTTGCCTCTTACACAACTCTTGTGTCAGGACATCATTGTTTGAAATGGCAAGAAGAGAGGCGCGCAGGGCAATCATTTTAAATAGGCTGGTTCTGTTTTATAGATTTATTCCTTTTTAAATCACGGTTGAATCATTGGGACATTGCGTAACATCAAATTACTGCAATCTGTAATTGCAAATAAAAAGAGACCAAATTGCAAGCTTGTCTGTGACCATCAAGAACAAGTGGGTTTAGTGAATGGATGGATGGGTAAAAAAACAAGAAAAAGTTTCCATTCAGGCCAAGCATAGCTACCCAAACTTTAAATGACCTTAACGAGGCTTGAGTAGTGGTGTAATATAACATAGTACATTTACTCAAGTAATGTATTATAACATTTGCTATTCTGAAATGGTTTATTCAGCCTGAGTATATTTACTTTTGGTACTTTAGTTATATTTTGATGCTAAAACCTTTTTGCACTTTTAATTAAAGATAAAATAATCAAAGAATCGCAGACTCCGCCTTTAAGTAAAAACATGCAATGCAGGACTTTTATTTGTAACAGAGTATCTCACACTGTGATATTGCTACTTTAACTAACGTAAAAGATTTGAGTACTTCTCCCACTGCCGAGTTTGAGTGACATTTGACATGGGAGGTGTTATAAATGTAATAATGCATTGATGTATTTGCAGTAAAGGTTGTGCTTTTCTCAGCATTTTTCCAAAATTGAATGTTACAAAGATCATCAGGACAACAAGTATGATAAATGATAGCGGATGGATATAGACAAATGCACATGTATATGTACTTTAAGAGGGACAGCGGTTGTGGAAGATATATGAAAGAGCATGAAGAGGCGGATGGGGGAGGAGAAGATCCCTCAGCCAGACACAGGTCTGGGGTCAGGCTCAGGAGAGTGACACAACGCCGGTGTGGTCCCACATAGAGCGCATTATTGAATGTCTGAGAGGAATTTAAGCTTCAGGGCTTAACACAGATCAGGCGCTGAATCTCCGCCTCAGGAGAGCAGGACTGGAGTCTAAGCCACCATTATGAAGGCAGCTGCACATGCTGGCGGAGACACACTAAAATTTTCTCAAATGAAAGCAGTATGTCTAAAACACTAACAGTAGGACTTACTGTATATTGATTACTACACTGGAGAGGCACAATTAAAGTACAATTAAGCACAATTTTGAGGCTTTTTTATGCTACATTTCAGAGGGCTATATTCTACTTTTTACTGCACTACATTTATGTTTATTATAATTACTAGTTGATTAAGTATTTACATTTTAAAGTTGTTAAATTTGGCTCCATCTCAAATATTAAAACAGTAAAATGTTGCTTTAAAGTCATTTCAGCCGTTATTCTTAAAACTAGGCTGTGTACAGAGTGGAGAGCTGCAGTTATTTGATTGATTTTGAAAAATTTAATTTGAGTCCTATGACTGTAGAAAACTGAGCAAATGGCTCTGCAAAAGGGGAAACTCCTACAAGAACCAGAATGCATTGTCCACCAAATGAAACTACAAAATGCATTCTTTGTCGATGCCTTCTAGAATGAAACACAAAAGTCTCATATGACAATAAAGGTCTATTCTGTCTAAAGACTTCCCTTACTTTTGATACATTAATAACATTTTGCTGTAATTTGACTACAGCAAGAGTTGAAATTCAGGACTTTTTTCTTTCTTTTTCTTTCTTTTTTCTTTTCTTTTTTTTCTTTCTTTCTCTATTCTTGCATGGAAGTGTTGCTACTTTACTTCAAAAAGCATCCGAAAACAAGCTCTGTGTCTGAACCACTGCCTCGTTCTCACTTTCACAGCTTTCTATATTATAGACACTAACTAGTCTACTCTATGAGGAGCAGTAAATCAAAAATGTTGGACATGATGATTCATCGTCATTCATAACACTAATTATTATAATTTGCAAACCATTCGCAAAATTATAATAAGAAAACCTTCACCACGGAGATCATGTTTTCTGCTTGTTTGTGTTTTTTACTGGAAATGGATTGGCCAGATTTTCATGAAACCTGTTGGAATGGGCTAAGGGAGTACCAGGGGAGAGCCCATTAAAGTTTGGAGCAGATCCAAATTACAGGCCAGATACACCAGTTGTTTTTTTTCACTTTCATTAACATCGCGAGATGTGGCATTTGTGCTTCATGTGGTGTCGGAAATAAATCTGAAAAATGAGTTTCCCGACTGGGAAAACTCACACTAACTCCCGCATTAACATTGTGAGATTGAGGACTTGCCTTGGGGAAGGTCTGCACTCTTCTAATTCAAATTATTTTCCTTTATAAGTGCAAAAACAAAACAAATGCGGTCTCTGCCTTTAAGGTTTGTGAAATGTTTTGACCTGTCACGCATCGCCGCAATGGCCCTGCTCCAATAGAAACTTAAACTAGACTTTGAAATCCCCAATGAGCTGTTGGACTGTATCTACATGGACATGCTCATAATGAACATCTAAAAATACGCTATTACTGAACTGTTTCTATCCAACGTCAGCGAAGGGACAGGAAAATAGTTTGCCACATATTCTCAGTGCCCTTAAAAACAGACAAATGAATCCAAAGACTTCTAACTTTACGCTTTCAACTTTTGTATAGGACTTGCTGAGTGAAGGGAACAAATGATCGTTATGTAAACACATTCCCTGCACGCACAGCCCAAACAGCCACAGCTGGCTGAATTTGCGTAAGAGGCCCTGGCACAGACTCTGTGTATGCCATTTGTAGATCACTGGAAATCTGCTTTGGTTCAGTCCTGTGTCACAGGCAACAACTGCATGGTACTGCAACGGATGGATTAACGTAAGTGCAGGATTGAGGTTGTCCCACATCACTAGAGAATCATAAGAGACTTTTTGTCCCAAATTTCCAAAAGCATTCATGAAACTTTTAAGAGGTTGTCTAAAGGTTATGTACTAGATTGTAATATGATTAACTTGTATTTTTCTAAACGAGAACCCATGATGCCATAAAGTAGGCACAATGAATTGTTGGATGGTTTCTGCTGGACAAGGAGTATTTCATTTAAAACATTATGTTTCCATTAAGGTCAGTGCAACTGTATTTTATGTAAAATGATGAGAGCTACTGGATTTGTCAGAATTGGATACGGGAGGATACTTTTATAGTCAATTCATAGATGAAAAACCAAAGTTGTTTATTTTTATTATATTTTTTTTACAATTAAAAGAAACATCAAGGATAACATGTACAAATACTAGACACTGGGGTGGCTTGATATTCATTTCTGTACTGGAGAGGACTATATAGTTGTTGTGTGACAGCTGCTTGAAGAGGCTGGCTGGCCAATAGCAACAGGTTGATGTACATTTATAAAGTATATATCACTAAGGCTCTCTCAGGACAAAGTTAAAGGAAAGGTTTGTTTTGGGAAATAATCAATACAATAATGTCAGGTTTTCTGACAGAGAGGTAGATGAGAAGATCAATACCGCTCTCATCTCACTCCTGCAGTTAGCTTAGCTTGGCTCTGGCTAAAGGTAAGTCACTTCTAATTCACCTCATTCAGTAAGACTTCAAATGTAGTTTCACTGGCTTGTAACTAGTTTTGGCAATAACATATCACCATAATTTCATTTTTTTGTACAAATTAGGCTAGCTAGTTTCTGTTTTCTGTCTGTCTGCATAGCTAAACTAATCGTCTGCTGGCTCTAGCTACAGTTAGCCTAGCGCAGAGACATGAGAGTGGCATTGATGCTCTAAGCTAACTCTTAGCAAAAAGCAAATAAGCGTATTTCCCATGTTAAAGTATTGTTTTAATGTTGCAGACCGGATTTGTGATAATATGAAGTTGGCTGGTTGTTTCAGTAGTCAAGCTTTTAGCTCATAGAACAGAAAGCTATAACGGCCTTTGTAAATGTATTCTGCTAGCATGTTAAGCCACAATGTCCATTTTTTTAAAAGATTATTTTATTTGTGATTTTAGGCCTTTATTGAAAAGACAATTTAGACTTGAAAGGCCTCTTTACATAGGGGGCACCCAGGCGTTATGAATATGGTACATTCCATTCTGTAAAAAAAAAGCCTGTAACACTATATTGTTTCCTTAAGATTTATCTGCATGAACCAACCTTGAACCAATCCTCCTTTCCTTTGGAGCCTCTTTCTTATCTTTTTACTCTCATGTTATCTAAGTGAATAGAGTGATTGTTAGAAAAGGCAAATATATCCATAAGTGTCTCATTAAACTTTTCAAACATTGTGAACTGAAGCTTGCTTTGTGTCACGTCGTTCCCCAAGCTCCCAACCGCTTTCAGAATCGACTTACAGAATTCAAGCCAGTAGATAATAGGATACCAACCACAAAACAATCGTGATCCGATTGTTTTCCTAGCACCAAATAAATGAAAATGTTGTTGTTGCAAATAAGCACCTTTGCCAACAAGTTTGTCATATCATCTTAAAAGATGAGGATGTGTCAATGTTGTGTTCTTACCTCTTGTTATTACAGGTTTAAGGATACAAATACTGCGTTGCAGAGTACCTGAAAGTTTGTTTGACAGCAGCATATATGCAAATGTGTGCTGGTTGCTGGAGAGAATACATATTAATTTGGCTTTGCACATAATTAGGAGAACTTTAATGAGGAAATAAGAGCTAACTTACCAGAAGCACTCACCTTGGCATGAATATGAGGGAAGGTCATGCTCTGACAGGTACAGGCAGGCACTGATTAGCGGGTAATGTACTTACTTCAGTAAGTGGAGTAAAGCGCTCCATTGTATAATTAGAATAGACTAGATTTGTCTCACTTGGTCTGCCAGCACAGCACCGCATTAACAGTCACAGGAACACGTAGTTTACAGCTGTTCGGGATGTAGAATCCACGCAACAATGAGCTACTGTTAGGACCTGTGGGAAAATACAGAAAATGAAACACCTTTGTATGATTTAAAGTCACATGTGTGTTGAGCGGGTGTTTTCATTCATTATATTGTGTGGTTTGTTGGTTGTGTTGGATAAAATGGTTTCTTGATGTTGCATGTTCAAAAACTCTATAGAGATATTGAGACAGTTGGCATTGCTTCTTCTAATGGCTGTTTTTGTCTCTTTGAGTCCTTGAGTATGTTTTGCTGGTTGTAGAAGTTGTCAGATCCTTTACCTCCTCCTCCTCCTAGATCCTTTAATAAAAGTAACCATATCACAATATAAACATACTTAAATCATACTATTATCCCTGCATTTAACATTTTCAAGTATTAGCTCAAAAGTGTGCTGTATTAAATATTGGATTATTGGATTGTATAAGTAACTTAGTATAACTGTCAGTTTAATGTAGTGAAATAAAATGTAAAATATATCCATCTAAAGTGTTGTGGAGTAGTATGTATGTATGTATGTATGTATGTATGTATGTATGTATGTATGTGTGTATGTATGTACTGTATGTATGTATGTACTGTATGTATGTATGTATGTATGTGTGTATGTATGTACTGTATGTATGTACTGTATGTATGTATGTATGTATGTATGTATGTATGTATGTATGTATGTATGTACTGTATGTATGTATGTATGTATGTATGTATGTATGTATGTATGTATGTATGTATGTACTGTATGTATGTATGTATGTGTGTATGTATGTACTGTATGTATGTATGTATGTATGTATGTACTGTATGTATGTATATATGTATGTGTATGTATGTATGTATGTATGTGTATGTATGTATGTATGTATGTATGTATGTGTGTATGTATGTACTGTATGTATGTATGTATGTATGTATGTATGTATGTATGTATGTGTGTATGTATGTATGTATGTATGTATGTATGTATGTATGTATGTATGTATGTACTGTATGTATGTATGTATGTGTATGTATGTATGTATGTGTATGTATGCATGTATGTATGTATGTATGTATGTATGTATGTATGTATGTATGTATTTATGTATGTATGTATGTATGTATGTATGCCAAATCCCACTTTTTCTGTGTCAGAGATTATTCAGAATTAAAATGGCTTTCCGTCTGTGCACCGATACTGAGCAAGACCAAACTGAAGTAATTCTTTAAAGCGAAAGTGGGCAAATCTGCTGTTGGCAGATTTCTCTCACTGTGGAGACCAGTGGTGACGGACTAGTCAAGCCGCAGATGTTCACAGATTATAGGCTTGTGCAATAATCAGCTTGGTGGAGACGTGTACACTCTCTCATTACTAGGGGCCTAGTGTGATGGACAGAGATGAAAAGCTATTTGTCCTTATTCTTTGGGAGCTCTACAAGTGCACGTTCTTTATCTAATGTGCAAAAGAAAGCAAAGTAGAAGAAAATGAGGGCAGTTTTGTAAACACACAGATCAAAAGCAAACATGGAGCCATTTTCAATGGATCATTTCTACACATCTCATGCTTGTAGAATCACCAGAGGCAATCAGGTCACAAGTGTGTGCCAGACAAATATGACTTCACAAAGAGCCTTATTCAAAAAGACCAAAGGGAATTTCCCACTAGAATAATGACACTAAACCTCTGGTGCCTCATATTGGAGTAGTCAATCCAGGAAGTGGGCTGATGCGTGGTAAGGGTCAATAGCTCAATAATTTAGCTGGACACATTCTGAATGAAGCAATGGACCATAAGGTGCTTAGGTCTTAAGTCTTTGCAAGACCAAAGGAGACAGGTGCACCACACCATGCAATTGACAACTACCATAGCTCGACAAAAACAAAACAAATGCAATCGAGATTGCATAATCTAAAAGAGTTCCTATTTTTGGACTTCTTTTTCATTATGTGGTAGGAATAGAGACATACAATTTCTTTGCCTGTCTCGGTCTCTGAGGCCTAAATTCACCTGAGGAGATGTGAAATTGATGTCATGATCGGACCCAGACAGCAAGCTGCGATATATTTTTATATCACTTCCTGGAGTGATAAAATGCCTCAGAGCGATGTTCACAAATGTCAGTCATGCCCTGGCAGCAGAGTGCAATGCAAAATGAAAATTACATGTTAAACAATGCTCAGATTTAATGGGTCTGCACACTCAGTCTGAGCCTCCAGTCATGTATGCCTGTCCAGGCCTGCATGCTGAAACCAGACTACATACTAACCTGCTGCACATGGTTAGATTTCCCTTCATTTGTGCCCTTCATTTTTGCAAATGGAGAATTTGCTTCTGAAAACGAGTCTTTCTAAAACCTCTGGCCAGAGTGGAGGTCTTGAAATCTTCGTTTGCATGTAAACTGAGACAAACGGAGGTTCAGGCAGCCGAGGAAATGAGGAAGAGGAGAAAGAAAAAGTGATTTGTTGCTGTTGTTGCAGTTTTTGGGATTCTGATTGGCTAACAGGTTTGGCATGCTCTTGACGGCATTGACGGCATATATACATGGGTACGTGTAAATGAACGCTTTTCAGAAAATTGACAGGTGTGCACGATGTTATTTTTGAAACCGGAAAGGTTGAAATGTCAGTTTATGAGAACAGCTGCCCACGTGTAAATGTGGTCTAAGTGAGCTTTCTAGTATTAGATCATGAGCATTCGGTGCAAGCCTAGGTCTTTGCAAAGCCAAAGGAGACAGGTTGAAAACTATCATAACTCAACAAAAATTGAGCTTACATTGCGTAATGCTGTAAACAATTTTCTGTTTTTGCATTTACACTCTAAAAGTGAATCTTTACAAATCCGCAAGAGGACTATTATTACCCATTCCTCCTGTGCCAGTGAACGTCCAGGGAATCAACATTGAGATGGTGAAATCCTACAAGTACTGTGGACAGCTCAGACTCTCTCTGCTGAGGAGACTCAGGTCTGTTTGGAGTGTTTTGAGCACTCCTGAGGACATTTTATCACTCTGTGGTGGCATCAGCCCTCTTCTATGAAGTGGTCTGACAGGTAGAGAGTGGGTGTCCAGATGTTTCATTAACAGGTTAACAAATGTTAGCTAACTAACGTTAGCAGACATGATGTTTAATGAAGTTTAATGCCAAGTTACCTGGACAATTGAATGTCACCAAACATTATTATGAAAACATAAAATTACCCTATTTCTGGTGTCAGAGAAGCAGGTATTTTTAGTGGTTAAGAAGACAAGTTCTGGGGTGCCCAGGAAGCTCTGTTGGTAGTGCGCGCACCCATGTGTGGAGGTTTATTCCTTGACACTGAGGCGCAGGGTTTGAATCGACCCCTCCCCTTCCCTATCTAAGCTGTCCTAATCATTTTGATTAAGGATTAAAATTGGAAATGCCCAAAAAAATAATCTTTTCTTTTCTTGTCCTGTGATGCCCCCTTGATTCTGCGGATCACCGGAGGTGGTGGGAGAAGGGAGAACAATGGCTACGCTATCCTCCCTGATGGGAACGTATCCCGCTCCATGCAACAGGACACTGACAGCACTAAGCAGCTTCTTCAGCAACAGGCGCTTCACCCGTGTTGTGTGACAGAGAGATACTGCAGGTCCTTCCTTCCTGCTGCCTTCAGACTTTACAATCAACACTGCTCCAAGTAGACCACACACCATAACTGACAATTCACAAATGTGCAATATCAATATTTACCCTGTGCAATGCTCTGAACTCAACCTTTCAGTCTGTTTACATTTTTAATATATCTTGTCATTTTTACTGATGCTTTTGTTATTGCACAATCCCTTTCGCTGCTGTAACTCTGCAAATGTCCCCGCTGTGGGACTAACAAAGGATTATCTTATCTTTATAGATGGTAAATTGATGATTAATTACAAAAGTAGCATGTGATGCTGGAACACATCCAAAACAAATTTGGAAGGTGCACTATAGAGCACGGAATGTACCAAATTAGCTGGAAGCATATCTAAATACTTAATGCAAGGTTACTTTCCTGAGCTATTATTGGAGAGCAGCAAAAAGCATTAAATTGGTGATCTAATACGGATGGAAAGCAGGAATAGAAGCCAAAGGTTAACATGCCTTTTAAAACATATCCTTTCATTCTAATGTGTGAAGAATCTGAACATGGAGGCATCCTCAAAATATACAACCTGCAAGCAAGGGCACAATATCCATAGGTCTTTAAGATTTAAGTTGAAGCTAATGTATGGCAGATAGATATGTTAAGATGGTACGATATGTTTTATCAGTGAAGCATTTGTTTTAAAAGTTTGCATTAAAAGCCTTGAAGGAATAGCAAAGATAACATATGTAATGCCACAGTCTATTTTAGATTCTCCCTCAAATTGCAGGAAGCACTTTTCTTTTTTTTTTAATGGATGACTCATGCTGCTACTTGTTGACAAGAACATGGTGCAATGTTCCCAGAAGAGTTGTACTGAAAAGCCTCCCACTCATATTATCCATTTTAAGGTTCAATCAACGACCAGGTAATCAAATAAAGTAAATGCCAAACTTGCTCTCAAGCGCACATATTCTTTTTATGTTTTTAATACAAACCCCAATTCCAATGTTCACCAGCTAGTCAGTAGTCTAGATCAAAGGAAGTACATTTCCAGGACAATTGCCTGACATGTCCCTGAGATGTCCCTCACCTTCCGATCTGTGTGATGCCCTTCTCAAAATCCCTTCCCTTCAGGAAACAACTACAATCTTCGAGCTAGCATTTGGAAGAACATTTAGATGCAACAAGCCAGGCCTGCTTGGTTCATTCTGTGAAGAATTGTAAAGATTTACAAAGAATATGTTTATGGCATTTACTCTTTAACTTTTAAACTTTTAATATGAGAGAATTCCTGTTGATGAAGTACACACAGCGATACACTGGTAAGAACATTTAACCATGTATGCAGCTAGTTTAAAAGCTCTCCTTACTGTATTGTGTGAACAGTTAACTTTAGTTAAAGCTGCCCTGCCACACATATTTCATTACTTTGTGGTAATGTCTGAAGTTCGACCATGGACTCTAACATTTTTTGTGTAAAGAAATGCCTTGGTTATCTTGTTTCAAGCCACTCTAGCGTGGTATAGAAAACCTGCAGGAAGACTCAGCTTGATTTGTGCCAGTTCTCATTAATACTCAACAAGCTAAGCTGCTTGACTCTGATTGGGTAACAGCTAGCCAATGAGAGCTTAGCTATCAGTATCCTTTACCCAGCGCAATTGGTCGAGCTGATGAATAGTAATGAGCTCAGGCAGCATGACATCAGACTGACCAGCTGTTGTAATTGGCCTGATTTCTCCTCTTATTTTTTGTCAGTGGCTAGAGCTGACAGAGGAGGTAGCAGTTCATTTTCACATTCACCACATAACACAAAACACATATGGACTTAATGTATATTTTTAAAATGCAAGTAAAAACGGTTTTGTGTGGTGGGGCACCTTTAATATTTTATGAGGCGATTGTTTTGGGTGGGTCCAAATATTTCACCAAAACAAGTTCCTTCCCGAGACTATTTTGCAGAGCCACCGCTGCTGAATTCAAAGCTTCACGCCACCCAAGACGATTGTGATTGGTTTAAAGAAATGTAAACAACCCAGAGCATATTTTTCTCCTATCCTCGAATGTATGTGTGTATGTGGGTTTATGGGAGCTATTTTGCTGAAAACAGCTGCCTACTCCATCTGGAAATGACACTGCGGGGAGAGTGAACCAAATAAAGTTATGGACCGTAAAACCAAAACAGTAAACTGAAAGACTCTAAAATACTTTGTAGAGCTGAGATGAACTGCATTGCCGCCATTTTTACAGACTAAGCATGAAAGTAACATTAACATACACTTTTGAAAGCTGTGCAGTTTGAAAGTATAGCATTTTTGTAATGAATGTGCTAAGATCAAATAACAGAGAGCACAGTTCCAGAGGAGAGAGAAGTTCTAATCATGTTGAGTTGAGGAGGTCTTAATATTAGAAATGAGTTCCTTAATGAATGTGGCAGATAGAGGACTGAAGAAACAGGATGTCTGATTCTAAACAGGGACTGAAACCCCTTAAGGAACCCATAACACACTAAATCAGATACGGTGCTTTCCCAAGAGAGGAGCCAATCAGAGGCAGTTACCATGGCCATGGGTCTTTTAAAGCACAAAAACAAAATTTGTTGTAAACACTGAGACGAAAAAGAAAAGTCCAGGCCATGCATTAATCATAGATATCATGTGAATGTATATTTTATATTTCAGTTTATTAGTTTATCAGTATTAAAGCCATCCCCTGCACTACAGACACATTAAAATGTACTTTGTATTGTTTATGTTAAAGTGTTTAACAAATGAAGCAGAGAAGAAACATCTGATACAGTCTGTCTTTTTTGGTCGACACAATTAGATTCCAAACTGGACAAAATGATCGACTTCTTCTTCAATGTCATTATGCGGTAGGGATAGAGACATGAGATACCTGCAGTGATCTCAGAGGCCTAAACTTACCTGGGGAGATGTGAAATTGGTGTCATGATCAGAGCCTTTTTTATTTTTTTGTCACTTCCCAGAGTGATAAAAATGCCCCTGAGCAATGTTCATAAATGTCAGTCATGCTCTGGCAGAAGACTGCAATGCTGAGTTAATATTACATGTCAAACAACGTTTTGATTTGATAGGTTTGCACACTCAGTCTGAGCCTCCAGGCATGCAGGCCTGTCCTGGCCTGCATGCCAGACTACACACTAAGTGAGCTTTCCAGATATTTAGTACATTTATTTTAGTTGAGAGCATGTTTAACAGATGGCATAACGTGAGCTTGCAATCCACAAAGCACAATGTTTTTGCAAATTATGATAACTTTATTTCTCATGGAAAAATCTTAGTTTTTCTAACTATCAGGAACTCATTTTACAAAATCCAACCTCAGATGTAAATGTCATGAATGAGGGGCATTCTGAACTTGTTTCTTGTAATGACGACAATGATAATTTATTTTACTAATAACTCTCACAATTTCTTCCCGTCCTTTGTTTAATCAGACAAACACCCGAAAACACAAAATGATGTTCAATTTACAATAAAATACAACAGAGAAAAGCATCATATTCTCACATTTTAAAAGCTGGAACTAGAAGCTGGAACACGATTGTTCTATAGGTTTTAACTAATATTGAGACAAGAAGCACTCTGTGGGGCCTCTGTGCTCACAGCTTTTTTATGATGCCAGATGGTCTGCCCTATACACAATGCATCACCCTCTCCATCATCTTGTCTTGCACACTGATACCAAAGCTTGTGGTGGGAACTGGATGTGTAGCCCAAATGAAAGTAGCAGGTCATTACAGACTGTTGCTTTAACTGGTCTCTGGAGCCCAGACCCTCTCTTTCAGGGCTGCATTCAAAGCCTCGCTTCTCTGTTCAGTTGTTCATCCTTCTGCCATCTTCTTGAGGTGTTTTGATTCTCTTGCCATCTGCTGTCATAGTCAGGCCAAATGTATGTTAAAGCCCCTTTTGCCTTCTTGTGTCATAAAATGTAGGATTGTATAGCGAGAGAGGTTGTATTCCTTTAAACAGAGGCTATTATGGGTGTAATAGATGATAAATACTACAGTTATCTCTGACTTTGGACTCGGCATATTTATTATCTTGACTCTCAAGCAGCAGCATTTGAACCTATCTACCAGATCCTATCAGTGTCACCTTCCTTAGATATTTCCATGTTAAATAAACTCGGTATTACATGCAACCGTGTGCTTTAATCTGATTGTGAAACAAGAAGGTTTCTGATTAAACTATAAATGTAACATTAGTGCTTAGTGTGAGTAGTAAAGGACTGTTTTGCAATACTGTTTTGCCCTAAAGAGATTTGCCCATTCTTAATTCCTCTTGTCAGCATTTGTCTCTGAATTTTCTTCACTATAAAAAAGATTTAATGCTTTGAATGTCTCTTACCTTCTCCAGGCTAATTAAATATTACCTTTAAATCACCCTTGAAATAAACTAAAACTGAGCACAAGTCAGTAATCTCCATGTTTTTACGCTATAAAACATCTGCGACATTGACCTGTGGGGATAAACATCAGGAACATCAACATCAACATCAACAACAGCAGGATGTAAGTGATGATACCATAATTCTGCTGTTTTCATCTAGCACTCACAATTGATCTGTCTTTCACTACCATATGTCCCATTTTTAATATTATTTATAATATTAGACTAGCATGCCTTGATATCATAGGCTCCATTAGAATTTTAGCGTTGAATTTTGACAGAACTTAACACATTTACTCACATAGAAAAGCTGCAGAATAGGTCAATGAGAGTGCAGTCTCTCCAACAACGTATATCACAATCTGACTGAAAATGTAACAGCGAACCTGCAGTGCCAGTGGTAGAGTAATGGATGAGCATCTACCAAGAAATTCAATTTGCAGCCAGATCTTACAGCCCCCTCATGTAATTCAAATCGACACTTTAAAACCCTCGCTGTGTGTTGATGACGAATTTGAAACGCAGGTGAGAAATAGCTAGACGGATCAGCAGAACAGTGTCTGACCTGTGCTGAGGACATCCATAGCAATGTTTATTGCTTTTGCTGACAACTTCATGTTCTTCTTAATTGCAAAGCAATCTGCTAAAGCAAATCTCAACTGTTGAATTGCCCCCTTAAGGTTCCGAGCAGTGTCGTGCTTTTAACGCTTGTCCCACGGCTGACCAGCAATTTCAGAAACTAATATAACTGTAAAATACATTATTAAAGGAGTCTACATCCATGCTAGTGGCTCTGTGAGGCTGTACTTAGCCACAGCAATGCTTTGAGCTGAATGGTAATGTCAGAATGATAACAGGCTTTAAAGACAATGTTAACATGCTATTTAACAGGTAAAAACCTTGTTCAGTGTTGATGTAACAATCTTCTAAGTTTCTGAGAAATTATGTCTTATGTCTTTAATTTTGGTGTGGTGGCTTGCAGAAGAGGCCAGTCAGAGGCGCGAATCAGAGCGGTAGTTGTTGTTACAATTTGAAACAAAGCACAACGCCATAGTTGCTGAATTGACCCTAAATTTAATTGATTTAAGCTGCAGATTGTCTTTTGTTGTCTTTAGTTCCCACCGGCAGTTAGAATGGCCAGCTCTGTGGATGAATGTTTCTTGCCAAAATGCACCTTGGAAGTCATAATTAACACCTACCTCTAAGTTTTTATGTCCACAGGTCTATTAAAAATAAACCCAGATATAAGTTCTTAATTTGTTTTTTACTGATGATCCAGTTGGGAGAGTTTCATGTCCATCCAAGCTGAGTTACATTTGTCTAGACCAAAATGAACCAACATTTCACTGAAAACCTAAAATATCAACCTCATGGTGGCGCTAGAGGAAAACTGAGAAGATGACCAGTCATAAGGCTCTCTGGTGAATGAATGTCTGTACGAACTTTCATATCAATCCACCTGATAGTTGTCAGAGATTTCCATGGCGTTGTTAAAAGATAGTAGTTATTATCAAGAAGTCTTGACCATGAGGGATCATTGTGTTAGCTTTCTTATGACAGTAAAGAGATTTCAACCCTGCCATCGCTGGCCTAATGAATCGCTAGTGAACAAAAAGATTAGAAGCTAAATTGTTTCTTGAGGCCAAGCCAATCATATAAAATTATCATCTGCTATTTTGTAACTGTATTATTAATGTCAGAAGCAAAAGCTCACACTGGGACAAAGCGTCTTTCCCATTCTCTGACCGATGGTATGACAGGGTAACACCGTGGGATCACTCTTCTCTGCCCTTTATTCATCCAATCTCTGTGAATTATTTCCTCCCTCAAAGGGAAAGCGTCGTGGCAAGCACATCGAACAAGATTACGCTTTTAGAGCAAGGGTATATTTACTCTCCTTGGAGACATATTTAATTTGCCTTGTTGCCCTGGTAACGGGAATCTCACAAAGAGTGGCTGTGGTGTTGCCTGTAATTACAGAACAGGCCTCTTCATCTGAGGCTTTAATCTGAAAAATGAATACACTCAGGCTGTCAGGCGGGCCCTGTGGCAACTCTCACATGGCCTTGGACACCATGATATGGCAGCCAGAGGAATAAGGACTCATTATTGCTCTTGAACCTGTGAACTTGTGAATTGAGCATTAGTTATGATTTTAAAATAACGAGCGATAGGGCAATTGATGGTAATAGAGAAAACAGTATTTTGACATAACAAGTAAATGAGTAACTGAAGGGTTTCTGGAAGCAAATAGATGTGTTTGTCTCACATTGGATGGAAAACTAAATAATTCAAGCCAGGAGAGGCATTACCTGTACAGGAACTTACAGACTCCCAAAGGGAATAATTGCATGGACATTGGGATAGACTCATAGCTTTGGGATAGACTCAAGACTAAGAGTATACAGCCATCCTAGTGGCTCTGTGAGTAGGTAAATGCTAACGTAAGCATGCTAACACGCTCATACTGGCAATGCTAACATGCTAAGCAGGTATAATATTTAACTTTGTTGGCATGGACACAGTACTCATTTTCTGATTAGGCTACTGTAGCACTAAACACAAAGTATAGATGATGGGAATATCACTAGTTTTGGTCATGGACCACAGTGTTGGACAAAGTAAAATGTTGACCTTATGATGGCACTTGATGGCAAAAGTTAAGATATCACCAACGTTATTACACTTCATCTTGAAGGGAATATGAATGTGTTTGTGCAATCTTATTTGGTACATGTTAAGATATTTCACTGGATAGGTGAACACTTTGACCTTCTGGTAGCACTAGAGAAAAAAATTGGAGAATCACCAAATTAGAGATTCATCCTCTCAGCACCAAATGTTCAGTCAGTTGTATTCCTTTCATGGAAATCAAGCTAGCAGTTGTTCAGATATTTCAGTCTAGACCAAAGTGGTGGACCAACTGACCGGATAAAGAGACAGACATTGCCGCTAGCAGGGCTAAAACTGTAAAAGAGGTAAAGAAAGAGACAGATACGCAGAGAAAGCAAGAGAAGACACAGAGACAGGCATGTGGGAGGAGTATTTAGCTTCCACCCAACAAGAAGCATGTCTCTCCTCTTGGAATGGATTCAAACCCAAGTGCTCTAAATGAGAGGGCCCTGGAGCAAGGTTTCAATCTCTGCAAGCTAAATCACTGGCCTGTGCTCATCAGCCATAAACATGTCACTGCTGAACTAGGTCACTGTTCTCTGTGCGCGCACATCAAACTGCGGGGGCCTCCAGAGCAACGTTAGCTGGCACAATGACTTTTTCTGTGCTGTACCTCCACATGATGTGGCCCATTTTTTTCTTTCTTTTGTTTATGTGGCATGTCAGCGCCTCTTGCTCCCACAGCATGCGGTAAAGATGGGGGAGACATAGACTAAAAAGCGTTCCAGACAGTCAAGCGTTAACAAGGGAGGGGAAGAGGCAGAAAAAGAGAGGGAGTAAAAGAGAAAGAGAGGAAGTGTGTGTGTATATGATGGCGAGAATAAGGAAGTCTTGTGGGTTTAAATGTTTCTCCAAATGAAATGTACTAACTAAATGAATGTCTCTACATCCAGAAGACTGTTAGATGACCAGCAACTTGAACCTGTTCTTCATAATGGACTAATCAATTGATCTTTTGGTTAAAGATGGACGTCAGAAGGCTACCCTGATGCAAAGGAAAAATAAGAAAGAAAGACAGAATAAGAGAGAAATAAACATATCCAAACATTCACTTTAGAGGACAGTTATCTGTGTCACTGATTTCCCAAAAGTTTCCACCATAGCTTGCCAACATTATTCATTAATCACCTTGCAGTGCTTTATTCCAAGACGTCTTGTTAATGCAAGGCAGAAGTTACTGGATTTTTGGTCAGTGTTCAGCTGACATGTGGCAGGCAACAAACCTCCTGTTTTCTCCTTTACTCCTTTCTTTAGTGAATTATTTACATGAATGTTAAATATTTACATGCTGTGTATTGAAGGAATGGTGACGTTTATTTTCAGATACGACAAGATAAGATCGATACATATTATATTATACATTTCTTTAAACTGCAAAAAACATAAACAAAATAAGCATAAGCTTTGCAATATGTTCTATAAAATATGTTCTATACAATAACGCATTCCTGCAGAGTGTCAACCTTTGGAATCATTACAGCCCATTTAATGGGAATAATAATAATAATAACTTTTATTTATGTAGCGCCTTTCATGAAACCCTAGGACACTAAACAGAATTACAGTGGCTGTACTAAGGGAGGTTGTAGGCTGTGGCAAACAAGTGGTGTTCCAGGAGTTTTTTTTAAATGTCCACGGCTGGAGCATTTCTACATCCCTGGATTTGGCTACTATCACAGTGCATATGTTAACGCTTTCCACGTTTGTGTTTACCTCAGATAACATCATCAGTAAAAAAAAGAATCTTCCGGACCCTCATGCACTTACATTTGTGTAGTGTTGTGGTCAAAACCCGACTAATCTACAATATGTTCTTTAAAGCCTGAAGGAATTCTTAGGCCAGAACAACACTTGAATTGTGGCTAATATTGGAATTGAGAGATTGATGGTCTAGTCCAGAGAAGAGGGTGATTGTTTCTTTGCATCTAATGAGTTAATGCTTGAGTTGAGAGTTCTTTCATATCAGAGGAATGTTGTTACTGATGAGCACACAAGCAAGCCTGTGCCCTGTGTCAAAGAAACTGCAGAGGAAAGAATCCTCTGCAGGATGTGGAATTAGAAGCAGAATATTATCAAGTAGAGAGAAATGTTGCACTAATGAAGACTAATGAAGACTAATTCTCGACGATGTGAATTACTCTTTGTGAGTGAGGATGAGTGGAAACCACCAAGTGATAGACACAAGCGTTTAAAGTTGGAATCATTTTAGAAGATCCCATCTAAAGCTATAACGTTACTATTATGCATATGTTTGATATTCAAAAAATATACAAATGTTCCAATGTTGTGAAGTTGATTCTAATACCAATAGTGTGTAGTGTAAGCACTAATACTACACTGTGAAAATACTCCACTACAAGTTACAGTCCTGCATTCAAAACCTTGTAAAATAAGTAAATGCACGTATCAGCAAAATGTACTTACAGTATGCAAAGTAAAAGTACTCATTGTGCAGTCAAATGTTCCTTGTTCATTGTTTTACTATTATATCTGATGTTTTTGGACAGTGTAGTTTAATCTACAGCAATGCATCATATTCTTTAAGACCATCACATGTTTGTAGCGTCTGTCCTGTGTATCTCTAAAAAGTAAACTTTTCATGGTGCTTTTTAAAGACTTTATGTGGCTGAAGAAGTAGGGGAATTTTCTCACAAAAATTCAACAACAACACTCGTGGTTTTCACCGGACAGGAAGAGGATGAAAAACTGTCGTCTGAAAAGCTGTCAGACAAATGTAGTCCAATAAAGTAAAAAGTACAGTATTTTCCTCTGACGTGTAGGGGGGTAGAAGTATAAAGTTGCATAAAAGTGATATACTTAAGTAAGTAAAGTAACTCTAATTTACAGTTTACAGTTTATTTACAAGTACAGTACTCAAGTAAATGTACTTAGTTACATTCCACCACTGAAATCATGTTAAAATGTAGTTGTAAGAATCTCTCAATAATATCTAAATAACACATATTTAATGCATGCTGATGCAAAATATGCCATTTCTATACATGTTTCTGCCCACTAGGTTGAGATGAGATGCTTAAGTCTGCCTTTATGTTAATTCCAAGATGGTATTGAGAGGGTTTTCATCACATTCCTTTCATCAGATAATGGGCACTTCTATATGAACGTATAATGAAACGCGGAACATGCAAATGAGCCAATGCAGCGGCTAGTGACAGAGTTTATAAAGTATGGCGATGGGGAACCAAAGCATAAGGAGGAAGTATCTTTTTTTCCTTCTTGGTTTTGTTTAAATATGTGTTGGTGGGTGATGCATTTCACAAGTTCATCTTATGTTAGTGAGCATTATGGGGTTACCCATGTGAAAATTCTCAGCTTGCTCACAAAAGTAAAAGAATCAGTGAATGGAGAAAGAGAGAGGGGGGATAAAGAGCTGGGAGCCGGAGAGCTCTACATACTAAAGTTAGCCATTATTAAAGCCTTGAAAACACTGCATAGATTTATGGTTTAAGGGGCCCAATCCACCCAGAATGAATTCTTTAAAAGTAACTGTTATAACATGAAAGGAACCTTCTGGCATGTACCTGGAGCGTTAATTCGGCGTCTGAGAGCACATACTGTACACCCCTTAACACTCCAAAGCAAAACCATTTTGACAGCTTTAGATTTTTCTCTTTTGCAGGAGAATTTCTTTTTAACATGTTACAAGTTCTCAAAAAACTTATGAAGAAATGAATATATGCTGACATAATCTTTCAGCATGCATATACATATGAAGGAATATTGCTCATGTTAAATTTCTGTTTGTATTCATGTAACCCTGCGACGTTTACTCTTTGACATATTTATGTAATAATAATAATTAATGTATCACTGTGCTGGATTTTAAATACAATTTGCAATATTATTCTGCATTGCTGACCTATGTCAGAGTGTTTTAGAATGCTGTAGCACAGGACGTGGTCTGAAAACACTTTAGCTCATTAACATGATAAAAGCTGAGGATGTCTGACGGCATGTTGGACCTCAAGTATGGTTCATTGGAATGTATGTAAGTCCACAAATAGCACTTTTCTAGTAAATTATGCTGTACCCCCCCTTGTTTCTAGTCTTTATGCTAAGCTAACTGGCTGCTGGCTGTATCAATATTCTTACACAACTCTCAGCAAGAAGGGGAACATTTTATTTTCCAAAATGTCAAACTATTCCTTTAAGATCTTAATCAGTGAATAAAGCTGCACCTTAGAACAGGATCCTGGATTTCCAATCATGATCAACCCCCCTGAAAAAAAGCCATCTTAAATGTAAACAACAGTAACAGTAATAAAAAAAAAAGTAAGCTTTTAAATTGCAGGTTTACTGTGAGTAGAAACTGAATCCTCCAGAATCCTTGCTTGCTGACCACAACATTTTCTTAGCATAAACAAATCCAGTGTCCAATTACCCAGTATTCAGTCCAGCAAGATGGATACTGGCATAGTTTGCATTTAAAGCTTTTCTGCTTTGCATGACATATGCAAAAACATTTTGGATTTGTGCTGGATGTGCCTATAAATTCAAAGTTATTTCCAATTTAAGTTCAGGACTTCACCAAAAAAAGGTGCTTAATTTAGACTTTCACTGGTTAAAGAAGATTAAAAAAATAAACCTTAATAAGTTACTTTCTGATTGAAGTACAAGCACTTTATAACAACTCGCCAAGTATTGACACAGCTCGCCTGTTTTTCAATATTCTAGTGTGCAAAAAAAAGTTCATGGGTTGTTTAAGTTTTATTTCACCTTGATATGTCTACTAGAAATTATACACAAAGTCTAATCCAATAAATGTTCTGTGTGGGTAGTGAGAGATCCTACCAGAGGTGTAGTTTGGGTATCTGCAGGGCAGCAGATGGGTCAGCAAAGCAAGGCTATTTAATCAGGGGGGTGAGGTGTAGTGATGGCAGAGTGGGGGATTATATAGTCTGGTGGTTCAGATATTCATTTCCATCATCCGCAGCAGTAATATAAATCCTGACTATAATATTCAGTTGATATCTACAGCACACAGATTGGTCTGAAATTGAAGAAAGAGAAAAAATAGTCTTCTATCCATGCCAATATACAAGTGGAGTAATGAGAGAAGAAATGCAGTTAACTGTGAGGTTACTGTGGTAGTTGGAAATTACACTATTTTTTTTTTCATTTACGTTTCCCATGGCAGCAGTTTGAAGTTCCTGGTTACTATTGATTTCAACACCACCTATTATACTGTTTTCTATACTCCTTCCTCTTTTCTCAGTGGTGATGGCCACTGTGCATATCTGACTGCAAAGCATTCAAAGAGGCCGGCCCTCATACAAAGCTGCTTATAGCTTCTTTAAGCACAGCCGGGACTGTAGGGTTTAGATTGATATGGGATTTCTGCCAGCAGGCAGGCCTCTTTCCCTGACCATAATTAGGCCACCCACATTCACAGTCATGCGCCTCAGGTGGTGACTCTGTAAGATTATGGGACCTTCCAACTTTGAGAACATGTAATGATTTATAAAAAGAAACAAAACAAGTGAAATAAATAATCTCAAACATGCTACGTGCTTTCCAGGATGTTGCCAAAAATTTCCTACTGTGTTCTATTATGGATACCATGTTATTTCACACATAATTTAATATAACAGTTATAGTTTATATTATTTGTATTATTTGTAATTGCATTAGAAAGGAAACACATGAGGAGTATGCTCATCCACTTTTGTTTCTGTTCTTCAGATATCCTCTGGAGTGCTTGTCTAGGACATCACACATAGTGTAAAGTAATATCTTTACATGCACTTTGCATTACTTTTAATACTGGCTAAATAATCCCCTTCAACTATGAGGACAGATACTGATCTAAAACCCAACAGGACTTTGTAACATTGCGTGCAGAAAGTCATGTAATTTCCATAGGTGTTTCATCTTGCGTGCATGAGTACAGTCACGGGGGAGTGTCCACCATTTGCGAGAATCCGATTGGTTCGATTGGAATGACGTCAGTAATTGACAGTGACACTGGCCAATGACCGCCCGTGCTTTGTCTTGCCCCTTGTTGGCCGCAGAAGCGACGTACAGGGAGGAGCATTTTGTTCTGGACAGGGGGTTCGTGCCGTTATGTCGAAAAGCTGTGGCTTGTAACAGTTTGTACTACTCGTTAAACCGGATTTAAACGCAAGTCGACGATTTTGGTTTTCAATCGTACTGGTAAAGGCAATGTTTAGGGTTGCATTTATTTGATAGTACTCCACAACTGTGAAGTTAAACGAAGTGTAAGCGTGGGACTCGTTGGACTCGCCTGTGGATCCATGCAGACTCGGTATGTATGGACTTCAGTCCAAGCTCGCTAACTTAGCTAGCACATGTTACTTAACGTAAAACAAGTGCTAATTTACGAAGCTGTGCTAACTTTTTAAAGTAGCAACTTTCCCTGACTGAGACTAACGTTACCTTGACAGTAACAGTTATTTAAGTTAAAAGTTGTTTTGTTCTAAAACCAACTTTAACACCTGTTGTTTGCTTCTGTTTATTAAAGGCAAAGTGCATTGGCAACTTTTTAACTTTTATCTTAATTAATAACTTATAGCAGATCGCTAATTAACTAGCCAATAATGCTAGCAAGCTACTTAGGTAGCTAGCTAAGTTAACTGCTAACCTTCCTGCTTCCTCAACGTTTTATTTCAATAACATAACGGCTGTGTATCGTTCAACACTTTCGGAACCGATACCGTGATTTCGATTCCGAACTTCGACCTGAACGAAACATTTTTTTAATAGCAATTTTATTAAACCAATTTGAGGAAAAAGAAATTACAACATTAACCTACACAATATGGGACGAATAATGTTTTAGCTCAACATACGCGCAAAACAGTGGTGCCTCTGTGTGTGCAAGCGCACTACTTTTTTATTGCCACAGGTTTACAATCCGTTTGCTGTTGATTGGGTAACACCTCTGACACACCCACCAAAACAAGAAAACCATACCTCAAAGCTCGTTTCACACCAGGGACCTGGCCCCGTTCCGAGTGACCCTTGACCCAAAAGTCTAGTTTGTTTCATTAGTTTGAACACTGTTACTGTACCAGGTAGGGCCTGAAGTTAACTTTCCTGACCACCCGCCACTGTCACTTTTTACCAGCCATTTTTTTTTGCCTCATAAAGGTGAAAAACAGGAATTTCTGTGTCTCTATGAGCCTACTCGTGGACATTACATCCAGCATAAAGGCTGGGACACACAATCATACAGTTTGATAAAGTACTTATTGGACTTTAAATTATCATTGCACCTTCAATGATGTCTGAATCCCTCAATTCTCATTGGCTACCAGCCAACATGGCAGGTAGATTGACACTGTTAGCCACCAATTGCTAAATTCACCCGCATTTGGCGGGTGTTAATTTCATGCCCTGGTGCCGGGGCATGTTTGGTCGATCAGTGTCCAAATCCACCTGAAAAGATGGTCTTGAGTACAGTTTAGGCGGTTTCCATCAGGTGTGAAAACCAACTGTACCAAAACACGGACGTAAACTACTATTTGACGCGACTGCAAGGGTTTTTAAACTGATTATAAAATTCTCTCAATTAAACACTGGTACCACTATATCAGACCCAGAGCCGGCTTCCATATCACCTTCGACCCGCAGTTGGAGCTACGGCGGGGGACTGAGACCCCTACACAAGACAGCAGCAGCTCCTCTACCGGTCAGGGGCAGAGATTCACCTTGCTGTGCCGCCGGTCCTCAGGACAGCAGGGTCATCAGGATAGTCCGATACAACCAGACTCTCTCTGTGAAAACGGT
Source organism: Percina caprodes (assembly GCA_013375575.1). Taxonomy (NCBI): domain Eukaryota; kingdom Metazoa; phylum Chordata; class Actinopteri; order Perciformes; family Percidae; genus Percina; species Percina caprodes. The sequence continues at coordinate 3,577,528 of JABXJD010000016.1, forward strand.
TATCTCATTAGCTTCACAGCGGAGCGTTGAGGTCCATTCGAAAACAATGCAGCTTAGCTGCTTTATCAGCACCAGCCAGATGTGTAAATTATATAACTGTGGATGAGAGGGGGGGGGTTGACTGCTGAAAGTCAACAATGTTTTGGTGCTCGTAATATTCTTTGGGGCGGCACCAAAAATTCCTCTGTGCAGGAAAAAATGCATACGACGCTAATGGCAGTTTAGTGGACTGTAGGGAAACAGACCATATCAGACCCAGGCACCTGAGTCACAACAGCGGCCATCCGTAATGATTTGTCTCGGTTAGAGTTACCAGTGTTCGTGCCAAAAATCTTCTCCCTTCATGTTTAGCTGTCTTTACAGTTGGCTAAATTAACCCAAGAAAAGGGGTGTTTGGCACCAAAATTACTAGTTTAGATTAGAAAAAAAGAAAAGCGTAGCTGGGAGATCTTATGCTGCTGCACAACATCGGACGTACTCACCGGACCAGATATTCCCCCAGCCATACCCACCCACACCCGTCTCTCAGCGTCTTTAAGTAACAACAAACAACAAACCCCTTTCGCCCTGGTGTTGAAAACATCCAAAATGTGACATTGGCGAGTGAAATATATTGTTATATTGTGGTTTTTAGCTGCTGACTCATGTTAGCTTGCTTGCTCACTAGCTAACTGGTCAGCTACCAATACAAATCAAATCAAGAAAAATGTAATTGTGTTGGGGAAACTGCAGCTATTTTATTAGAATGACATGGCTAAATGAAATTTGAATAAACTTGAATGTGTAAACTCGTCCGTGAACAGATGTATTCTAATTGGCGATAGTGTTTAACAATTAAAACTATAACTCCCAAAATTCCAAGGAATTTCTTAACGTGAACGTTTTGATTGAAAGACCCCTAGCAACAGAAAATACATATTGTACTTTTAAAATGATGAAAAACTAAATATTTAATAAAATTACTTGATGTTACAGTTCATCAAAAATGATGTAAATCTTCGACAATAGAAATGTGATCTGCCACCAACTTACCATGTGAAATAGTATAGTTACAAAGGTATGAAGTTATAATAGACTTTGACGTAGTTAAATACTATAAGAAGATGTTTGTATTCTGGTGTTATTTCAAGTATTAAGTAGGCTGAGTATTCTCACTGTAAATATAAATTCTGTCCATATTTGTAATTTTTTTTAGAGATTTCTTGAGTGTGAGTTATGCCGTAATTGTCTTATGCAATGTGTTGTTAATGGCCTCTGCTCTCATCTTACAGGTCTGGATATCATTCTCAAGATCGCAGCTGCAGATCATTTACTGATGGGTACATAATGTGAGGGAACACACCAGGAGAACTGTAAATTATTTGAAGACAGAGGAATTGTGAAAGAATGAACACAAACTAGAAAGTGTTGTCTCCAAAGGACGGCTGACTGTTACCCATACAGCTATTTGAAGTAGCAAATGTGTACCTGGACTAAACGCATACTCAGAGAAACCTGAAAACTTTGCTGGTTGAATCTCCAAAAGAACACCTTGACACAAAGTGATCAAAATGAATGCTGAAGGATATCAGTACAGGGCTCTTTACGACTACAAGAAGGAGAGGGAGGAGGACATTAATCTGCATGTGGGGGATATACTGTTGGTAAGCAAAGGAGCTCTGGTGGCTCTTGGGTACACTGATGGGCTGGAACAGAGGCCAGATGAGATTGGCTGGCTGCCAGGCTTCAATGAAACCACTCAGGAAAAAGGGGACTTCCCTGGGACATATGTCGAGTACATTGGAAAGAAGTGGATCTCTCCCCCAACGCCCAAGCCTAGGCCCCTCCGACCCTTACCTGTAGCTCCAGGTGTCTTCATGGCGGAGGCGGACTCGGACTCAGAGCAAGGTGAGTTTAACACCATTCCGCAGCCACAAATGTAGAGCACAGGAGAGACAATACGAAGAAATATGCTTTTAGAGAGATGCGATATTCTTTCCTCTAATACGTCACCTGAATTTGTCCGCTGTGAGGGCGGAGTTAGTAACAGCTTCCGGGAGGCTCCTTGCTCACTCCAGGATATGTCAGTGACCAGACAAGTGTGTCGTAGGGTTTGCAGCCATAATGTTGTGTAGTAGTCAATAAGTTTCCCCAACATTTTTTACCCATCCAAACACTACGGTGACTACTTTGAAGCGTGTAGTAATGCGCTGCTACGGTGTTAATGTCAGTGCACTCAACTGCTGAAAACTTGATCCATACACAACTTCCTCAAGTAATGGTTTTAACAAAAGGTATGGTTTGACATGTTTACATATTCTGATACATTTTTCATTTTCTTCTCTGGCGTCTAAAGGATGTGAACGCCATATTTCAGAATTAGTGTTAACCTTCATCTGATACCATGATTTCATATGGATTTGTAACATTTCAGCTTTTAGTTTGTGTCAATTTATTGGTTGAGTAAAGGTAACCTGCTAGCGTGTGCCTTGGAGTTAAACAACACTTAGTTTTTCACATTGGTGATAATTTAGAAGGTTTTCAAGAGCTTTCAGCTGCATATTGCGGCCTTGATCAGCGAATGAAGTTTTCTCAGTTGTCATGGAGAGTTTTTATCACGTGACTTAAGTATGGAATGCATCTCTGGCTTCCAGTTTTCCACTGACTCCCTGTTGATGATTAATTAAACAACTCACACATTTGGATTCCGATTGATGTGTGAGAAAGATGCTGATTTTGCAGAACAGTCACAGTATTTGCCAACAAGGGGCTCTGCCCTCAGCTGTACAGCTGCACTGGATGGGAACCAAGCTCAGTCCTAGAGGACAATGCTGACGTTTATCCAGGCTATAGTTCACCAGATACCCACTGGATATCATCTGTGTTTCTCCACAAAGACACATTTTGAGGGAATATATTCCCTTATCAATGTTGTTGAGAAAGATGATTAGATCACTTACTGGTGATTAAGGCAAATTGCTCTGAAAGCCTGGGGGGAACAGTTAAGCTAGCTCCATCAAAACTGGGAAAAAAATTCCCACATCCTCAAAACTATCTTATTTACTTTTTAGTTTGTTGGCTGGTCATCAACGTCTTTGTTTACTTGTTTAACATTTCAGGAGAACAGGACTTCAGCGCAAAAAAGATAACTGCTCCTAAACCCACAGTGCCTAATTTTTACATACCTATTTACATGATTTAAGCAATAAACAGTGTGTAAATAAAACTTTCTGATGTATCTGGGCGAGCAGGGTAACCCTTTTTTTTGGTTCACAGTTAAGTTTTTTTATTTTAATTGCTTTAAATTACTTTAAGTGTTTTACGTGGCATCTAGAAGCAGTAACATTATTGGCTTACTGTAAGTTTGTACTTACATATAACTTTTAGCAAGTGACATGAAGTAAGATGTCATTTGCAAGTTTCATTCAAGTTCCGTGAATTTCAAGATGGTTGCGTACAAAAATTACCCTTTCGAAATCTGCCGAGACCACAACTATGAGCTGCAATTAAAACTTGCATCTTTTTTAAGCCATTGCAGCTTGCACCAATGTGGGCTTAATGCTTTCTGCTCACTTAAAGAGCAGCTGTAGCTGCCAGGTTTCTAGTTTTGGCCCTTTTGTGGTACGATTGTGAAATTCTTTGCTGTGGTTTGCAGGGTGAGCGAGGAGCTGTATGATGGGGCATGTGTTGAATGGCTGTGTTGTGGTTGAGTGGCAGTGCTGAGCCTGGAGCGAGTGTGAATGTAGCACCGGGAGAAGAAATCTCTCTGTGTCATGGGCTGTGGGAGACACACAGAGAAGGGGGAGAGAGAAGGGGCCCTGAAGTTTTGGGTGAGGGAGAGAGATGTCCCCTGTGCTTGCTAAAGGGTCTGTGTAAAGAATAATTTGCAAAGGGATCAGGACTGAATAGGGGCTGCAGGCTTGTGGTGCAAGGGGGAGGCATGGGGAGGGACTCAGGTGGTGCATGCTCAAGGGGGCTTTGAAGAGGGGCTCTGCGATGGAGGCAGGGCTCCCAGAGTGTTTGTGATTTATTGCCCGCCACTAGGGGATCTCACTCCCTTCCTCCTCCTCCTTTTTTTTAATGTTTTGATAGTTCTTACAGTCAGCCCTGGTAGGGGGAAAAGAGGTGAAGAATGGTGGGGCCTCTCCTCTCTGAGCCACAGGGGTTTACATGAGTGCAGCAGATGTGGAAAGGGTGAGGGAGAAAGAAAAGAGGACCGTGCAGGGAAACTATTCTGCCTCATTCCAGTTCTAAACCATTTTTTTAAAACATTAAAGTGTTTCTCCTATTCTCGGCTCTCTCAGTTGAGAGAGCATACACATGTTAACCAAGAGGAAGGAGCTCTGAGATTGAAACACACAGAACGAGCCCCTCTTATATAGCTTCAATTTGCTTATTTGATTGCATACAGAAATGCACGATAGATTCTAACCTAAGTTTTATCTTCTGAGTTATATCAAAGTTATAAAGACAGAAACACAAAAATGGAAAGTGATGCTTTTTCAATTTCTCAAAAATGTAGTGAAGTAATTATAGTGAAGTTCAGTCACCATGTGGGATATTTAGATTGCTAAGACGATGGCTCTACATGGTTAAATCTTCACTGAACGTTCTTTCAAATGTTCGAGATAAAAATGTGAATAACTGGTTGTTACTGTACAAGCTACCACAAGGTTCAGCCTTACATGCTCAGTCTTGTTAAAGGAAATATTTGATGCCATCAGGCTTCATCTTCTCTTCTCCGTCTTAGGGTTATTCTTATGTTGTTTTTTTATCATGTAACATACAGTGTTTCCCATACATTAATATATTTGTGGCGGCCTGCCACACAATCAATGTTGACCGCCACATACTGCCGTTTACTGCTCTCTCTCTCACACATAACCACAACAGACCCTACTCTCTGTGCAGATTAATTAATGCCATTGATTATTCTACACACTCCAATACATTAATTTAGGTGGCGGTATGGGCCTTAAACTTGGTTTGCAATCCGCTAATTAACACATAATTTAATGGTTAGTATTATAAAGTTATTACCGGTATTTATTCAGGGTTTTTAACTCGTAGAGAAAGTTTCGGCACCGCATAAAGAGGTTTTAGCACGGAGAATAAAAGTCAGAAAGAGAGGTCCGAGAGTTTGCAGTGAGCATGGCGTTTTTAGGTTGGGTAGAATCCATCACCATTGATTCTCGTTCATATTTTTCCAAAAGATATGAACCGAAAGTAGAAGGGTGTGACTTCAGCCAATAGTTCGTGAGCACCTACTTCGGAATGCATCGACTGGAACGCGCTGAAGCGTATACTGCCCCCATCAGTTCTGGAAGAGGCGCAGCACCGATGCTGCTAAGCCTGGCATCGTCGCTAACTACGCCTTCGGTGCTTCAAAAAATGGGCATTGTCTGTGTTTTGTCATTTTAGAACTGGAAGGTGTCATTAGTATCGGTTCTTGCGACATCCCTAGTATGTCGCGTTAAATCCTTTTCCCCGTGTTTTGGTACAGTTCATCGGGAGTTGTATGGGAGTAGCCTATGCATGAAAGTCAAAGTTTTGAGTTTTTTAGCGGCATTGCCTTGACTATATGCTGCAGAGACAACATCTCGCTCATGCACCCCAAACTGTAGGGGCAGTCTGTTACTCTACATCACGGACTATTTATTTATCAGTATTTCAAAATGGCAAACGTTACACGTTACAAAAACACTATTGTAAATTGTACAAATTAGCTACAACTGTAATAGCAGTTACCTTATGTAAGTCACTACTACATTTTCAACTAAAGAGCAAGATACGATTGTGCCCTGTTGATACTAATCAAATTAAATGGACTTTGTTGGACGATGCGAAAGCCCCCTTTCCTTACTGCATTATACCATTCAATTTCAAATTTTGAATAGTTATTTGCAGAAATTTGTATTCAAATATTTGCAGTACAATTAATATAAGAAGTTTGCACAGCTTTCCATGCGTCCACCCCCACCCCCACCCCAGGTCAGCTACCACCACGAACAGAATTTAATTCTGTGGGAAACACTGAACCTATTACATCCCATCCATCTTCATCCGCTTATCCGGTATCGGGTCCCATCATTGAAAAAATAAATATTTTTAGGATTCCTGGTAAATATGAATGTAGAACATTTCAAAAGTAGATTCCTTTTGTGTAAACGAGCTGAATTTTTACAAAATACAATACAAAATGTGAGTTTTATGATCATATGTTTGTGCAATAGACTTACTATATGGAACACTTGGGTTGATGTAGTGGTTGGACATTTTATAAAGGGATACTGGATGGAAGAGAACAAAAGGAGAAAGTTACAGGGAGAGTACTTTGCATAGCTGGAGATTGAGATAATGTAGTTCTTCTCTGGGCCTCCTGACATGTGCTGTATTGACCACTTTCTATCAGTACTGTTGATCTTTCTCAGCTAAGAATCCACTTCTCTCTTAAGGTGGGCTTAAGTTTCAGATTGGTACACATTTTGCTTTTTTCCCCAGAAAGGGCAGTCACATATCACTAAATTCATCCAAAGCAGTAAAAGAATGACCATCGCACCACAGAAGTATTTTTTAATTTGCTTTTATTTGCTCTGATGTTCCTCTTTGGGGTTAATGGCAGCTGGGGCCAGGAATGTGTTGGCGCACAGACTGCACGGTAGACTATTTGTAGCTTTGTGATGAATCAGTATTGTGCTAAGTGCTGATTGCAGGAACTTGGTTCACAATGCAAGTGGACAATAAATGGTTTGCACACTGAATAGGACCCCAGCGATTGCTGTTTTTACTGTGTTAGCAGTGTACAAGATGTGGCGTGAAGCTTATTTGACTAATTTAGGTTAATTTGACTTTTTGAATAATTACCAGGATTAGATACTGCGGTGAACAATGTTTATCACAGTTTTGTTGCTTAACAGCTTGTAATGTTGCCGGCATTAGTTGTGGTGAGGAGAGCATGGCTTAAAGTAATCCGGCGTGGTGCTGGATTTCTGGCGTATGACGTATTAAAAATAAATAAATAAAACAAATAGAAGTCTGCATTGGATTTTTTTTTTGGTTTAACCAATCAACAACATGGTGAAAAAAAAGAAGATTTAGCCAGCGCCAGGAAATCTCCAAAACGTCATTTAATTTTATAATATATTATAATTGCTATTCCGTGATGTGACATAGAAAGGATAACTAATGCAATCTCCTTTTTTCCCCTTCCAAACTGCGTTAGTGTATGAATCCAGTAAGACTTGTGGGCATGAAAGCGTGAAGAATGGTTTCATTACTCGATTTTGTACAGAGACTAAAGTCTAAATTGGCAAATCTTCTTTACTAGAGTCAAAGAATGTCTGCTAGCAGGATTAAGAAAGAGAGAGACAGTCAGTCTGATGGACTTGAAGACATGGTGCAATAAGACTAAAGGTGACTTTAGAAAGAAAAACATATTCAGGGGCCCAGAATTGGTATTTCAAATATGTAATGAATTTGACACAGAGAGAGACTAGGCGAACTAGCGTGTGCTGCTAGGTACTGTGTGGAAGCCTCGTGCTGTGGAAGTGTGGTGTTACATAATACTTGGAACAAGATAGATGGTTCACTAAAGAGTCCTCTTGTGCCTCACTGTGCTGAGACTGCTACACCAAGGAAAAGAGCTGTTATAGCACACCCTTTCAGTGCAGAACTTGCATTGCAGTTACTTTTTTTTAAAAAACTATCTCAGTCTTGTTCCACAATCAGAAGTGCACGACCAAGATGTTACAACTTGATGCCAGAGGCCCAGATATACCAATTTTGTTTCTGCCTTTATTATCAGGCTACAGAAATAATTTCCCAGTCATTGTCACTATCACAGATAAGTTTTGATTTTACACATCTTGAACTTCTCACATCAAATTCAATATCTTTACCTGTGCTGAAATGCTACCCTGCAAAACCATACTCTACTTTGTAAATAAAAGTTTTATCATGCGAGTTTGGCATGAACATTTTTAAAAACACAGCAAATCAAAGTATGTCATCATTGCATAAGAGAATCCATTAAAATGTTTCATGTTAAAAAATTGGACAGCCCAGAGATTGCAATTCAATGTGACTAATAATTTGCAGAAAATGAAATATTTTTGGTGCTTTGACTGTATGTATAGACTCTATGCTGCAAATTCAGTATACTTGACATTGTGACATTTTCATTCAAATCAATCTGCATTGTGGCAAAAGTTAGGAAAATAACACTGTATGTCTTAATTCTGAATGTGACATGTGTCTGTCATATTTCATTAAATGAGTGCTCTTTGAGTTGTATAGTTATGTGGCCTGATATGCTGATTCACAGTTGATTGCACTGAACTGGGGCTATTTGTGTGGTTGTGATTCATTGATAAGCCACTCTTTATAGGGTTAATTGTCAGGCTGTAGCAACAGTCTCCTCATTGGCTCTGACTTTTTTTGCACTGCATCTTCCACCCTGCAGGAGGAGACATTGCCTGCCCTTTTTTTTGTTACTTAAGCTCAAAGCTGTAGCTATCATTGACTTATAGTAAGCATGTAAGAGCTTCACTTGGAAATGTGTTAATGAAAAAGCTCTGCTTTTTGTAGCTATAGTGTGTGTGTGTGTGTGTGTGTGTGTGTGTGTGTGTGTGTGTGTGTGTGTATTTTGTATTATAATGCATTTATTAGTTTTTACTGCTGTGCCTCAGCTCAACCTTTTTCAGACAAGAAGAAATGGTATGACCTAAAAATGCTGGTTACTTGAGTAGACACATTTATCCAAAGTGTGTGCTATGTTTAGTGTGTCGGTGCTGCCCCACGCCTGTCCTGGCCACAGTCTGCAGTTTATTCGGTTCAGACATACTGTTTCAGCCGGGGAGATTGTACCCCCCCATACCACAGCAGCACCAGTGGCAGCTGCATCGACTTCCTCAACCTGCGGTTGACTGACTGCTGGCTGAGACCTTTTGGGATATCATGAGGTCTGCCAAACATGCAGGCTTGTAGAGACACATCCAAGAGGCCCCTGTCTCCTTACTCTCCTTTCCCAAGTTGCCACAAAAACCAACTTCCATTGAAAATGTGAACAGAGCCTCGTTATGTGTGGAGAATAGCTGTTCTAAACCGAGCAAGACAACAATAATGCATTGTGTGATTATTGTAGTAACACTGCGGTAATACAAAGGATCATTTAGTGTGTTTATGTTATGCAATTCTGCTGCTAATGCAGTGAATCAGAGTTTCTGCTACACTTAGGTACTTGCAGGAAATACATTTATCAAATGCAACATTTGCTAACGGTTTTGTAAGATTTGATCAAAGTCAGCCATTTAGTTTTTTTGCCAGCATTAATAACATTGCTTAAATGAATTTAGCAAACATTTCTTAATTATATACAGTATGTGTATATTTGTATGCGTTTCCATGGTTATTGGCTCTGGCCAGTAGGAACATGTTGACAGCTTGATCTCATGCCAAGGCCTCTAATAAATCATCACTGATAGCTCCAAACATTTCTGCCATATTCTGTCTGCTACTGGATACAATTCCATCGGTGCCGAAACTATCTCATCGTTGACAGTACCAAGAAGCAACTCTATCTCCATGCTGGCCAGTGTCACTCCGAGGCCAGCCACAGAGTAAATAAACAAAAACCTTTGTCATGGCGCGTATGCTGGTACATACTTTGAGATCCACTGGCAGAGGTCTTTTGTCTGTTCCAGAGGCCCGGCTGAGAACTAAAGGGAAAAGAATATTTGCAGTAAGGGCCCCAAGGCTCTGGTACAATCTGCTCTAGGAAATCAGGTCTGGAATTCTTTGGTCAGCTCTTTTGAACTGTCTTTTATTACTATTATTTATTGTTTTTCCTATTCTTACCTACACTGTACGTAGTTTTTACAAACCAGATAGTTTGTTTTCTTTAAAACCTGATGATTTAATGGCCTGTCTGTTTTATTTTTAAGCACTTTGTAATGTGGAGTTTGGATATTATATATTATTATCATTGGTATCTTGTTATAGGGGTCGTCACTAAGCTACTGGAGACATGCAGCGTTATCAAGTGTTAACTGAACTGCCATATTTAAATCCTTTTATGAAGACTAAGAGAAATGTTTTCTTTGATAAAACTAGGCTTATTTTATATATATATATATATATATATATATATATATATATATATATATATATAAAAACATTGTGTGTTGGAGGTTTAAATGTAACCTCAGTTTGTGTATTGAGTTTCTCTGAAAAAGGTTGGCTGTCGAATGGCAGCTGTGTTAGATATCTTGTCTGGGAGAAAGGTTACACTTCCAAGGTGTGCAATGGCAGCACCGCCTGTCTCGAGCTCTATTTAGGGAAACTCTGGCGTTCCATCTCAGAGTTCACAGCTTCTGAGAAAATCCCTTCCCGCTTTGCAGTTCCAATAATGTCTTCCAGATGATCAGTTATCCTACATGGAGTTTTGTGTGTGCTGTGGTTAGAAGGACTTTGGTAGCCCAGTTTCTTCACACGCAACATGCCAGCCTGTGTGCTGCACTGGCCAAAGAGGATGTGGATTTGGATGAAGTGGTTCCTTATTTGCTTGATTGAACACTCTGTGGTGGAAAAGGGTAGTTGTGGTAATGACTTAGCATGCATGCATAAGTGGGACCAGTAGATGCACGATTCAAATTTTTTTTTAAATAATTTTTAAGGTTGAAAGAAAAAAATATGGTTAGTAGAAAGGTTTCCATTCATAGTTTCTGAGCATTTCGAAACTGCAGACTTGGTGTTAAACAGTTGAGCCTTTCAGAAAAGTGCCCTTTCAAAAATGCCTCTGCAAATCCAAATAAAATCCTTACAAACCCCTTCATCCTTTCATGTCTACACCTGGGTGCAAAGTTCTGAAGGAAAAAATCCAGATCTGGCTTAACTCATATCACAGGGTATTTGCATAGTTCCACCAAACCCTAACTTGAGTGCTCAGCACCTCCTGTTCCTGAATCACTCTGTTGTAGTACTCACCTTTTACTTTTGAACGCAGTCTTTTGGTCTCGTACCTGCTTCGTTTTTGAAGTTCTGAGTAGTCTGTAGGTCATGCACCTAATCAACCTTTGCTGGTTCAGATATATTGCCGCCCTCGCCACATTCAGTGTCACATGAATACGCATCATCACAACTTCTGATGAGGAGTAGCAGACCATTTAATTTTTGTTTATTGGGCCACATTTACTTTCTATGTTTGTGCTTTATTTCTGTCCCCTGAGTTTGCTGATATAACGTATCTAAACTGTGTACTGAATTAGGGCTCTTCCTACTGCATATTGTATAAAATTAAGTTGCACGTTAAACTTGACCTACAATAATGTGTGGGATCTCTGTACTAAATTTACCCAATCATTGTCACCACTTACCTCAAGAAATAAATGTGCCAAGTGAAATCCCCTTGTTTCCAGAACTGTCAGAATGATGAGACAACAGATTCTTTTCGCCATTCAGACTTTCACATTATTGAACATATTTACTGCGGTGTGGAGACAGGAACAGTATTTCTTGCATTGCATTTCTACTTGGGTCATCCATCAAAGAAATGCTTAACATGCTACAAAAATACCAAACACTACATGGTTCCAGTTTTTCTTTATCTCATGTGATAATAAACTAGTATCTTTAAGTTTTGAAAGGTTGTGATTTGCATCTTTACTTTTTTGGGACATTTCAGGTCCAGTCAAACAATGCAGGTTTCCAGGCTTATCAGTGCCAGCTGCATGTGTAAAATATCTGCTGTGGATGAGAGGAAGGCTGCTGAAAATCACAAGTTTTGGCGCTCCTGATTTTCCTTTTGCGGCACTATAAACCTTTTTGGGGGGCGCCAAATCTTTCTCTATGCAGGAAAATCCATGGCTAGGATTACACTTACCAGTGTTTGCCACCAGGTGTGTCTGCGCTGCATTCCAGGCCGCAGGCAATCGCCTGCCCCCCCCACGCCAAATATCTTATGTCTCCTCTACAACACCATCACAGATCCTTTTTATTAGGACAACGCCAGAAAAGAGAAGGCATGGAGTTTAACTGAGTGCTTAGAGTGGAAGGTAGAGGTAGGTAGGTATTGTTCTGTTAAGTACAATAGAAACTGCACGTCGGGCAGCAAGACGCTCCCGGTGTGGTGTGGCGAGGACGGAACAGAACACAGCACAGACGCACCCAGTAGAAAATGGCTGTTAGATGTTAAATGCACTACTCTTCAATGCAAAGTTATTTATTTCAGATGGGAGAACTTGTTATGACTGCATCGTTTACATATGAACATAATATTCATCATGTGTCAGAAAAAAGCATCACAGGACCAAGCATTGACAGAGTGAAGAATTGGTTGGAAGCACCCTTTACTCCTTTAAAATCACCTTGGATGACAATCTTTTGTTATCTCCCCCAGGCTTCTGTCTGCTGGACCTGACGGAGCAGTTCTCCCTTCCAGAGACCAGTCCACCCATGTTGGCTACATTGCTGGAAGCTATTGAGAGGAAAGGTGAGCTTGACCGTGGAAACATTCAAGTCTTTCATCTTGACATGCAACTGCACTAATGCTGACTCTTTTGACTGTGCATATGTGACCTCTTACACAAAACCACATGAACCAAGTAGTGTTAGTTTCCTCAGTAAATAAATGTAATGATTTGTGTTTCACTGATTATTTGCAGGTCTTGAAAATCCCACTTTGTATCGAACATTTACTGCTGGTGGTGGACTTGAAGTCAGGCAATATTTTGATTGTGGTAAGTATTTTTTATCAACCTATGTGAGGCCAGTACGTTTCCAATAGTTGGGTGAAAGAGAAATATTAAAAACAGGAAATCTCAAATGGAAACAAACGACTGATGCAAGTGGTGAAGACGAATAGAGATGTATGTGTGAGGTGACCAAAAAGATTGTGAAAAAGAACAGGATGTACCATAGTTTCTGGAAGCTTTATTGTATCAGCCATGGTTCCATCTACATGTATGCAGCAGATAGTTTTGCAGATTGAACATAAGCATGTAATTAAATATTTCACTGCGCACAAAGCAGTTTCAGTTTTTAAGCATGTGTATGTGTTGTGTTGCACTTCAGATCCTCCATCACCAGACCTGGATCAGGTGGAGCTTTCCGTCCTGTGTGATGGTCTGCGCAGGTACCTGCAGGATCTTCCCCAGCCCGTCATCCCCACTGCAATATATGCTCAGATGGTCCACACTGCCAAAGGTGAGAGCCGATGACCCGACACAGAAACAGTGAGCACTTCTTTACTGTACAGTAAAACAGAAGTGTTGACGTTATGTACCCTGCTATTGAACATTCAGTACTTTGAACAAAAATAAACACATGAACTTGTCAGTTCTTTGTCCCTAAAAGAAGACTTTTATATTTGACTTGATGTGCCTTTTCCGCTGTAAGCATAAAGTATATAATTAGTGAATCTTGTCACTTTCTCTTAACTGTCTTAGTTTCTCTGTTGCAAGCACAGACAAACTTCTCACACCACACAATGTTCTGTAGCGCTGCATTCTCTTGCCGTCACATGGCCAGAAACAGGATGTATGTGGTTAATAGGAACTAAAACAGGCCTGAAGGTTTATCTCAAGAATCTTTAAGCAGCCAATCACTTGTCAGTGTACCTTACGCTCATTGTCAACCACACAATCTGTGCGGTTTCCTAACCTAACTGCACATGGTACTTTCTTTCCATCTCATCGTTCAAAGAAACCTCTTTCGTTTTACGCTCCCCTTTGACTCTGGCAGGATCAGTTTTTCACATTTGTCTTGCTGACCTCCCGGTCATTCTCATCTGTTTCAACAGAGGTGGTGAATCCTGAGGAATGTGCCCAGCTGCTACGTTGCATCGCCAGCACCCCGAGCCTGCCTCCTCAATACTGGCTTAGCCTCCACTGTTTGCTAAGGCATTTCTCTAGAGTGTGCCAAAACGGCTCCAAGAACCTGCTCAGTGCCAGAAGCCTGGGTGAGATCTTCAGTCCTGTGTTGTTCAGACAACAGGCCACCAGGTGGGTGTCAGAGCAGCCGGATCCTGTCAAAGCTAGACACCCAGGCAGCAGACAGACAAGTGTGCAGGCTCAGTCATGCAACACCGAGACACAGACTCTCAAGCATGTACACTTGCCGACACTCACATTCAGGCTTACACATCTACCCGCTGTCAGCACACAGTCTGGCACTCATGGGTTTCTAGCTGCACACAGATATAGGTTGGAGCTTTTCTACTTACCAGCTGTGCTGCGCAATTAAAGTAGCTAAGCCTGAATTACCATCAGATTAAAAGCAACCAGAGCAGCAGAGACTATCGTTATAAAACACAAACTTTATCTAACTTGCTCTATTTCTTTTTTATGCCCCGCAGTTGTGAACCCAGCTTGGATGCTCACATCAAGATCATCGAGGTTCTAGTGACCAGTGAATGCAGTGAAAGTCAGTCAGCTCCAGGTACTTAATCATTTTTTACTTCTATCATCCAAAAAGTTTTAAATGCTGTTGGTCTAATGCTCATGGTAGAATATTGTGGATTTAATAAAGAAATAAAAGACTGTTTAGCATTGAGCTGTTTGGTATGAAGCATTTATTGTTGGATGAAGAACATGGTTGTCTGCAGAAGCTGCAAAGCATGAACTGAACACTGTCAGACCAGAACTATTAATAGCTTGAAGAAAGGTGTTGAGAGTTACGGCGGCTGCAGTTGTAGAGGGCCGTCGGGTAGACGGTTACTGTGAAATACTGACATTGTAGGGCAAGTAGAGACTACTTTGTCATGTACTGGTCATACTCAAGTATTATAGCTGAAACACGTTTCCAGTTAATCTTTGTTACAAAACAGTGGAACTGTTTGATTAAGGCCTACGCTGTTTCTAAAGGTTTACCTGCAGAGAATGTCTTTGTTTTTAGATATTGCAAATAACCTTTTACAGTTCATGAAATGGTACAAGGTATTCATAGGAATGTGTTGGATACAGCGTACAGCTTGGCGTGTGATAGAGTTGGCTTTAGAATTTAGCTGAATTAAAAAATGTTTTTAACTAAATAGATTAAGATGATAGCTGGTGAAATTTAATTTAACATGATCAGTTATTAGTTAGTATATGTAAAACACAGAATTGCACAAAGTCGGTTTTCATGGCTGATGCAGTGGTTGTCTGCATAGATGAAGCTAGTCCGGTGGTGTGTGTGAGTGCAGGGCATGGCGTGGCACGGTTCTGTTTTTACAGCGCTAGTTAAAACACTATCGTCGGCTGGCCTAGAGGCCCAGTACTGGCTGTGGCTGTTTAAACATTTTATTACCTGTTAGGTCTATTTATAATGTTCCTGTGCATTGGTCACTTTCAGCTGTCAGTAATTTGCACCTGCGGGAGCACTTTGGCACTGGGATGGATTGAAGGGCAGCCAAGCAGGCGGGCAAAACACAAACCCTGAAACGCTTTATTTCTTTTTACACACGCATATATAATCACAAGACCTAGTCAAACATACGACAGAGTTCAGGTGTGCCCGACAGGTTTCAGGCACATGTCTCATACAGATAACAGGGTCACAGGAAGAGAGAAGAAAAGCCTACTATGTGATCTCTCTCTCTCTCTCTCTCTCTCTCTCTCTCTCTCTCTCTCTCTCTCTCTCTGTCTCTGTCTCTGTGTGTGTGTGTTCCCAGTAACTGCATATCTATTTTAAGTAAGCGACAAAGGCCCACTTAGATTTGGTTGGCTGGAAAGTCGGCCTGCTCCACAGAGCACTTCTTGTTAACTGAGGGCTGCTTCCAGTTTCTAGAGCTACTCTCCTCCCTCCACTTGGATCTCCACATGTCCTCCCTGCTTCAAAGTGCCCAGCTCAGCAAATATTTGAAACTTTGCAAGTTAATCATGAGACTGAACTCCCCCTGCCTCCTCGTTTACAAACAGAGAGAGAGGGAGGTAGTTACCAAAGAGACGGAAAGAGGCCCTCTCTCTCTCTCTCTCTCTCTCTCTCTCTCTCTCTCTCTCTCTCTCTCTCTCTCTCTCTCTCTCTCTCTCTCTCTCTCTCTCTCTCTCCCACACACACAGTTGGTACGAGTGGCTGCTTTCAGAACAGGCAGCACTGGCACAGAGCAGCTATTGCTAATCATTAACTATCTGCCTCAGTGCGAGCAGAGCTCAGAAAGAGAAGGAGAGAGAGACTCAGCCCTTAACAGCAGGAACTCAGTGAGCTAGACAGACGCATGTTGCACCTGCCTCATGCCGAGCGGATTACCTGGATTTCATTAAGAGGCACATAAAGCTGTTACCTTGTAAGAATAAAAAAAAAAGTGGCCTAAACTATGAAATGGAGCTTTACTGGAGGACTTAAAAGTAACTCTGTTGGATTTAATATACCTTTTGGGAATAAAAGAGAAGCTACAAAGAAGAGGTCGCTGAATCACCGAAACATGCACAACTTGCAACGTAAGTTTGATATTCTGCATAATTTATTTTATTTTAAGAGGATTTTTGGGGGGCTTTTATGGCCGTTAATTGACAGGATAGCTCGAATACAGGAAAGGGAAGAGAGGGGGAACGACACGCAACAGCCTTCAGGCTATAGCGGTTATTCAGGTAGAATAAGACACAAAGCTTAAGAAAAGACTAGAACATAATAGGTTTTTGTTTTCTTTAAGCTTCCAATCATAGCTGTCAAACGGTTTTGCCACTTTTGATGTATAGTTATGAACTATTCTCACAGACCCTACAGACAATAATTTTAATACACTAGATTTTCCTTACAATACTTAAATAAAGGGGCATTTAGGTCACAGACTTTGACATTAAAAATGTTTTTCACATACACTGATTTGTAGTTTACGTGCTAAATTTAGTTACTTAAGTTAAGCTTGTAAAGAGCCAACAACTGTTCTCAGTTGAACCTAGCAGGACTGCGTTCCACTTGAATCCTTATTCCTTACCAAGAACTAGGTCTATTTTAATTTCACTTAGGAATCAAGGGAGTTATCTCTGTCATGCCAAGTGTCACGCTGTGGGATTACAGGCGTATTTTGGAGCTCTGGGTGCCGCTGACCGAGCGAAGCATTATAATTTAGCTGCGTACGTGCTGCTGCAGCATAGCTGGCTTTGTCTGAGTGCCAGCAGTGGGCCGGACTAACCCTCCGCACACCACATGCAGAGAGGAGGGGCTGAGCAACCTGCAGGAGAGCAAGCAGCCAAGCTCGACAGAGAGTGAGAGGATGACAGAGGAAAAGCATGGTAACAGGCTGCCGGTCCTTTTTTTTAATGCTAGTGGAGAGACGTTGCACATTTGCTTTCAAGATGGATGCATTCTAGGATGAAATGCCAGATGCAGCATAGAGAATTATGATTTTCTTTTTTTTTCCCGCATAGCTGCGGTGTTGTAAAGACTTGAAGCAGGGAGGTAAAAGGTACTGGGCTTTCAGAATGACCTCATCACTCTAAGAAAATGAAAAATGCCGGAGTGGTTGGTGACAAACCCCCCTTGTGATTGGCTGTGGTAAGTGATGTAACACGTTACTGAGCAGGATGCCCTTAATGGCTTTATAAATCAATGTTTAGGTGGTTGTACAAGAAACATTTTATCGTGTCCCTTTTTAAATATTTTGGAGTCAATCAAATATGCAAACTATAGAAATGTGTGTGTGGAGCTGTTGCAAAGCTAAGACTTAATGCTAGATTGTCCACATGAGTGAGTTTGAGAATTAGAAATTTCCAGTAATCTGGAGATCAGATTGGAAGGCAAATGTGCTGAGATGTGCAGGGGAAACCACACGCTGTGGTTCAGTTGGTAGGCTGCATTTTGCACAGATTGTAAAGCTTTGCATTTTCTGCCATGTCACGGTTGTATCTGCGAGTCAACCGTGCGTGTAGTTTCAATGAGTCCTGCAAGGTCCGTTGTAGCAGAAAGGTAGCGAAGAGGGAGTGAACAAAGGACGTGCAAATTTGTGGGAGAAAGATACCTCACTACCATAGCTCTGCTGCGGCTAGCTTCACTGTGAAACTGTCCACACAAGCGGTGCAAATGTTTCATCACTTACTTATTGTATGGAAATCAACAAGACACAATGCAAATCTGACTCCTGGTGCTGCCTTAAAGCTGCATTTGGAAAAGGAGGTTGAAATGGTCTTGCTTGGAAATACTGACTTCGTCGTTTAGATAATTATCTAACAGAATCTGGTTATTTCACATTAAACATTGCTGTGGGCAAAACATTGAAGGGGAATCTATGGTCATATGGGTGTTTGCATTAGGTCTTACAGTTTTTATATTTTTATATATATTATAAAATGTGCTAAATGCATTTGAACCTTTTTATGTTTTCCTGTTGAAAGAACCATGATCTACAGTATGCGTGATTGACATCATTTTTTTTGACATTTTTTATAAAATATATATATATATAGTCACACTGCTGTATTTGCAGCTAGGAATATTTATAGAAACCCCTTTTCCTGAATGAAATGTATTCTCCCTGACTCATGCTTCAATTCCCCTCCCACTGCCTCGCTGACACCACCTCTCTGGTGGAGAGGGGCGGCATTTTTTCCATCCCGATTTAATCAATGGGGGAAAAAGGAAAATGAGTGAGTCACCGAGCTTGTGTGATTTCCAGCATCTGCAAAATGCTGGACTGGATTCAATGTAGCGGATCTCAAATTTAAAGAAAGAAAGGGCAAATAAATGTTTTTGATGCAGATTAAGTGCCCCATTAACGGCATCGTATTACACCAGAAAATCAATAATTTAATTCACATTAAGAAACGCAGATAATGTAAACGTGAGCACAGACAGGCTCAATTTCAGTACATTTATTTCGATTCTGTATTCACTCTTGTTCTCACAGCTCTACCTCCAAAGCCACCCAAGCCCACACCTGTGACTAACAACGGTATGAACAACAACATGGCGCTACAAGACGCTGAATGGTACTGGGGAGACATCTCAAGGGAGGAGGTCAATGAGAAACTGAGGGACACTGCAGATGGTACGTTTTTGGTGCGGGACGCCTCTACAAAAATGCACGGAGACTACACTCTGACTCTGAGGTAAGTTTGAAATCATTTCCGCTTATCGCCCATCTTTTATTTATTTTTTGGCAGTCGGTTTAACAGGTTTCACTTTTTTTTGTTTTGTCCACAGGAAAGGAGGAAACAACAAACTCATCAAGATATTCCATCGGGATGGGAAGTACGGCTTCTCAGACCCACTGACATTCAGCTCAGTCGTTGAGCTCATCAACCACTATCGCAACGAGTCACTGGCTCAGTACAACCCCAAGCTAGACGTCAAGCTGCTGTATCCAGTCTCCAAACACCAGCAGGTAAGACGTCAGCTCAGAGTCTGAACTAGCAATGCTTAAAATGCTTACGTTTAAGCAATTTAACTGCAACTTTTTGTCGTGGTTATGTATCTTTTCTCAGGATCAGGTGGTGAAAGAAGACAACATTGAAGCTGTTGGGAGAAAGCTCTGTGAGTACCACCAGCAGTACCAGGAGAAGAACAAAGAGTACGACCGTCTGTATGAAGAATACACCAGAACATCACAAGTGAGTACCATTCAGAGTCAAAGTGCAGTGGAGTCTTTACATCAATATTTGTACAACATACACTAACACTGTGCGTCTGCTTCCAGGAAATCCAAATGAAAAGGACAGCTATCGAGGCTTTTAATGAAACTATAAAGATATTTGAGGAGCAATGCCAAACACAAGAGCGGTACAGCAAGGAGTATATTGAGAAATTCAGGAGAGAAGGCAACGACAAGGAGATCCAGAGGTAAGAATATAACACACAGTCACTTGAATAGAAGCAACAGTGGCAGGTAACTAAAGTTTTTTTTGTTAATTATGTTGAAATTAAACTTCATTGTTGCTTTCAGGATTATGGGCAACTATGAGAAATTGAAGTCCCGGATTAGTGAAATCGTAGACAGCAAGCGGCGACTGGAGGAAGACTTGAAGAAACAGGCGGCAGACTACAGAGAGATTGACAAGAGGATGAACAGCATCAAGCCTGACCTCATCCAGCTCCGTAAGACCAGAGACCAGTATCTCATGTAAGTACAGCAATTCATCAGTGCCTCTGTCGGCTTCTGAAACTTTAAGTGTCCCTCTGTAGGGAATCAAATTGGAACTGCCCTGGTTTCTAATGTTTTCTCTCTTGTAGGTGGTTGACCCAGAAGGGAGTCAGACAGAAGAAACTCAACGAGTGGCTCGGAATCAAGAACGAGAACACAGAAGAGTGAGCAACTATTTTAATTTTAACAAGTTAACCAACACTAAAATGCCTTTCACTTGCAACTTATTTGTGTACGTTGCTTTGTTTTTTTTCAGTCAATATTCTATGGTGGACGATGATGAAGACCTTCCTCATCACGATGAGCGGTCCTGGAAGCTGGGCAACATCAATCGACTACAGGCGGAGGCTCTCCTCCAGGGCAAGAGAGATGGAACATTCCTGGTTCGAGACAGCAGCAAAGCAGGATGCTACGCCTGCAGCGTTGTGTATGTATTAGTGTACTTTTCTCAAACAGCTGTTAAAGGAGTGGTTCTCAAACAATAGTCAGGCGCTCTGTATGAACATGGAAACATGATTCGTTCCTCCTTTACTTACTGATCGTTAAGAGATCCCTCTCTCCTGTGCTTTCAATGTAAAATCCAAATATCCAAACCTTATCTGAGCACGTAGAAGGCTTCAACAGTCTTGACTTTGACAAATCAATAGTCTTTTAAGTACATTTCTTCTTATTGTTACTATCTAAAAGGGGAAAACTGTCTGGAAATGCAAGGGGGACATTTTATACTAAAAGTCTTTGAAAGATATCGACTTTACTAGCTTCAGATAGATACATTTTTTTTGCACAAAACAAGGACTTAATTTTTTTTTTTTTTTATGTCTTCCATGTATGAACTTGAGGAATGATTAGAGCAAGCAAAATCTGTTCAAGCCAGCACCTGACTATTGTTTTAAGACTTCAATGGTTGATGTTTTTAAAATAGTGAGTGGTCAGAAAGAACACTTTTTATTGCTTACAGACACAGAACAGATTGTGACCATTGTCCTCTCCTTGCAGCGTGGACGGCGAGGTGAAGCACTGTGTCATCAACAAGACCCCCTCAGGTTATGGCTTTGCCGAGCCGTACAACCTGTACGGCTCATTGAAAGAACTCGTACTTCACTACCAGCACACGTCTTTGGTCCAGCACAATGACTCTCTGAATGTGACGCTAGCTTACCCGGTGTATACCCAGCAGAGACGGTGAGAACCTGGATGTTTCCACATGGACACAAAGAAAAGGCCTCATTGGAGAGTTGGAGATGTATGTCCTCGAACTCCATGATTTGAAAAAAGAGGCTGCTTGCCTCACTCAGACTTGAAATCAGAGGAAAAGACTCAATAAAGCCTGAAACATGTCAGTGACTTTGCCCAATCACGAGCCAGAGGCAAGTCTGAATGTAGATTTATTTCTCTTTTACTTATTGTGGGAGCACAGACTTGAGTGGAAACTGCTGAACTACCCCGCAGAAGAGGACATTTGAGGCCTTTTCCTAATGGTGCTTGTTCCGTTTCAAAGCTTTACCAGCCGGGAATGTCTAATCGCAACAGATAAACTCTTCAAATGGAACTTTACTCACCGGCCACAACTTTGTTTTTCCACCTTATTTTGTTTTTTCCTTTCATGTGTGTGTGTGTCTGTGTGTGTCTGTGTGAGACCAAAACTCAGAGAATCAGGAAAATGTGACGTTTGGAGGGCTGTGTAACACATTTCCTTGTGTTAACTGTTCAGTAGCAGACCATGGATCAGATGATAAATGTAGCAAAATGGCACTTTTGTAAGCAGTTTAATTTTTTTTTTTTTTTTTGAAGACTCCTATGGACGTTTGAGAAGAGCAGAGAGGACGACACGTCTGCATCCTGCCTTCTTACTGTTGAGCGTTATAGTGCAGATGCAAACTTGATCTCTACTGTGGGCAAGGTGAAACTAGAAATGGACTTAGTATTTCATGTAAATATGTGCAAAGTCATGAATCAAAGTGCACCATACCAAAAAGGATCAGTTCCTGTTTAGTTATATTCTGATCTGCTATGCAATTCTTTCTCCAGAAATTGGAACATGTTTTATTCTGTTGCAACCAACAATATAAGCTTGTTTTATTGCTTGAAAAGTATCTTTTCCTGTGTAAATATCCAAGAGGATATTTTGTGTCAAAATGCCAAGGTACAGTAAAAAAAAATGCTTATGATTTTTATCAATAACATACACTTTTATGAATTACTTTAACTAACAACTGGTATAAAGATGGAAAAGATTGTTCTTTTTTTTTTTTTGCTTCAAACTAATGTTCTTCTCAGGCAGAGAGACTTTTGAGTATTTGAGCTGCTTCGGTACTATTTCTTACAGAGCTACATGCAGTTCTTTGTTGAGACAGACAAAGAAGGCACTCAGAGAATAGGATGATGGGATTGTATAACCCTAATCAACCATCACCACACAAACAGTATAGATTTATTTTGTAATAAAATATATATGTTCCCACATGAGAATATATCAAAGCAGACTGGTGTTTTCAACTCATGGATGTTATTAAAAGATCAAAATATACTGTCCACTTAGTATTTTTCTGTATCAGAAAATCACTGTGTTTACATGGGTGGATCGGCTCATTTCAGATAGTCTTTAATTTCATATTTTAAAAAGGACAACAGGCGCCAGTTTCCTTGACAGAAAAAAATAGCCAGAGCTCAACTATATTTCTTTTCTCCCTCTTCTTTCTGTTTCAGCTTTTAGCTTTTAAAAGCCCAGGTCACCGGTACATGTGTAAACCCAGTAAAATTGTAATTATTATTGGAAAAATATTTTTAAATGAAGCAAGGACTACCAATGTATAGCCCTCCTTAAATCTCGTGAAAAGGTACAAATGAATTCACTCAAAATGAGAAAATGTCTGCCATTAATAGTTTGCGATCATGTGATATTTTTATTCCCATCATAAAATGTACTCATGCTCAGCACAGCTGTCAAGTTAAACTGTTTAATATATATTTGTGTAACAGATTAGTTGATTAGATTTAGTTAAAATTAAATAAACTTAACCTCACCTAATGTAATTTTGATTATTGCTTTTACAATTTGACTCACTTCTCTCAAACTTGGGCACAAATTATTTGTGGAAAAAGGTAAATAGACTTACCAATGGCAAAGTCTCCACTTGTGTGGCCCGAATGTCAAAAGACTGTAGACACAAAAAAAAATACATTGGACATGAAGACATTTGTCAGCATGGGAACATTTTAAAATGTTTGTTTCATGCATATTATTCTCCGTTCAAGACAGAACTGTTGTTCAGCTTGAAAAAGCTACTAAAATGTGTTTTAGATGTGTTTAACCAGATTACTCATCCAAGATTGAATTTTTAGCACATTGATAATAACTGTCATTTATTATAGTTTTTTTTTCCTGAAGGCGTTGTCATGGATGCTGGCTCTGTGAGAACGACTTATTTTACTAGAGGATCTTATTTACCTCCCCAACAGCTGCTGGCATGAACTTTGTTTCTAATTGTCAAAATGTTTTTTTTTTTTTTTGTTTATAGTTCTTGGACAACATGCACCATTATTTTCTTTGCCCCAATTCTGGGTTGTATGATTGTTTTAGGTGTCTTTTTTTATTTGAAACTCATCTTTTTGTGGGTGCCCCAGATATGACGATTAGATTGAGATTTACAAGTGTTTACCAAGTTTTGCTTCCAATCTGTATTGAGCTTTGTTAAAAAGGAAATAAAACACTTCTTTTAAAAAAAACTTGTCTTATTATTGAAGCTAATGCAATCAAAGTTTGTTTTTGACAGTCATATTCCACACATGATTGAGTTTTTTCAGATGTTGAAAAAAATAATAGTATAGTTATGTCTAAAATCATTTATGAAAAGTCATAGTATGGTGCGTTGACCATAGTATGTTATGTCAAAAAAAATGAAATCAATATAGTATGTCAAAAAGTGATTGTCATTGTATAGTATGTCGAATTAAGTTGCAAAAAGTCCTAGTATAGTATGTTGAAAAAAGTGATAAAGTCAAAGTATGTCAAAATAAGTGACAAAAAAGTCAAAGTATAGTATGTCGAAAAAAGTCCTAGTATGAAATGTTGAAAAAGGTGATAAAAAGTAATTGTACCGCATGTCGAAAAAAGCGATAAAAGTCATAGTATAGTATGGTATGTTGAAAAAAGTGATATAAAAGTCATAGTATGTTGAAAAAAAAATATATATATATATATATATCATAGTATAGTACATCGTAAAAAGTCATAGTATAGTATGTTGAAAAAACTGATAAAAGTCATATAGCACATCAACAAAAACGACAAAAAAAGTTATTTTTGTCATTAAAAGTCATAATATAGTATGTAGAAAAAAGTGATCAAAAGTAAAGTAAGTAAGTACGTAACAAAGCGACAAAAAAGTAATAGTATAGTATATTGAAAAACGTGAAAAAAAATCATAGTATGTAAAAAGTAATAAAAAATCCATAGTATAGTACATCGTAAAAAGTCAGTATAGTATGTTGAAAAAAGTCATAGTATGGTATAGTATGTCAAAAAAAGTGATAAATAAAATCAGTACAGTATGTCGAAAAATGTGCTAAAAAGTCAAAGTAAGTCGAAAAAGGTTATAGTATAGTATATCAAAAAAAGTCATAGTATGGTATGTCGAAAAAGTAATTAAGAAGTCAGTATGGTATGTCAACAAAAGTAATAAAAAATACATAGTATATTTTGTCATTAAAAGTCATAGTATAGTATGTAGAAAAAAGTGATAAAAAGTCATAGTATAGTATGTAAAAAGTAATAAAAAATCCATAGTATAGTACATCTTATAAAGTCATAGTATAGTATGTTGAAAAAAGTGATATAAAAGTCATAGTATAGTATGTCAAAATAAGCGACAAAAAAGTCATAGTATAGTATGTTGAAAAAAGTGACAAAAAAGTCATAGTATGTCGTAAAAAGTCATAGTATGAAATGTTGAAAAAGGTGATAAAAAGTCATAGTATAGTATGTCAAAATAAGCAACAAAAAAGTAATTGTATAGCATGTCAAAAGCGACAAAAAAGTCATAGTATAGTATGTTGAAAAAACTGATATAAAAGTCATAGTATAGCACGTCAACAAAAGCGATAAAAAAAGTCATAGTATAGTATGTCGCAAAAAGTCATTTTAAATGTATGTTGAAAAAAGTGACAAAAAAGTCATAGTATGAAATGTTGAAAAAGGTGATAAAAAGTCATTGTACATCATGCCGAAAAAGTGATAAAAAAGTAATAGTATAGTATGTCAAAATAAGCGACACAAAAGTCATAGTATGTTGAAAAAAGTGAGATAGATAGATATATATATATATATATATATATATCTATCATAGTATAGTACATCGTAAAAAGTCATAGTATAGTATGTTGAAAAAAGCAACAAAAGTCATAGTATAGTATGTTGAAAAAAGTGACAAAAAAGTCATAGTATAGTATGTCGTCAAAAGTCATAGTATGAAATGTTGAAAAAGGTGATAAAAAGTCATAGTATAGTATGTCAAAATAAGCGACAAAAAAGTAATTGTATAGCATGTCAAAAGCGACAAAAAAGTCATAGTATAGTATGTTGAAAAAACTGATATAAAAGTCATAGTATAGTATGTCGAAAAAAGTCATTTTAAATGTATGTTGAAAAGAGTGACAAAAAAGTCATAGTGTCGTCAAAAGTCATAGTATGAAATGTTGAAAAAGGTGATAAAAAGTCATAGTATAGTATGTCAAAATAAGCGACAAAAAAGTCATAGTATAGTATGTTGAAAAAACTGATATACGTCAACAAAAGCGATAAAAAAGTCATAGTATAGTATGTCGAAAAAAGTGATAAAAAGTCATTGTATAGTATGTAAAAAGTAATAAAAAATCCATAGTATAGTACATCTTAAAAATTCATAGTATAGTATGTCGAAAAAAGTCATTTTAAATGTATGTCAAAAAAAGTGACAATAAAGTCAGGGACAAATTGGCGATGTATCATTGATGTATCACAGTGAGAACTGAACCCTGGTGTCCCAGACCAAAGCAATCTGTCATATCCACTGTGCCATCACCACCCCACAGGATATTGAAATCAGTCATAGTATAGTATGTCAAAAAAGTAATAAAAAAAGTCATGGTATAGTATGTCAAATTAAGTGACAAAAAGTCCTAGCATAATACTGTATGTCAAAAGTAGTATAGTATGTCGAAAAAGTCACACTGTAGTACTTCGGAAAAAGTGATAAAAAGTCATAGTGTAGCATGTCAGAAAAAGTGATAAAAAAGCCATAGTATAGTATGACAAAAAAAGGGGGAAAAGTATGTATGTCAAAATAGTAATTTTAAAGTTTGTAAATTTATGTTGAAAAAAGCAACAAAAAAGTCATTTTATAGTATGTTGAAAAAGTGAAAAAGTCATGGCGTAGTATGAAGTAAAAAGTCATAGTACACTATGTTGAAAAAGTCATGTTGAAAAACTCATTACAGTGGAAATACTGCCTTTTTTCTTTTCAGTCATCTGTCATTCAATGCAAGTTAACATACTAAAAGTTTTTTTTACTTCCCTTTCTGGTCCTTTAAGAGGAGTAATTCTTCAGATGCAGTCTGTAATGTAGCCACACCGGTTACAGAGCTGTAAAGGATGAGGTTTAAAGATAAGGCAACAAGACAGACAGATACAGACAGCTTATCTTAAAAAAAAACCCTGATAGAGGGAGCACAGGGTCTGGCAATGTACAGCAACCTGTTGATAATTAACGAATATATCTGAAGTATTGATGAGTACCTCTCAGAAAGTGATCTCAGGGAAGCAATTAGGGACCAATGTCCATCAATCGTTGCCCTTGAAAGTATTAACAATCTTGGCATGAGGACTTAGTCACTTTATAAAAGAAATGTTTAAGCAATAAGCAAATGGAATAAGCATTTCCAGACATAAAACGTTATCATGCTGTTTTCCTGTCAAGTGGTTTGAACTATTTTCTCTCTTTTAACAGTCATGACAATCTAAAATCTAAATAATCTTGATGTGGCCGTTTGAATCACATTTCATGCCATTGGAAACATCAAACATCACCAAACACCAACACCCAAAAAGTTCCATTGTTTATCTTTTTAGATTAGAGATACAAACAAATATGTTTAGCATGTTCTAGGAAGTAGGTGTATTGTGCTATCCAGATAACTTTGATTAGTAACAAAACCTAAAATCTGAAACATGGACCGATGTACAAAGAGGCACATTCTGGGTTAGATAACTCAGGAAACCTGCTTCCCAGAATAGGGCCAAGTAGCCTTTAAGTAAAGACTAGCTTCAACTAAAAGCAATTACAGTAAAAACAAACTGGGAATGTCCCCAGTTAGACATCCGTCCCCAGTCTGTACCATAATACATACAGGGAAGACTCAGAAGTACTGCTTCCTGTTGACTAGCCCAGTGTCCAGTCCAACATGTGTTCACACTTGAAAGCCTCTCATATCTGAACTCAGAGAGAAACCATTAACAACCGCAAGCTTCCACACTTCCACAAAGGATGTCTCAAATGAAATAAGAGGACTTTAGTACCTAGTCACATGCTGCTGAGTGCTTCTCACCTGTGGCTGCTCCACAGAAGTGTGCACACTGTAAATACTGAAATAGTTAATCAATAATCCAAGCCATTATCCTGACTAGTCGACTCTTGCCGGAGAAATATGTGGTGTCTGAAAGCATGTAGCCTATCTTGATTGTAATCATTTTAACTGGTGATAGGGGTAACCGCAGTTCCTTGAACTTAGGTAGCCAGGTCAAAGCCTTTTTAAGTTGAAATAATTGCAATACATGACTCAAGAAGTTAGTTAGTTAGTTAGTTAGTTAGTTAATCAAATCTGATCAAACACCACCCACACATTAAACTCTCTCATATCATACTTGAAGATGTTTCTTTTAACTGATTATTTCCTGTTTAGTCAATATTTAATTTTATAGAGATACTGTACATATAAAGGGGTTTAAGGCTAAGTTTTCAGGGGTTTTAAACACCAAAAGGTTGCAGACCAAGTGGAATGTAAATCTATAATGCGGTCTCCAGACAATGGTCAAAGAGCAAGCTGGGGCGATTATCTAATTGCTAAATATGTAATATGGGTCTCTCAATAATTTTGAGGAAGAGTCCACCCAGATGCAATGACATCAGCTCTGATTAGTAAAAGTGTGTGGATGGAAGTCAAAGTGCTGAGAGCACACCAGCCCATAAATTGTGATTTCATTACAGCTTAATTCATAAACTAGTCTGTCAGGTCACAACACAAACAGCAAGAACAACAGAATCTCCTGAGTGGGTCTCTGGGGGAACGTTAAGCAGGGGAGGTCTGGGGGTCCTCCCCCAACACATTTTTACCTTAAAAGATACATTTTTTTATTGTAAAAAACTTCTATATTTAAGGCAAGGAAATCACAAAATTCTGCTGGCAGGTAACAATTCAAAATATAATGGAATATCATTATATTCAGTATCCAGTAAGGGGGCTTTCACATCTGGGGCATGGGTCCAGATAGACTACACTTGACCCCAAAGTCCAGTTGTTTAAAAGTATATGGTCTCCCCCCCTGAAATTGTCATCATAGGTGCATGTCCACTGTGAGAGACATAATCAAAAAAACAAAATCCATAAATCACAATGTATGATTTTTTAACTATTTATTTGTATGATACAGTTGCAAATAAGTATTTGAACACCTGTCTATCAGCTAGAATTCTGACCCTCAAAGACCTGTTAGTCTGCCTTCAAAATGTCCACCTCCACTCCATTTATTATCCTAAATTGGATGCCCCTGTTTGAGGTCGTCAGGTGCATAAAGACACCTGTCCACCCCATACAATCAGTAAGAATCCAACTACTAACATGGCCGAGACCAAAGAGCTGTCCAAAGACACTAGAGACTAAATTGTCCACCTCCCCAAGGCTGGAAAGGGCTACGGGGAAATTGCCAAGCAGCTTGGTGAAAAAGGTCCACTGTTGGAGCAATCATTAGAAAATGGAAGAAGCTAAACATGACTGTCAATCTCCCTCGGACTGGGGCTCCATGCAAGATCTCACCTCGGGGGGTCTCAATGATCCTAAGAAAGGTGAGAACCAGCCCAGAACTACACGGGAGGAGCTGGTCAATGACCTTCTGCAGTGTGTGCAAACCTGGTGAAAAACTACAGGAAACGTTTGACCTCTGGAACTGCAATCAAAGGCTACTGTACCAAATATTAACATTGATTTTTCTCAGGTGTTCAAATACTTATTTGTAGCTGTATCATACAAATAGTTAAAAATCATACATTGTGATTTCTAGATTTCTTTTTTTTTTTAGAGTAAGTAGTAGAAGTAGAATATAGTATGAGCCTCAACAGTAGCAGAAATTCATAATGTATATTATATTATTTAATGAGTTAACCTCTAATGTCACAGCTGGGCTTATTTTTCTTACCATATACAGTATACACAGCTGGGCAGCTTGGGACTTTTACCAATAAGGTTTCATCCATAATAATAAATTCCCATTATTTGTTCATTATTCACTGACTCTGCAAAATAACAAATAACTATCAAACAAATGTAGTAGAATTAAAAAGGACAATTTTTGCCAAGTATAGTTGAGTAGAAGTATAAGGTAGAAACTATAAAAACTCAAGTACAAGTACCTTGAAATTGTACTTAAGTAGCCTACTATATTTGAGTAAATGTAAACACTGGAAATGGGTAACCTGGCTAAGTTGTCACACATAAGCTGACCTGCTGGAGGTGAATGAGAAACTCTGCTCCTCATAGGCCAGTATTAGAGAAACTGTTTTGTGCAGTTTCAAAGAGGAAATATGTGAACATGGAGGATGGGGCTATTAGCCTTCAGTTTTCTTCTCTTCAATCTCTGCTCATTGTCTACAATGGCCTTCAATGCTTTTGGTGGCTACAAATTGCATGAGGATTCCCTAAAGCTTGCTGCTTTTGTCATTTTTATTGGAAAGACTTGTTCAATTTTAACCCGTTTTATTTATACCATTATTATTTACTCACAACAAAGATGGGGATTTACAAACATTTCAAATGTCAAAGGCCATGGAGAAGCTGAACTCTAGGTTTGAATGTCAGGGGATTCATTGTGATGCTAATCCTGTTTTATCCAGTCAGAACCTAAAATAAACCGAGCGCTCTGAAGAATGAGCTGTAATCCCCATCACCGAGCCCTGTGTGCTCCTGTTCTGAGCTGGGATGTTATGTCACAGTCGAAGATGCAGAACTAAATGAAATGATAGCTATCATAAAGGGATTTGCAGCGTTGATTTGAAATGTTTTCCGCAACAAAGAAACAAACAAATGCATGTACACAAACCCACGGGAGCTGGACTGTCCATACACACCTAAGCACAGAATAATGGAGAGTAGGTGGCAGTAAATGTACGTGTGAGTGCAATTTAAAGGAATAGTTTGGAGAGCCAGGCTAAGTGAGCCAGGCTAGCCGTTTCCAGTCTTTTTGCTAAGTTAAGCTAACTCGCCGTAGCTTTAAATGTACTGTACATGAGTGGTGTGAATATTCCTTTTAATAAAGTAATTGATAAAAACAAAAAGAAAATGCAAAATCTTAGAGATCTTTTTAGAAATGCAATATAGCAAAGTACATGACCAAACAAGCTTTTTAATCAGGATTGCCCCTACTATTGCAAATCTATTTACGTGTATGACTTGTATACATTCACTAATGTATAGGCTGATGGAATTTGTTAGAATTTGCTTTAAGGAGCTTTGGAACCAAAATGCCCATGAAAGTCCAGATGGCAACTTGATGAGGTAAAGAATTTGAGTTGTGATCTAGGTAGTATGTAGGACTGCAAATGAAGCAGCTTATCCAGTCATATGTGAAGTTCTACATGCAGGTTTTAACATACATAAGCACAGCTACAATCCTCTTAGGCTGAGGTCCAACTTGACGTACAGCTGCAGTGATCTAATGAAATGTATTTATCCTTAATGCTCTCACTGTAAAGCTAAAGGAGAAATGAACATGCACTGTAATGTGAAGGATTACAAGAGCACTTGATTTGGGCTAAATAGAAAGGAAATCTACTGCATACAGAACAAAAGATCAAAATTAGCTTCAACGCTCAAATAATTCAGTCTGTCCGCTCTACTTTCTTGGTTTTTCAATCAGAGGTCAGACATCTGGCCATTGGGTTTTTCATGTAATTGCTCTGCTTTCTAAAATGGACAGTACCATCAAATCTATACATTTGATGAAATCCTTAGTGATTAACCAAATGAGCTCTTTATGAAATAGAGGCCCATTAGAGGAGATCACTCACCATCTTGATAGGTCATAAACCCCCACCCCCCATGCATGTTGTGTGCATACACATGGGAGGTCACTGACCCTCTCTCATTTTCCACACTTTAATTTTAATGCCACGTTGGATGGGTGCATTCATTGATTAAGGCCACAGATGTCAGGAGATGATCACAATGATTAATGATCATAATGGGATATAATTTACCGCAATCCCGCGTATTTATGTATGTGACTCTACAGTATCGTGCCCATAAAAAGCTGTGCATTTTTAATAACATAATATCCCATAATAACCAAGACATTGCCACATTGTAACTGTTGAATTAATGGAGGTGCAGTTACTGTAGTTTATCAATTAATGATAAGATTTTTTTCTATTGTAATTATTCTATTTTCTATTGTGATTGTCATTTTGAATTTTTTTTAAAAGACCAATTAATTTTTCATTTAATTTTAGTTATTTACGATAAAATGCAATTTCAGTTGCACTTGTGATAAAAGGACACATCTGTTGTTTTGTAGTTTATATAAATAAAAGGAATATTTGTCAGTCATATGTCTGCATCTTATTCTATTAAAAACAATTGTGAGAAAATCTGAACTTAAAATCGTGAATTCATGAGTTTAGTATATTGTTACATCACTACTGATAGCAATATTCAAGTCAAATTAATTAAAAGTCATTGTTTTTCTACTTTTTGCCCTTAAAAAGGTTTCTTGGTTCTTAAGAGACCAGAGTTATAGCTAGTTAATTTTACATTGCTATTTCACATTTCAAGCACATTTATTCTAGTACAATTTTGAGGTACTTGTACTTTTGAGTTTTTCCATTTTATGCTATATTCTACTCCACTGTTACATTTTGGTAGCCAGTATTGTATTTTTAATTCAATTCCAATCTAACTTTTTGAATGCATAGTATCGGAGTAGGCTACTTCCACCACTATACTTTCCACACTTTTATTTTAATAATAAATAGTTTCCCACACAGTTTAACACGCAGGTGGTAACAGACAGGGATACTGTTACCTGTTCTCTCCGTTTGTCTGCTGTCAATCTGGCTAGCTAAATCCAGTTTAACCGCATTGTCCTCCTTTAAGAAAGATGCTTGAAATACTGAAAACCTGTTCTTGACACGCGGTAAGCAAACTTAAAGCCCTTTTGTTCCAGGAGAACCACTCCATGTTAAATGTGATTCCTTGTACCAGCGGGTTGGTGAGGTAAGGACGGGCAATGGGAGACGTTACGTTAAATAGGACCTACCAATAACCCGCAGCTGGTGGGCACCAAACCGACATTTTAAATGTCAATTTTCTTTAAGAGACAGTTTTTAAATGCTAATTGTAGGAGATAGTTACCGTTGTTCATCGTGACCTCAGTTAATTTCTTCTTTAAAATACAAGAGACAATCAAATTGCAGCTGGGCAACGGCCAACTACCGCTTTGAGCATGCGCAGTTCTTACCACACGAGTTGAGAAAGACCGGTAAATTGAGGGAATAACCGCTAGTATTGTTAGCATATTAGCACATAGATAGACATGTGTATAATTTTAGCATGCTGGCGTTAGCATTTAGCTCAAAAGCAACCAGCAACACTGGGCACAAGTAAAACCTAGCTAGCATAGCTGACTGTTTTCCGTTCGGCCTCACTTTGTGTCACTGAACCTATAAATTAACACAGGTAATAGGACTACCAGTGCAGAATTTCATTTAAAATTTGAGGGTTTTAAAGACAGAAACTCTGTAAATAGAGATGTGACTAAAGCAAATAATGATGATTATATTTTGTGCCAAGTGATTAATCAAATCATTCAGGGGCTAAATTCGAGCATGTTCCCTCAACAACAAAATCTGACTAGCTTATTACCAAAAGTGGAATGTAACTTTTAAATACATTTACTCAAGTACACTTAAAATTTGGAGGTATTTGTACTTTACTTAAGTATTTCCATTTTATGCTTCTTTATACTTCTGCACTACATTTATTATGATAAATATACAACCATATGGCACAATGTGATGGATACAATGGGAAATTTGACATTTCACTGTATTTCCATATTAATCAGAATAATGCTGCGATAGCTAACAATTATAAAGTAATTATACTATATTTATTTAATATTTGATGTAGCCCACAACTAGTCCTGCTCTAAATCTTACTGTACAAGACAGGGGTTTCTTCTGTCACACAAAGAAAATTAAAATGATTTAAATTATATCTGCAGGCTTAAATACAAAATTAAAGCATGTTCTTAATGCCACAGTCATCTTTAATTTACAACACATGCATGAGGAACTCACTCAGCATATAGAATTATCAGACTGAGCGTGAATGACCTAGTTTTCAATTCTGAATGTGTAACGGTGGAGTGGAAAGTAACGTGGAGCGCACTGACAGGGCCGTGAGTAGATGATTTAGATACATGTTCAAACAGTGCCAGGGACTCTGCACCCAAGAGTTGAGCCAATTCAAATATAGCACTTTCGGGGGAGTTTCCTTGAAAAAATGATTAACGGCAGTCAAGCGTGTTTCAGCAAGGCTGCATGGCGTGACTAATACAAACAGGTTTTCTTAGGCAACACAGTAACCTTTGCTCATATGGACATCACATTTATATTTGGGCTCCTATTTGACCTCATGATTTAAAGTGCAGAGTTCATGTTGATTTCTGAATATATTTTACACCCAGGTTCCCTTTGCTGCATGGTAACATCTTGGAAAAACAACACTTAACTAATAAGTAAAGTAAGTAAGTAACAATACACAAACATTACCTCATAAAAGGTAATTTAACTGATTAGAAACCTGACTATGTAAAGGCAGACTTGTCTTTAGGCCGTTGCATCAGCCGGAGAGAGTTGGCTGTGTAAATTTGATGCAGCGCTTTTGCAAACAATGATATAACACTGTGCAAACACTGCAAGTATCACAATGTGTAGCAACACCATGACAGTTCTGAGAACTGTTGCCTAATTTGGGTTCACGTGTATTGAGGCATGTCCTTGTTGTACTGCAGCCTCACCTAGGACGTATACATTAGCCTATAGGAAGTATGCAAGTGGTGTACAGCAGGTTCATACAGTTAGTTCTACTTTCTAGTGTGGATAAAATAAAACAACTAGTAAAAACAAGAAAGAGTTTATCTATGTTCCCACGGTAGTGTGTTCCCCAGCTCAGTGTCTTCTTAATGACACATTAAGGAAAGGGTTTATGTTCTAAGCAATGCTTTTTTTTTCACTGGGTCAGTTGTTAAAATCACCGACGCTTACTGATGTTATACTCCTTGAAATCTACAACCTCAAATTTGCAGACAGACTGTTTTTTTGATTTTAGACATTGATATCTCCACAGTGGCTGAATGGCTTTTTAACTTTCAAGCTGCGTTTGAAATGTCCATCTTACTCTGTTCTTTCGCAACTGCGAAGATTAGTCGTTACCAAGCTCTTAAAATGTTGATCCTGGGAACATGGGGGGGGAAATGACCCATCACCCATAACAGCTCTGAAGTTGAATTAAGGCGCATTTAGGCTTTGAGCTCAATTTTAACATCAGCATAGATGCTATAAACCAAAGTCTTTCTTTTTGCACTACAATTTTAAATATTGATATTGATAGTGTGTATATGTATATATTATTTAAGTATCTGTATATATTTTATTTTAATTTTTTCTAATTAAAGTATTGTTATAAATGTCTTATTTACTGTTGCGTGAAGGCGCTACAACTTGCCCAACCCTGTGTTGTAAAATGACAAAAATGAACCGTGTATTTACAATTAACTGCAAAAAATAGTGCAATTAGTCAGCGTTTCTAAACATGAGCTCCATTTGAGCTGTCAAATCCACATTTCACTTTCACAAACGTTTGGTGTCATTTATGTAGCAACACTACAGAATGTCATTTGTTTTGCAGGTATTTAATGAAATTATTTAAGTGAAAAGTTAAGGGATCGCCAAAGTCAGTACAATTAATCCTAGAACAAAGACTGATTATGCACCAAATTTCACAGCAATCCATCCAGTAGTTGTTGGTATACTTCATTCAAAACCACAACCTGTGTGTGGCACTAGAGAAAATATTCAGAGGGTCACCAAAGTCTTGGATTTATCCTCTGGGCACCATCAATGCTCCAAAATGTTTGGTTATGTTGTACTGTGTGAGCTTTGTCTACTGTTTAAAGTTTGTCTTAAGAAGTCCCTCAGGCAAAATAGGAAATGGGTTGTGTGTTTTTGCTGCACAGTCAGCTGGGTCAAACTTCTTGTGTTTCATGTACATTTCTTTAGCATATAGACTTGTCAAATCCTTCAATATTTTTTAGGGATGTATAAGGGAAAACAAGTGTTTGACCAACTTACCAACACAAAGACATTGCTATCTCTTGAGCAACACCAAAAGACTTAAAAAACTAGCAACCTCAAAAAGGTAGCCATTTTTAGAAAATCTACTTTATTTGGGACTTTTTCACTAAGTTAACACCTCAGAATACATATCACCACTTTACAGGGGCTGTTATCGGCTCCTATCTGTCCTCCTGACCACAGGAAGTAATCAGGGTCATGGGAAATATGGTGCTGATTTTAACAAACACAAGTGCCAGCCAAATGTATAATCTCTTCCTAAACATTAAGGGGTACAGTTGGATAGATTTGTTCTTGAGTACTGTTGCTCTTTGGAACTTTTTTACAAAGGCACTTGACTCATGACCTCTGTCTTTTATTAGAATCGTCTCAGGATGAAATTTAATCTCAGCAACTTGCATAGGTAGAAAGCCAGGCCGGCAGTTATGTCTAAATCTTAAACTTCATGTGGAAACTTGCAGGTCTGTGCCAGCTGACATCCAGTGTTCCCCCATTTAAAATTCATCCTAAACCCTTGACAGCTGAGAGTGTGAGGCTTCTCTAAGCAGCACAGAAATACTCAGAAACTATTGCTGTGGTCGTGACTGGACCTGCAGTCAGTCTGGGTCTGACCGCCCTCTAGGGGGATCGGAGGCAAGAAGAGGCAACAATGTACCTTTGTACATCCAAGTGGTTTGCATAACAAAGAAATAGAGCCAGAGGGGAGCTGAGAGGACACTTAGGGGGCTGCAGATCATGATGAATGGTCAACATAAGGTGGAATCTGATCACTAGATAGTCACCTGCTGGATACTGAAAGACTTAAATTACCTTATACTGCTTGCAGTAGGAAAAGTAGGACACGTAGATCGGTCATATTAAATTAAATCATCCCTCATTTAGGGCTCTTGTGATTTAAGGAAGTTGACGACCCCAAAGTATGCCCTTGTTAATTGTGCAACAGAGCCAGTGAAGAGCAATAGCAGTTTAAACCTACACTATGGATCTGATGACAACAGTAAAAAGAACAGTTTTGGTTTTGTGCTTGCACAAAAGGCTCCAAAAAGACTCCAGTTGCAAAAAAGAAGAAGAAACATAACAGATTTTAACCAAAATTTTGAAACGGTGGAGATCCTGATACAGAAATATTAGGCTGCACTCAAGCCAGAAAATGATGGTCTAATTCTAATTCTTATGTCAAAATATGTAATAAAAGGGTTTCTGCAGTGTTCAGTGAGTTTTTAATACCACATAGAATTCAATTTCACACCTTTTTCACAGGCATACCAGGTCCAAACCAATAACGAAAATAAGGCTTAGAATTATTTATTAAGAACTTGAATCGACAATTATGCCACATTTGTATCTGTATTTCTATCTCTATATAACATACAGTTCCTACTATAACAAATCAATTAACATGATCTGGACCCAGATAGGCGGCAAAAACATTGCTTATAATTAAACAATTCTGTCATTTCATATTTTTTTAATACATTCTAAGACTTTTTTTAAGGGAACTGAAATACATGCTTTTTAAGACCATGAATAATGAATACTTTTATATTTAAACTGTCATTTGCTCTGTAAAATACACTCTTGAGTAGCACCAGACAACCACAGGATACAGCACAAACCAGTATTGCATAGAGAGTAAACACTGCCATCTGTTGGCCGGGAGGTGGAAATAATTTAAGTGTCTTTTTAAATTTAACAAATTGCTCACACACACTTTTATTAAACTAATATTTTTTATTTGTATTGAAGGTTACAGAGCATCTTTCTTTCAAAATAAATCCAAATTTAAGTATGAATTCATTGGTATTAGTGGTTTCCAAATGGTCTCTTGGTTGTAAAGTAAATACGTGACATTTCATTGAGTTCATTATATTCATTAAGTGGAATCATTTTCTGAATTTATCCTGGTTAATAGCTCAGTTAAAGATGGAGGAATTGAACTAATTGAACATTTGATTAACTTCCCGTTTCTTTAGGGGACAGGATGCCTTCTTCTGACTATGTGCCCTTGACATGTTACCGATTCAGTGGATTCATTTACACAATTTTACAATGAATTCCTCATATGATTACAGATGTTTGGTCCCAATAACACATGTACTGTATGTCCATTCATGCTCATCAAACTCACCGCTACTTTCAAATAAATCACACATACACAACAGTGCCAGATTGGGATGGCCACACAAAAAATGTTTCTATGGTGGAAATGTTACCAGGTTCATTTCTCACAGCCAGAATTTGAATTACATTCAGCATGAGGGTCTTTTTGTTTTGTGTGTATTTTAAAGAATGATTTGAGGATGAGGAAACACAGAAGTTCTTGACTGCCGGTGCGGCTATAGGTGGAGGTGATGGGGGGTGGAGATGATGTGTAGACGAATAGTGGGGTTCACAAGTCTACGATCGCTTTTTTCTGTTCTCCAAATTTCTTAAGTTGGCCGGCCTAATCTTCATCTCTGCAAATTCAATTGAGTGTTCGTGGCCCTTCCAGTGGAACCAGTTGATCCCCTGCAGAAATACAGAATATAAATCATGGTTAATAGAGTTATCAAACACATCTGAGTCATCCATCCCTAAACCAAACATCCAGCAATTCACAGATGTGGAGGAAAATCTCCTGGAAAAATTGAATTTGTTTCTTTATTAAACCAAAGATGAAATTAAACTGCTGTAGAAGTATTTTATCTCTGCAATCAATCTGAAGTAAGTGTAAAAGGAAGTGAAATATTGTTAACAGCAAGCAAATAGGCTATTATAAGGAACTAGGGGAGGGACCAATGGCTAAAAATTGTTTACTGGAAGAACTGGAAGAAACGTGGAAAATGGATTGATTGAAGAATTGTACAAGACTCAAAATGGCAATATTGGAACAATGCTGCAAATTAAACCATCAACAGAACTGTATGATTAATTTCACCAATCTTTAGCCAGCTTCAGTCATCTTTTTCAACGAGAAAAGAAACAATCTGAGACTTTATAAAATAAAATGTACATACCTTACTGTGACTGTTGTCACCATATTTCCCCATGAGGTTGACACGGTGACAGTTCTTATACCAAAAGGCCCCTTTGTAGGACAAGGCGCAGTTGGTGACAGCAATATCGTTATCATTGTCGAAGGTGGAGAAGGGGCGACCCTGGTGGTACGTCATGGAGTCACCTGGAGAAGATATCAACAGTAAAGCTCAGACAACACAGCTAATGTGAACATGTGAGCTTATTCAATTAAAGACAGTTCTTTTAGATTAAGTAAATAACGTCAGAATGACTTTTCTTAACGGAATAGTTAAGAATGTTCTTGCTGAGAGTTAGATTAAAAGATAAACACTACTCTCATATGTGTATGTCTATTATACAGGTAAAAGCCAGTAAATTAGAATATTTTGAAAAACTTGATTTATTTCAGTAATTGCATTCAAAATGTGTAACTTGTACATTATATTTATTCATTGCACACAGACTGATGCATTCAAATGTTTATTTCATTTAATTTTGATGATTTGAAGTGGCAACAAATGAAAATCCAAAATTCCGTGTGTCACAAAATTAGAATATTGTGTAAGGGTTACATTTTGAAGACACCTGGTGCCACAAAGTAATCAGCTGATTAACTCAAAACACCTGCAAAGGGCTTTAAATGGTCTCTCAGTCCAGTTCTGAAGCCTACACAAACATGGGGAAGACTTCAGATTTGACAGCTGTCCAAAAGGCAACCATCGACACATTGCACAAGGAGGGAAAGACACAAAAGGTTATTGCTGAAGAGGCTGGCTGTTCTCAGAGCTCTGTGTCCAAACACATTAATAGAGAGGCAAAGGGAAGGAAAACTGTGGTCAGAAAAAGTGTACAAGCGATAGGGATCACCGCGCCCTAGTCAAGATTGTGAAAAAAGGTGTGGACAGCTGCTGGAGTCAGTGCTTCAAGATCCACCACCAAGAGACGCTTGAAAGACATGGGTTTCAACTGCCGCATACCTCGTGTCAAGCCACTGTTGACCAAGAAACAGCGCGAAGCGTCTCACCTGGGCTAAGGAAAAAGAGCTGGACTGCTGCTGAGTGGTCCAAAGTCATGTTTTCTGACGAAAGCAAATTTTGCATTTCCTTTGGAAATCGAGGTCCCAGAGTCTGGAGGAAGACAGGAGAGGCACAGGATCCACGTTGCCTGAAGTTTAGTGTAAAGTTTCCACCATCAGTGATGGTTTGGGGTGCCATGTCATCTGCTGGTGTCGGTCCACTCTGTTTCCTGAGATCCAGGGTCAACGCAGCCGTCTACCAGCAAGTTTTAGAGCACTTCATGCTTCCTGCTGCTGACCTGCTCTATGGAGATGGAGATTTCAGGTTCCAACAGGACTTGGCGCCTGCACACAGCGCAAAATCTACCCGTGCCTGGTTTACGGACCATGGTATTTCTGTTCTAAATTGGCCAGCCAACTCCCTGACCTTAGCCCCATAGAAAATCTGTGGGGTATTGTGAAAAGGAAGATGCAGAATGCCAGACCCAAAACGCAGAAGAGTTGAAGGCCACTATCAGAGCAACCTGGGCTCTCATAACACCTGAGCAGTGCCAGAAACTCATCGACTCCATGCCACGCCGCATTAATGCAGTAATTGAGGCAAAAGGAGGTCCAACCAAGTATTGAGTATTGTACATGCTCATATTTTTCATTTTCTTACTTTTCAGTTGGCCAACATTTCTAAAAACTCCCATTTTTGTATTAGCCTTAAGTAATATTCTAATTTTGTGACACACGGAATTTTGGATTTTCATCAAATTCTTTTCTTCAAATCATCAAAATTAAATGAAATAAACATTTGAATGCATCAGTCTGTGTGCAATGAATAAATATAATGTACAAGTTACACCTTTTGAATGCAATTACTGAAATAAATCAAGTTTTTCAAAATATTCTAATTTACTGGCTTTTACCTGTAAAGCTACAGCTAGCAGCCAGCAATTAGCTTAAGCTGGAAACAGCTTGCCTGGCTCTGTGCAAAGGTAACAAAATCCACCTAAATTTACTTATTTCGTATAAAAATGAAGGCGTAAAAACTTACGCATCTGGCCAAGAAACCCCAACTTACTTTTTTTACACTTTGGTTTCTGTACAGATCAAACAAACAATATATACAAGGTGTTAACTAGTGAGCTTCAGAGATGTTGGTAGGTAGATTTTCTTACTTTTGTTTCCCCTGTTTCCAGTCTTCATGCTAAGCTAAGTGGCAGCTTATATTTACAGCAGTCATGAGTGGTATCGTTTTCATCGTTTTCAGTTCCCAAAATGTCCAAGTAATCCTTTAAAGTAATACGTACCTGCTGTTCCACTATACGCTCCTATGTAGACTTTATAGCGCGTTTTTGGCTCTGCAATCGTGAGCTTGTCGTACTGAGCGTAGGCCGATTCTCCGTTGTCCCTCAAATCCACTCGCAGCTCATAATGGCCAGAATTTGTGATTTTATGGAGGTTGGACAGACCTGTAATAATTTAATATGTGTCAGTTGGAAGGGACTGAGTAAGAAGAGACAGAGAGCGAGTCAAGGTGAATAGAAGAAGAGAGGTCTTACCCAGCCAAAATTCATCATTCAAGTTACCGAAGCCAGCCGTGTAGTTCTTCCAGTTCCTGAAGAATTCCAGCTTTCCATTCTGGCGTCTCAGGAAAACCTGAAAAAGGACAGAGTGTCACAACAGCTTCATAACAATCATAACCGAGGTCATCAAGGTTTCTGCTTATCATTAGAGAAAACAGGCAGTTCGATCAGATTCTTTTCAATAGGAATTATGGTCCCAAAACCATCTTTAAATTGGTTTTCAGCAGGTTGATACACTCACCATCCATCCGCCGCCATCTGTGGTCATGTCACAGTAAACCTGGATGGGCTGGCTCTCCTCTCCACCCACGTAGATGGTGTACAGACCAGAGGTCGTCTCTCCATTCAGTAAAATCTGAGCACAGTCCTTGGGGCGTCTGTACAACTGTCCAACTAGGAGCACATTAAAAAGACATCATCTCAGAGACCTCTGCAACTTTATCTACAAGACAGAATACAGTATTGTGTGAGAGTGAGGAGCTTGGAAGGAAAGACGGTTTTCCATTGGGAGCAGCTCAGATAGAATGAAATATAAGCACAGGTGGAGTATCAGATTAAATGAA
Organism: Percina caprodes; assembly: GCA_013375575.1. Classification (NCBI taxonomy): domain Eukaryota; kingdom Metazoa; phylum Chordata; class Actinopteri; order Perciformes; family Percidae; genus Percina; species Percina caprodes. The sequence goes on from JABXJD010000016.1 coordinate 3,619,365, forward strand.
TATCTTTCTAACGTGCATCTGGACTGTTGCGTAACACCAAATCTTTCATTGCTGAAAAAGCACCAGTCAGTTACACCACCATCCAAAAGTTTGGAATCAGCTGTTGTGTGGATTTTTTTCCTTCTTCCCTTCATTAGTAACTATTTAAACAGATAAAAAAGTATAATTCAGACACCATGTATAATTTACATTTGAAAGGAGAACGAAATGATTCAAACTTAGAATACGGTGGAACTTGGATGTTGAATTTGTTTTTCATTCCAGAAAGGCATAAGTGAATAGGGGTTCTACATATTTTAGATGTATAATCTATTTCTTTCATAGGGCTCTCTGCAGTCAGTGGTTAGATTGAAGAAATTTAAACTGTGATTTGTCAATCTATATTATGTCTAACTGATATTCCACAGTGCTAACCCTAGACTAACCTTCTGTTTTATATTGTAAAGAGCTTTGCTAAAGCAACCCATTGCCTGTTACTTCCAGCTTGTTATTGGCTGCATTATTGTGCACTTGACAGTTGACACACATTTCTTCTCTTCATTTTCAACGGGATCTTTGTCTCTTTCTGCCCTTTCAATTGTCAGTCTGGTTGCACCATTGCACAGCATTTAGTTCTACATGGTCATAACAAACCCTTCAAACAAAATAACATTTGTAAAGAGGGCTTTCTACAACCTAAAAGCATCAAAGACCATTCAGACATACATTTGACTGGACCTAATCAAGCTTTTGTGGCAGAAGATTACAAACTTGTGAATGGTAGAAAAAAAACAACAGATTTTCAGGTAATATACACCAATGATTAAAACTAAAAAAGGAGGTGTTGTGCATGACTGCATTTCTGTCCTTACTGGTAGTGAAGACGGTGTTCACAGGACGACTCCTCTGGGCTCCAGCGATGGCCTGCAGTCTCACATTGTACTCTGTGGAGCCGGTAAGCTGAGCCATGCTGTAAGAGGACGCTGTCGGGCTGAGCACTACTTCCTGAATCCATGTACACACATAGAAAACAACAACGCACTTACAAAGAGCAAGACCATACTGGGGATTTAACTACAAAATGTGCACATAACTGCTAACTTTTTTTTTTTACCCGTTTTTATAACTTCATATTATTTTCACACTCAAAAGATGCCTGACACAACAGAGTAAAAAATAGTGCTGCTTTCTTTATGTATTTATCTGTATATTTGTATCTCAACCGGCAGCAGCAGATGGCTGCCCACCAAGAGTCAGGGTCTGTCCAAAGTTTCTGCCTGTAAAAAGGATTTTTTTCCTTGTCACTGTCTCACCACTCACTGCTCTTGGGGGCGGGTGGGGGAGAAATTGTTGGGTCTTTGTAAATTATAGCGTGTGGTCTAGACCTACTTTGCCTGTAAATAATACATTAAATATAAATATAAAATATAAATAAAATTGAACTGAATTTATTAATAATGTATAAGATATAAGCTGACAGGTGGTGCCCAAAAAGGGTTGCATTCATGAGTTACGGTGACATTTAATCAAGCCTAGAAGACAAAAAAGAACAAAACATGGACAATTTAAAACAGATGTATATTTGTTAATTTTTTCATTTCTTAATAATTAATAAAAATGGCTTCCAAGAAGTTAGAAAATCAATCCAAAACCTGATGGCATTTTTTGGAAAATATTTGTCAGTAATGGTGACTTTACAGTCTGTGGTTTTTTGGGTTCTAAAAGGAAAACCCACCAATGTTGTCAGTGACTGAACTCATGTCAGGGACGTACATACCCTGATTGTACCATCAGCAGAGGAGAAGGTGAGTGTGTAACCAGTCACAGCAGCCTGCGGGGGTTTCCAGGTGAGAGTCGCACTGTCAGTTTGAACGTTAACTGCCGTCAGATCACGAGGAGGATCCACACCTGAAAAAAACAACATCAAACTGCAGCTTTATTTTTCATTAAAATATACAATAATCAAATTTCGCCTCAGGGCTTCTCTCTTTAAGCCTACCGGTGGTGAAATCAGTAACAACAGAGTCACTCTTCTGTGTTTCTTTTACAGCTTGTACTCCAACTGAGTAATGGGTTCCTGGAACCAGGGAGCCCATCTCAAACTCCACTGTGTTCCCAGAAACCTGCTCCACCACTGGGGACTCTGTGAACCAGCACACACCCACAGTTAAGCAAATTACATAATCAAAGTAAAGCTAAATTTGTCATTCATAACAACAGAGTGACCAATAGAAATGTTACGACCTTCTAATACTGCCATGCTTGTAATAAATCTTATTAGTAATGTACATATTCTACTGCATTTGCTACACCTGCTTACATCTCAGTATATGTATTTATTTTACCAATTGTGAATCAGGATAACCATTATGGTATATCTATCTATCTTGCTTCCTGTTCAAGCTGTTTATATTAAACTTTTTTTATCCATCACAGTATATACATATTCCCTTACAGCACAGCCTGTACTATTAATCACCAGACTACTACAGTATATTTTACTTGTTATTTCCCCTTTAATTTAGCTGCACTATTTAATGTCTTAGATTTTGTTGCACTTGCGTGATTTGTCTTTCTACATATATCTGTAGGAGCACAGTTTAGGATTACGACTGCTTCACTGTAGTTGTTGTGTGTATGACAGTAAAAGAACTTGATCTATTAAACAGGAACTTCCTGTCTAAATTAAGAGCTAATGCAGATAATTCATCGATACAAGAGGACAGAACAGAAACACACCTGAATCAGTCCTGTAAGTAATGACGTAGCCATCGACGGTGGCCACAGACGGTTGCCACAGCAACAGCGCTGAGGAGTCAGTGACATTGACTGCAGTCAGACCCTGCGGTCTGTCCAAAGCTGGAAAATACAAATCAAAATAATTACATTTTCCACAAACCGATTCCAACGTCAGTTCCAGGGCTTGATTTTATAAGTGAAGCTAAAACATCTGGATCACCCTGGTGACTGGCTGCAGTATATGTCATAAATCCCGCCCCCTCCATGTTGGCAAATGGGACATGGGCCTTTAAAGTAACATTAAACATTAAAGTACATGACAAATACATTTTCTCAAAGATGGTTTCGATCATTTTAGGTAGTTTTGGTTACACTGATGTTTGTTCAAGTACCAATTTTCTTTTAGGTTTGGTTTTTATTAGTTATTTGATGCTATAAATTAGGGTGAAGCGTCATGATTGACAGCTGTGATTGACTTGCGATTTTTTTCCTCCGCCCGATCACTACTGCACAGACTTTGGCTCCAACATTACAAGATGACAGTGCTAGCTCAGGAGAGTCCTGAACCATCCATTAGTTACGGCGCTATAGGCAAAGAGATAACTGTTGTTGTGATTAAGAACTATATAAATAAAATTGAATTCGCTCTCTCTCTCTCTCTCTCTCCACCTCCTCTAGACAGAGGGATGGATCTCTCTCTCACGCTCTCTCTCCCTCTCCCATCTCCTCTAGACAGAGGGATGGTATCTCTTTCTTTCTCTCATATCCACCTCCTCTAGACAGAGGGATGGTTATGTCTCTCTCTCTTTCTCTCTCTCTCTCCCTCTCTTGTCCACCTCCTCTAGACAGAGGGATGGATCTCTCTCTCCCCATCTCCTTTAGACAAAGGGATGGATATCTCTCTCTCTCTCTCTCATCCACCTCCTCTAGACAGAGGGATGGATCTCTCTCTCCCCCCATCTCCTTTAGACAAAGGGATGGATATCTCTCTCTCTCTCTCTCTCTCTCTCTCATCCACCTCCTCTAGACAGAGGGATGGATCTCTCTCTCCCCATCTCCTTTAGACAAAGGGATGGATATCTCTCTCTCTCTCTCTCTCTCTCATCCACCTCCTCTAGACAGAGGGATGGATCTCTCTCTCTCTCGTCCCATCTCCTCTAGACAGAGGGATGGGATCCGGTTGGCTCCTCTCTTTACCCTGTCTCTCTTAGTTATGCTGTAATAGTTTAGACAGCTGGGGGACTTCCTTTGACACACCGAGTTCCCCTCTCCTCTATCTTTCCATTTGTGTGCATCCATGTCCCAGAAATGCTTGTTACTAACCTAGCTCTGGGGAGTCATTCCCTGGAGTCCTTATGTTCTTTTCCCCCCAGCATGTTTCCTTGGATCAGGGAGGCTCCAAAATCATGGTAGCAGCTGTCGCCATGGTCCCGCTACACGTCCTGTGACGCCATGTTCATCCTGCCACGCTCTGCTGTGCCCTGCTACGTCCTGCTGTGCCTTGTAATGCCGCACAGTGCCCTGCTATCCCATGAACTACTACAAAGAACTACTACAAACTACTATTTTTTGTGACTGTTATTGCCACTCTTCATTCTAACCCCAACCGGTCGTCAGACACCGCCTACCAAGAGCCTGGGTCTGTCCGAGGTTTCTGCCTAAAAGGAAGTTTTTCCTCGCCACTGTCGCACTGTTGCTTGCTCTGGAGGAAACTACTAGAACTGTTGGGTCCTTGTAAATTCTGGAGTGTGGTCTAGACCTACTCTATCTGGAAAGTGTCTCAAGATAACGTTTGTTATGAATTGATACTATAAATAAAATTGAATTGAATTGAATTGTCCGTATCTAGGATATTTTGGCTTTACTCTTGTACAGTTGGAGGAAGTGGAGACACGTCGTCCATCTTTATATACAATCCGTGGTCAGTACAAGTTAGGGAGGACTGACACAGAAGTGTAGTATAAGAGAAAGAAGAAGCCAACCTGTGATTACAGTGTCAGTGCTGGGGTCGCTCTCCTCCAGACCCTTCACAGCACTCACTGTCACTTGGTACAATTTGCCAGAGAGCATATTGGGCAGAGCAGCCTCAAACACGTTGCCATCCACAGTCACCATCATTGGACTTCCTGTGGAGGAAAAAAACAAAATATGGGTTCCACACTAAAAAAACAAACAAACACATAATGTAAAAACTATACATTTATAATTTGATGATTTATCTGCATTTCCACTGCATTCACTGTAACTAAGCTCTATTGTACAGTAGCTTCTAGACTATTTGGTATTTATTTATTTGTATTGTGGTGATAAACTTTACCTTTGCAAACTAGAGAAAGACTGTATCATACTACTATATATTACACTTTCTACACATCCAAGAAGCACTCCAAGCATCTCATATCCCATATTACATTATGTTAATATGTTACTGTTTTATTACATTATGTACAATACCAGTCAAAGGTATGGACACACTTTCCAATTCACTTGAATGATAAAGTGTGTCTTTATTTTCACATCGTTGCTGTCGGGCAGAAACCTTGTAAGTCCATATTTTGTCATTTTCATTTAATTCATAAATCATTGCTAATGGTCACCCTTTCTGTCTGTCTGTTGGTTATTACAAATATTTTAACAGTGACAAGGCAATTTTGTCTGACTTCGTTTGAGGTAAATATATCAATGCTTCCAAAAATGCCTTTTTCAATTTGCAGGAGAAAAACAAACGGTTGACATCCAAGGTTTTTACCTGACAGCAACAATATTATAAGTCTGTTGTTTTATAAACTATACTTGCTGACTATAACTACTACAAGTTCCTTCCCGAGGCTATTTTGCAGAGGCACTGTACCTGCGTCCAGTGCCGCCCAAGCCAATTGGTTTAAAGAAATGCCAATGAAACAGAGCATGTTTTTCTCCCATTCCGGAATGTTAAGTGGACTAGCCAGACCTTCCTCCGCAGCACTGTGGACCTTCCTCTGCAGCACTATGGAGGAAGGCCTAGCATTGCGAGACTAGGACCAGTGGTGGACTGACTGAACGCCATCGCTACAACCATACCACTAGAGGTTCAAATTAGTTAAACTAAACCATAATGTAAATTTTAAAAAATAAATAACTAAATGTAAATCTAATTTGGAAAGCATTAATCACCAGTGAACTATACTAACAAAATAACACTGATTGACTTCTTACCTCCTTCAAAGGGCACATAGGTGATTCGGTAGTTATCCACTGGAGAGTGAGGCATGGACCAGTGAACTACAGCGGAGGAGTCGGTCACATCAGAGAAGCTAAGTCCTCTTGGAGTGCTCAGGCCTAGTAGAGTATAAATGGATATGCGCAGACAGGAAAGCAACAAAAAAAGGGTGAATTAAAGTAAAGAAATTATGGCCAATAACATTGCATAAATACAACAAAATTATGAGTTTGAAGGATCCCAAAAGAGCGTCAGGCAGAGGGTTAAGCCTAAACCAGAGGAATAAAGATGATTAGTGGGACTGTGGGTTCAGTTCTCAGACGGCAGGCACCCAACAATTTAGTAGTAATTTAGTATAAAACTGCAGACTTTGCTGTCTTTTTATGTACCTGTCTGAGCAACCCCATTAATAGGTTGGGAGCGTCGGTCCAATGTGACACCATAAAGCTCGATTTCATACTCGGTGCCACTCATGAGTCCAGTTAAAACCTTGGTTCGTTCATGGCCACGGACACTGTACTCTTTAGGGTGGGCTAATCTTTTGCTGTCTCTTATTTTGATCACATAGTTTTCAAACAAGTCTTCATCAGCCGTCCACGACAGACGGAAACCGTCAGCTGTGATGTCCGAGACAAAGAGATGCTCCACCTCAGGCTCAGCCTCTGGTTAAACAAGGAAACATAACGTTGCAGAAGGTTTTGTGTTTTCTTAGGAACATTCATCAACTCCTGAAGAAGTATGGAAGAAGTCAGCAATCAGGCAAGAAGGTTTCCAGGTGGCAGACTGGGATATATTCCAGCCACCTTCGATTTGCCATGCTCAGGTATTCGTTAGTGTTAAAACCACAGCACACGGGCTACAAAGCCTATAAATTTGGGTGAATTAACAAGACAAGATGCTTTTTGCAAATTTTTATTTACGTCATTTAACAGGGTCACATTCCTTTAAAGTCTCTAACAGATTTGTTGGGACAGAGTTCGGCAAACACCGGTTGAGACGAGGTCCCCATGCGTCTTCGAGGCCAGCCTCGATGCATTCAGTGCATTCAAAGACAAAGAAACAAATGAGTTTAGAAGTTAAATCAACAGACATTTCATGCTCAGAATGTCCTGCTGATTTATCAGTGTTTTCCTACATCTGATCATTTTCGTTTTATTCATTGGTCTGTATCCATCCACTGAAGTTTTAACCAGATTGATAAACTAGCATGTATAAAGGCATACACAGACATTTATGTAGCGCCAATCAGAAATCTGAAGGAAAACACATTTTAAAATATGAAACAAACAAATAAGTTTGCTCATATTTTGGAGGTAGGAAGAAAGAGGCGGGAGCTCCACATCTCATTCTCCCAGTGACGAAGCAAACGCTTAAAACAAAAGTCTGGAAAAGAGTTAGAAATCTGAGTTAGGGTTAGGTTACAGTACTGAGCTGAAGCCTCACCATCTGAACATGGCAGTCAACTAATTCCATCAATGCTCAAGCTAATTTTGTTCTCTTCTTTTACATTATACAAAAAAGCATGAATATCAAAAAAGTTATGCCAATTACAGACCAGCCAAGTTTTGATGGTGAAACGTCAGAACTGGATCATTATGTACAGTAGTTTACACATTTATAGTAAGACGAGGGGCCTTGCAGTGTGCCGTGAGTGGTACCTGTCACAGCCACTGTAGTCAGAGGCCGAGAGAGAAGCCCTGACTCTGACACCCCGGTCAGCCTGACCTCATAGCCTATGCCGGTGATGAGGCCCCAGATGTCCAGGTGACTTTGGTTTCCTGGCACATTGAACTCCTGAGGCTCCAGCAGCCAGCCAGAGTCTGTCACCACTATGTGAAAACGGTTGAAGCCGCCACTAGAGGGGGCAAATTCCTCCTGCTGCTTCACCTCCCACAACACACGGAAGCCGTAGGGCGTTATGTTGGAAATGGACAAGTTTTCCACTTTAGGCAAAGGAGCTGGAGAGGAATGGGTTTAGATTTTTTTTTTGTGAGAAGGGAACACATGTGGGAGGGGGAACAAGATCCCATTAGGAGGATAATGTGTGCAATGGTTGCAAAAGCATATAATAAAATCCGTTCTTCCTGTGAGGTTATCAGTTTTAAAAAAGAAACTGGAAAAAAGGGCACATTTTGCATGCATCATAGAGTTTTATATACTTCTATAATAGAGCGTAGAAAGAATAGATGCAACCGCTTTGTACTAATGCCACATTTTGAAGCTTGGATTTACTGCCTAGAGCCACAAAACCAAAACGACGGTGAAAATGAACAAGGACGGGACTACCCATCACCACTGGGAGTTCTTACAATGAGGCAAAGGATGCCACCCAAGACAATTATAAGACGTAAATTACATGATGTGGCGATAAAAACGTTTTGTACAACATATTTTAGCAAATGGCACTAAACACGGGCATCAAGTGGCCATTAGTGGTATTGCATCTTAACACAACTGTGGCTTTGGATTTTTATATTACTTGAGTATTTCCATTTTTTGCTACATTATACTAGTCTGTCTATCACCAGACCAAGCCAAGCTCAATAGATTTGAGATTGAGCATTGGTCTGGGTAGTCTGCTCTGTATTTTCTCTGCACAAGAGGTGTGACCAATGGGCAAAGTTCAAATGACTCTGTACACAATTGGATAGTCCTTCAACCAATCAGACCAACGATCCGGTTGACATAGAAGAGTCAGAGGCATCAACGGGTTGCTGCTCTTCAGTGGCGTTTGGTGCCCGCTATGTTGAATGTAAAAAAGAAGCTGCTTGGTCGCTTCTCTCTTGTCATTGTGTTAAACCAGTTTGTGATTGGTTCCCTCAAAATTGTGAACTGAAGCAGGGAGAATTAAACAGAATAGGCGGGGTTTACCCAGTCTAATGTTATAAAATGACATCTCCATTATCAGCTGCACCAATAAAGTGATGTAAACATGAATGCATCAATAATTATAATCCAAAAATATAATATATACGGTATTATTCTGAATTATACAGTAATACGCAACATCCTGCATAATGAGTACATCTACTTTTGGAATTAAAATATATTTTAATGTTAATATTTCTGTACGTTTACTTTTATTATAAATCAAATGGTTTCATGCACCAAAAATTAAACCAGATGAAAACACGCTCATGCTCATGATGCATGTGAAATTTGCTCTTATTGCAACTTATAAGAATATGTGTTTGGGTCGAATGCCTGAAATGCATTAAGAGATTTCTTGTATATTAAACTGAAAGTTGGAGACATTTCAGAAGGTACTTTAGTCTATTAAATGTTTTGAAGCAAAAGCTCTTTACAAACCATTTACAACTACAAGTGATGAGAGTTTAAGATATAAGTAAAATACAGAGTACCTGTGACGGCGTGGGCTAACACTGAGGGAGTGTGGCGGCCATGAGAGATACCGTACAGTTCAATATCATAGCCTGTGGCATCCATCAGGTTAGATATTGTGATGTTACGGGCTTCCCCAGGCAGTCTGAACTCCAGCGTATCAGACTGCTGCTCGGGGTCACTGACCCGGATAACAAAACCATCAAAGTGGCCTGACACAGTGCTCCAGGACAAGCTGAGATTCTGTGGACTCACAGATGAAGCAGCTATGGGCCCCAACTGTGGGACATCCTCTGAACAGAAAAAGAACACGGCTTTTCAGTTATGTAGTGCGGTAATGTGCTTGGTACATGCAGTGTAAAAACAAAAATGCATGTATTGTGATACCTGTTGTAGCTAGATCAAACAGAGGCTGTGTGTTCTGGCCACCAGCGCTGGCGTACAGCTTTATGTTGTAGCTTGTGCTCGCTTTGAGCCCGCCCATGACTGTGGAGCGCACGTCTCCTGGCAGAGAGCGGCCCATTGCCTGCGAGGGCAAAGCAGACTCTCTGACTTCTACTATAAAGTTATCAAAAGCCTTCTCTCCTGTCCGCCACGACAGAGAAAATCTGTCTGAGGTAATGTTAGAAACAACTAGCCTGGACAAATCAGGCTCTTCAGCTACATGGGGAGAGAAAAATAAGAAATATATTCATTTAATAAAATGGAAAGTATGTATGTGTCCATGTATACAGGCCCAAGTCAACTTTACTTTTCAGAAGAAGTGTAGAAAAGAATATTAGATAACCCTATTTTTTGTAATACACAAAATCAAAATACCTGTTGATGCAACAATACTGACAGCACTTGTTCGGGATCTCTTGTATGTCCCATAGACGTAGGCTATATAGTCAGTGTTGGGCCTGAGCCCTGTGACATGATAGGACTTTACATTGTGGGATATGTTATATTCCTTTGGCTCCATCAGCCAATCAGAATCAATTATTTCCAGGATAAAACCATCAAATTCTCCTTCAGTGCCATTCCAGAAGATTGAAAAACTCTCTGACGTTAAGTTTGAGATATATAGTTTGCCAACCACTGGTTGATTCACTAAAGAGAGAAATCATTATTAGATTTTCATTTGAAAAAACATTTTACAGAACACAAACTAGTTAGACAAATTACTGATAGCTGTTTGATTTGATTCATCACATTCAAATGTGTATAGTGTTACAGGACACTCACCACCACCCAGTGCAATTCCTGATAGTCTGAGTAGCTTAAAAGCTTTAATACATGCATATATTTTTGCATGAAAATTAACTTAGCAGCTTGAACATTTAACTAATTATTCAAAATATGATATAATTAGATGGACAAACGTGTAATGCCAAGGGGAAAATAGCTTAAGAATACTGGCCTCAAGGTTAAATGAATACTGTTGATTTTAATGTGAAAATGTGGCGAAGGAACACATAACGGTAAAAAGAAATAAAAGTGTCTTTCATGCATATGGAGTAAGAGCTGATCATGCAGTTGATCTGTTAACATTGAGAATAGGATCAATTCTGCATAATGTTGCACCAGAGCGAGTCACAGCAGAGCTACAGAGGAAGTTAAACTTCTAAAAACATTTTGTTTTTTTAACATGCAATGAAAAATAAAGTAAGTTACTTGCAAACATGCAGCAAATCAATTAGGCATCATTCAGATGAAAAACAAGGTGGCGTTAACTGTTAACCTCAGATATTATCGGCTTTTTACCTTGATAACGACAAGAAGATTTAATCATTTGCCACCTAGTAGTTCAAAAGGAAATGAGGATATTTACTTTAACGTTATCGACAAACTATCTCACACAGACTAACAGAACTCACTTAAACTTGTATGTGAGCACATCCATGATCCTTCAAGGTTAATCAATTATGCACTGAATGAGTGTTGATGGGATGAAATGAGATGGTCACGCTGTCATGGTGTGACAGGCGTGTGAGGGTGAAAGTTATTGGTTTTGCTTTTGCAATCATTGCAGCACATCAGCATCAAACCTCACCACGATGCAGGGGATGGTAGAGGGAGGGGGAGGGGGCTTCATGCACGTTGGTAACTGGGATGGAGGGAGTAGTTTGGGATAAGGTTGAACAGTTGAGGGGCGTTTGCTTTGCTCAGTGATGTGGCACGGTTCCCCATCACCCTGCCCTCTCTCAGCTAGACAGAAACAGTGGCTGGAGGGTAAAGAATGGTTCATGGCATGTTGGTTAGGATGAAGCAGTACCCTGTGGCCAGGGTGTCGGACAGTGATGACAGAACAGAAATTAGGTTATTATGTTGTTCTCGTTTCATGCAACAAGGTGTGAACGCTCCACTGTGAGTGGGCAACAGCGGTTCTAGTGTCTGTGTCTGCTTCACAGACAACGACTAAAACAGAAAGTTAAAATTCAAAAATGGGAAAAAGTTAAAGAGATAGAGGACTAAAACACTGCAACGTTGCAAGTTGCAGGTACCTGTGGTTGATTCAGTGTACACGGGTTCAAGGAAGGAGCCCTGATACATCCCAAACAGGCCAACCATGTAGCTGGTGTTGGGATTCAGCCCCGAGATGCCCAGGCTGAAAGCGTCTCCGGACAGACTGAGGTTTTGGCTCTCTTCGAAATTCTCCAAGTTTGTTACCTCAATGACAAAGCTGTCAAATTCCCTAGTGGTGGGGATCCAGGACGCAGTGAAGCCGTCCCATGTAATGTCAGAGATGGTGAGGTTCACCACCATGGGCTTCGGCTCCTCTGGTAGATAGACAGATCAGAGTGGGGTCAACTGAGGCAAGATAGATTGTAAAAATTACTCACATTAACTTTCCACTTGTCACACTTAGTACGACTGAGTATTTCGGCCACAATTATGGAAAAGATCATCTCAGATTTCGGGAATAAAGTCAACTACTTAAATAAAGTTGAAAAAAAGGGCATAATAATTTCAGAAAAAACATGCAATATTTCAGGAATTTTTGGGGGTTCAATTCATGAAAATTTGTTATTTTTTATTTTAAATCTTTTTTTCAATATCATGACTTCAATGTTGAAATATTGCTACTTTTCTTAAAATATTAATAATATCTCAAAATATTACACCTTTCTTTTTGAAATGTCACGATTATAATCTTGAAATATTATGACTTTAAATAATTTTTTTGACTTTAATCTTGAAACTTCAAAACTTTCCATCTTAAAAAAGTATGAATTTAATCTTAAAATCACTTAGTCTTGAAATGTTACAACTTTTTCTGGAAATATTAATCATTAAATCTCAATTTCTTATGGTCTTAATACTCCGCCGTAAATAAGTCAGAGTCAGAGGTAAAGGAAAATATGGGATGAAAGAGATATGTCATTTACAATAAAACATCAACAGTCTGTGCAGCCATACTGAAATATTACTGAAACATTTAGCGCATACAAAGTGAATGGATGTGATGAGGATGGGTTGTGATGAACACCTACAAAAAAAGAAGAAGAAATATTTGCTCCATGTACCTGTAGTAGCAAAAACTTTGAGAGGTAAAGATCGCCTGCCTTCCACCAGCCCTTGCAATGTAATACCATATTGTGTGGAGGGGGACAAACCCTCTATTTCAGCCTTTCGCAGACTACCTTGTAGTGTGGTCACATTAGCTTGTGTTGCCCCTGACAGAGCACTGAGCTCCATCAAAAAGCTGTCAAATGTCTCATTAGGCGCCGACCAAGCCAAGCTTACACTGGTGGAGGTGACTTTGACTGTGAGGTTCCCCAACACGTTCAGGCCAGAGCTTTCAGGCTCAGCCCCAGAGCCCATCACACCCGTATCTGAAGTGTTTAGAGGACGGAGGGGATCTGGGTTTTGAACTGCTTCAATATCCAGAGCAGTTGTTTGGGTTGTAGGGGGATCTTTGATGCTCAGCAAAAGAACATCTGGAGAGGTAGGCGTGGGTGCTACAGTGAATAAAAGCAGGTCAAAGAATGAATTTGTTACCGGCTCTGCAGATGACTGAAAAAGAACATGTGAAGAAGAAATAGGGTTAAAATAACAACACAATATATTGTAGAATTCAAATAATTCTGCACAACGTTCGGTCCATTATCTACCTTCTTCTTGTTAAGATTGAATTATTTTCTTGCCTCTTGTTATTCCAGTTTTTCCTGGACCGTGGTTCATATCACCAAGCAACAGCTAAGGCATTAATGGCACTTGAGTCTGCACCATTAATTTTTGAAGCATCTGAGTAGTCCACCGGGGTGGAAGTACACAGTTGTCTTCAAATAGATGTTGAAGCCATGCACAGCCACTTTTGTGTTGCTGCTGACCTAAAGAAAGACTGTTCTGAGTCACTTGTTTGACATGCATAGTGGCGAAGGGATTGAAGACAATGAATGATACAGATGGAATCAGCTTTCAGACAGAACAAAATGGTTGCATTTAAAAGCTCAAAATGCAGGAAGAAATCAGGACAGTCAGTGTATTATAACCCCTTGTATTTGAAGGTATTAATGCCTCAGGGAGTACATATTTCCCAATAACTCCCACTCTAGATTTCTTCTTGTATTTGAAATTCTGCAACATTCTGCCACAGTACTGAAACTTCGTCAAATGACAAATGGGATGGGATGAGTTGAAAATTAGTTTTTTTTGGTTATGAAGATGACTGTATTCTTTGCTGGGAAATCTCAATGAGTAACATATCAGCATGCAAATCATGTCGATACTCTGATCAACTATTTCACCTCTATGTCACAGAACATCACCTCCACTGAAGAGAGAAGCTGTCAAAAAAAACAACGGGACCAAAAGTCCCTAACAAACTAAAAGAGAAGCTTATACCTGTGACTGCAACAGCTTCAAGTAGTGCAGATCTCTGGCTACTGGTTAATCCATAAAGTTTTATTTGATATTCTGTCGATGCATTCAGGCTCTGGATTCTAGAGCCAGTGGCATCTCCAGGAAGTTGGACCTCTCTCACATCCCACAATCGCTGAGCGTCTTTATATTCTACTGCCAAACTATCATAGATACTGAGAGCCTTTAGTTTCCACGAGAGGTTAAATCCATCAGGCGTGATGCCCGAGATAGTCAGTTTCCCAAGCTCATCGTCAGACTCCATACCAACTGAGAACTGGGACTCAGAGGGGTCTAAATACACAAAGCTAATGACATTATCCTCCGAGCCTGCAGGAGTCGTTAGCTCACGGTCGTCTGAGTCAGCTAAATAAAATGTGAACGAGGCTACAAGAAAAACAAAAAGGCACAAATCAAGAAAGCATAATTTAGGTGCATTTTTTTGGTGTTCCTTCGGCAAAGTCTTTAAATATCTATACAGGTAATCCTAAATTCCAAAGTTTGACTCCAAAATTTGGTGTGCATTTATTTAAAATATACACACACACACACACACACACACACACACACACACACACACACACACTACATACTGATGGACTTAACAAAAAAAAAAAAAAACAGATATTGAACTCCAAAATCTAAACAATTGAACAGAAAACACCATGAAGAAACTAAGTAACAACAGAATATTCTGCGTGACAAATCTGTTTCCATCTTCCTTTGAAGGATGTGTGTCATTAACCCAACATTCTATTATGGTAAAATGGTTCCCTACCCACCTGTAGATGCAGATAAGGTGACAGGTGTGCTCCTCTTGTGCCCCCTCTCAGCAGCCAACGTGAGGGTGTAGGTCATTCCAGGAGTCAGGTTGGACAGGACGTAGCTAGTTGCTTTTGCTGGGATCTCCACCTCTTCAGCCTGGCCGTCTCTGGAGACATATTCGAGCCTGTAGGCGCCAATCTTAGCCCGAGGTTTCTGCCACTTCAAGGTGAGGGAGGTCTCTGTGGACTCAATTTTTCTAAACCTCTAGGTGGATCGATATCTGACAGAAGGGAAATATTTTGTGTGTAAAATTGTCCTTCTTTTGCATGCTCTCTCAATATTTATGAAGTGGTGCTGAGGACGACTGTTTGGACAGCTGCTCGGCGTATTTCTCACCAGTTGCGACATTTGTAGTAGCAGGGAGGCTCTCTCTCTCATTCTTCACAGCTGTCACACCAATCCCATACTCTGTCCCTGGCTTCAGCCCTGCCAAACAGAGGAGTGGAAGGAAATTGACCATGTGGCATGACTAACACAAGTCGTATGTGGTCAAACTGACTACATGTTTAACACTTACCAGTGATAGTAGCTTTTGTTGTGTCTCCTGGTCCTCGTGGGAACAGTTCCTCACTGTGAGTCGCTCCAGAGATGGGACTGTATTTCACCAGATAGCTGCCAACATCAGCTTGACTGTTAGTCCACTCCAGAGAGATGCTGTCATCTGTCTGAGACACAGCCTGCAGGTCTGTTGGGGCGTCCAGGGCTAATAAAAAGTAAATATATTTATAATGATAATAGGAGAATACTTAGATAGTTAATCCATTATATTGGATATTATATATTATATATATTATTATCAAACAGATGTATGCACAATCCAAATTGCCACAAAATAAATATAAATACTGTGAAATGTAGCCACACACTAGCATGCTGTGCAATACTGTATGGTTTCAATGTAGTTTTTCACAGTGTTTGAATAAAATTAAAGCAAAAGGCTGGTGCTATTCTATATATGTTTTATACTGTCAACAAGTCCCTGTCACGATAACAAATTGTGCTGGACAATAAAATTGTCCCAGAAATTATTGCGATAAACGATAATATTGTCATTCTGAGACCGTTTTCATCTAATATAATGGTTATCTAATATGAGGATCAATTAACTTTTATTTTTATAGAATATTTTACACTGGAACTGGAAGACATTTTAAATATGTGCCTATCTGCCGAGTAAATGTTTGTACCAAAATAGTTCTGTTTTCAGCCTTAATTTTGGCGAAGGTGCAGCTACTTTTTCTGCTCCTCTGCAGGTCGGAACTTCGCGGAGGGGCGGGCCAACACACACACATTTTTGTTGTTGTTGTGTGATTAATTGATTTATTGACTATTGTGACAGGCCTAGTAACAGGAGGAATGGTGCATTTATTGGGTACTTTTTTCAGCGGCAGATTAATCCACATTTGGTGCTCTGGTTAGTATTTATGGCAGCAGGACGTTGTGTGTGGAATTGATATATGAAAAACATAATATATATCACCATAACTTCAGTATTTACCACAGCATTGTGATCTTACAGTTACTGCTATCACCAGCCTACCTGTAGTGAATATGGCCGTGACAGGGTCACTGGTGAGGCCTCCACTCCTGGAGATGAGTGACACCTTGTACTCAGTGTCTGGCCTCAGACCGTCGATGCTGTGCTGCTTGTTTGGGGAGGTAATATCCACACTGGTTTCATCAGACAGGCCGGAGCTGGGCCCGTAAAACATAGTGAGTCTGTCAATAGGAGCCACCGGCTGAGACCAGCCAACCAGGGCAGAGGAGTCCGTCACGTCCTTCACCTCAACCTGCCGGGGGCCATCGATCTCTGGGTGGGGGTGGGGGTTGTTCGGGTGAGACAGGCAAGGGTAACGGAGCTAAGCTAATCAACTGCTGGCAATTTCACACATAAGACTAATATGGGTCAAATTCTCAGGAAGCAAATAAGTGTATTTCCAAAATGCTGTACTATTCCTTAAAGGTTTCCTAAATAGAGAAGTGTTGGCAAATATGTTCTTGACTATACCAAAGATTGAATCCATCTCTGTAGGAATGATTTAGCTTCTAATAGTGAAATTCAATCAAAACAAAGTCTGCACTGTTGTACGACCAAGGTTAAGACAAAACATCAGCACTCCTGCAATATTTTTTTAGCCTTTTAGCCAAAAAACAGCCCTTATAAGTCTCAACTTGGCTGTCTCATAAGACAAAGCAATAACTTGGATCAACAAGGGAAAAGCTATCATGAAAAAATATGCGATTCACGTTTACTCTGACGTTAACTACCCGACAAATCTCCTCTGTTTACATGTGGGGGAGACATCTTTTCTCCATGTTAAAAGGACCTCTGGGGGTAAAAAGGGTACTTCTATCATACATTTCTGGGAGCGTCTAGTTCCTACAAAAAAAATGAAAACATTGGGAGTCCATTGCCACCAACTTGTAAACGAAATGGCTTTTCCATGCACAATGAAGTTGTTTAGCTTGGCGTGCTATATTGATTGCATAAGCATTTCAACAACGTAATGTAAGGAGCAACGCTGCTATAAAAGCCTCAGCAAGCAGAAGACAAAAGCTAAGAGCAAGATTTAGTGAAGAAAAAAAAAAAAAAAAACTAGTATATGGTCATGATAGGCTAAGATTCAATGTGTCTGAGTTATTACTCTTTAGCTAAAATCTATGTTATGAAACTGTGGAGACGCAGCAGGGATTTCCTGTTATTACTCTTCTTTTCATTATGGAATTTCACTCTTTGACATTAATGTTTTTTATTTATTTTTTACTCTGTGCTCAAGTGAAGGCTTTTGTATTAACAGCTGCCAGACAGAGAAGGAAAATGACTGAAAATGATCTGATCTTTTCTCAGGAAGACACTGGAAGATTTTAAACATCTATGATCTCACCAGTTTACTCTAAATAATCCAAAGTGCTAAGAAAATGTGTGTTTACAGCTGGAGACTCACTGGTAGTGACTTTTTTGGATGTTTGGGGTCCTTTGGTGTTGTTCTTGATGATGTTAACAGAGACTTCATACTCCTGTCCTGGTCCTAGGCCTGACTGGAGAAACTGGGTTTGAGAAGGTTGAAGGGTGCTCATGACTTTTCCATTTTCTTCTTTCTGCAAGGACACATAACAGGATATTTTACATTAGTTCATGCATTGAGGATTTGAATAAGATAGAAGACTAGATTACTGTGAACAAATTAGGTCAGCGCACATTGACTTCAGTTCACATCAAGCTAGTCAGTACAGATTTCAGGCATATTTTGATTGGAAAACAAAGTTTGACATTTTGGGAAAACATGTTCTTGCTGCCTTCTTTAGAGTCAGAACAGAAGATTATTATCAGTTCTTAATGTGTCTGTACCAGTGGTACAATGAATAAAACATTTCCATGAAATGTCAGAAATCAGATTACAGAAATTATGAAACAATGCTGCATGCAATAAATTGAGCTTTTGACACATTTACGAATGTATGACAGAATCAGTTCTCGCACTACAGGAAATGTAAGAGAATACAGAGAGAATTGTTGTGTAGGCAACTTCATCATCCTGCCCATCATCTAAATTAACATAAAGGTCATAAAATGACATGCATCTAAAAATGGGTAGAAACTCCACAGCAACTGCAAAAATTTAAAGAGGCTTCTGATTTATCAACTGGCACAGTAATTTATTTCAAAAAATTACTGGCTCGGATTCTAAGCAGCAGATTTATCCGCAGTTCTGTGACATCCAGACTTGCCCTCACTGAAGTTTTTCCATATGTCAAAGCAATTTTAATGGTTGGCGCTGAAATAAATCCATGTTTTGAGACATCCAATAAGCTGGCATGGCTGTATCACCTCTCACTTTTTCCCCTGTCGCTCAATAAAATCCTGGGCAGACTGACCGTGTTGCGGAAATAGATCTCCCAGCTGTCAAAAGAGATGTCCAGCTGGTCCCACACCACCTCCACTGAGGTCTCTCTCACCGATTTGAATCTTAAGCCCTCTGGCTGTGGAAGCTCTAGAGGGATGGAAACAAAAATAATCCTTAACAGCTAAGCCACATTAAGGTTTTTTGTGAGTAGTTACAATAAACTAGCATGGAGACGACTGTGATATACCTGTGGCCACCCTCGCGCTGACAGGAACACTCTTCTTGTTGCTTAGAACAGCATAGACATTGATCTGGTACTCAATGCCAGGTTCAAGCTCTTTGACGGTGGCTGCTGTTTTGTCTCCTGTCACAGTGAACTCCTGGTGAAGACCACCAGGACTGGTGGGCACATACGTCACAAGGTACTCTGTCACCAACATCTCATTGTTCCAGGACAGGTCCACCGTGTCAGAGGTCACCTCGCCAACAGTAAGGTCCTTTGGAGGAGACACTGGAAAAAAAACAGAAGCAAAAAAATAATTTAAAAAATAAAACTGTGCTGAGGGTGTTGTCTTGGACTGTTTCTCATGACCTAAATTGCAGAGTATACACCACACAGAACTAATGCAAACTCCAGACACATCTGGCTGTGGTGTGAAGAACTGCCAAAAAAGTGGGAACAAAGTGCAGACAAGGGCAATACACAAACCAAAAGCCTCTTTGATATTCACTGAAATAGATTCTCTCAAGATCAGTGGTGCATTTTGAGAATAGGAGGAAATTACATCACTCTGGATTTGATTTCATAGTACATTTAGTTAATAAGTGGAAAGTTTCGAGATTTGTGAAATGCCAAATTCTTTTTTTGTGTGCATTTCTGCAGTAAATTGAACAGAGCTTCTTACCTTCTGAGCAGTCTTCTCCAATGTATCCCTCATCACAGAGGCACTGACCATTCTCACAGCGCCCTTTGTCCTGGCAGTTGTTGAGGCAGCTCAGCTCCGCACAGCTTTCTCCTTCATATCCACTCTCACATGTGCACCTTCCGTTGATGCAGCGCCCCCTGTTGTTGCAGTTGCCTGGACAGGAGTGCACAGAGCAGTCATCTCCTGAGTAGCCTTCCTGACAGATGCACTTGCCGTCGACGCAGTAACCCCGGGCCAGGCAGTCGTTGGGACAAGCTTTCTGACTACAGTCCTCCCCATTGAAGCCTTCGTCACATACGCACTGCCCATCGATGCATCGGCCACGGTTTTGGCAGTTTTTAGGGCAGCTCAGTTGAGCACAGTCCTCACCGGTGAAGCCTACATGACACACACAACGTCCTTGTAGACACTCGCCACGGCCATAGCAATTTGAGGGGCAGGTCCTGATGCTGCAGTCCTCACCAGCAAAGCCTTCTTCGCACACACACTGTCCGTTAATACAGCGTCCCCTGTGCAGGCAATTGTTAGGACATGAAAGCTCCGAGCAATCGTCTCCCTGGAAACCAACATCGCAGGCACACTGTCCATTTATGCACTGGCCTCTGTTGTTACAGTTGTTCAGACAAGCTATCTGGCTGCAGTCTGTGCCTTGATAGCCCATTTCACAGATACACATTCCGTTGAAGCAAGTTCCTCTGCTGTTACAGTTGTTGAGGCACAGGAGTCGAGAGCAGTCTTCCCCGCCGAAGCCGGCAGTGCAGACGCACTGACCATCTACACAAAAACCATTACCGTGGCAGTTGTTGGTGCAAACACGTTCTCCACAGTCCTCCCCGGTGTACCCCTCATCACAGTAGCAGGTGCCGTTCTCACAGCGCCCACGGTCGTAGCAGTCTTTCGGGCAGATGAGTTCAGAGCAGTCATAGCCTGTCCAGGGTTCATCACACACGCAGTCTCCGTCTTCACAGCGCCCGCGGCCGTGGCAGTTGTTCGGGCACTTGGTTTGAGAGCAGTCTTTGCCAAGGAAACCATCCGAGCAGATGCAAACACTGCCCACACACTGGCCGTGTGCTCCGCAGTCTACAGGGCAGACCTCAAGTGTGCAGTCTTCTCCAGTGAAGCTCTTGAAGCACTCACACTTTCCGTCAATGCAGCGGCCCCGGCCCTGGCAGTTATTGGGACACTCGGGTTCAGTGCAGTTGGGTCCCTTCCAGCCAGGCTCACATATGCAGCCACAGGTTTCAATACTGTAGTTTCCATGACTGTTGCAGTAAGGTTTAGTTCCCACCTCACCTTTGATTAAAAAGTAAAGACAATTTTTTACCAATTCAATTGTCAAAAATCACCTCTTTTATGAGTATTATCTATGGGACTATTCCCCTATTTCTGGTCTTTATGCTAAGCTAAGCTAATCAGCTGCTGGCTTGAGCATCATATAAAGCGTAAAGATAGAGAGTGGTATCTCATCTATGCAAGAGAGTGAATACAGTGGTGTGAAAAAGTGTTTGCCCCCTTCCTCATTTCCTGTTCCTTTGCATGTTTGTCACACTTAAGTGTTTCGGAACATCAAACCAATTTAAACAATAGTCAAGGACAACACAAGTAAACACAAAATGCAATTTGTAAATGAAGGTGTTTATTATTAAAGGTGAAAAAAAATCCAAACCATCATGGCCCTGTGTGAAAAAGTGATTGCCCCCTAAACCTAATAACTGGTTGGGCCACCCTTAGCAGCAACAACTGCAACCAAGCGTTTGCGATAATGTGCAATGAGGCTTTTACAGCGTCCTGGAGGAATTTTGGCCCACTCATCTTTGCAGAATTGTCCTAATTCAGTTACATTAGAGGGTTTTCGAGCATGAACGGCCTTTTTAAGGTCATACCACAACATCTCAATAGGATTCAGGGTAGGCCACTCCAAAGTCTTCATTTTGTTTTTCTTCAGCCATTCGGTGGTGGACTTGCTGGTGTGTTTAGGATCATTGTCCTGCTGCAGAACCCAAGTTCGTTTCAGCTTGAGTACACGAACAGATGGTCGGACATTCTCCTTCAGGATCTCTTGGTAGACAGCAGAATTCATAGTTCCTTTTATCACGGCAAGTCTTCCAGGTCCTGAAGCAGCAAAACAGCCCCAGACCATCACACTACCACCACCATATTTTACTGTTGGTATAATGTTCTTTTTATGAAATGCAGTGTTCCTTCTACGCCAGATATACTTGGACACACACCTTCCAAAGAGTTCCACTTTTGTCTCATCGGTCCACAGAATGTTGTCCCAAAAGTCTTGGGGATCATCAAGATGTGTTGTGGAGAAATTGAGACGAGCTTTGATGTTCTTTTTGCTCAGCAGTGGTTTTCTCCTTGGAACTCTGCCATGCAGGCCATTTTTGCCCAGTCTTTTCCTGATGGTGGAGGCATGAACGCTGACCTTAACTGAGGCAAGTGAGGCCTGCAGTTCTTTGGACGTTGTTGTGGGGTCTTTTGTGACCTCTTGGATGAGTCGTCGCTGCGCTCTTGGGGTAATTTTGGGCGGCCGGCCACTCCTGGGAAGGTTCACCACTGTTCCATGTCTTCGCCATTTGTGGATAATGGCTCTCACTGTGGTTCGCTGGATTCCCAAAGCTTTGGAAATGGCTTTATAACCCTTTCCAGACTGATAGATCTCAATTACTTTCTTTCTCAATTGTTCCTGAATTTCTTTGGGTCTCGGCATGATGTGTAGCTTTTAAGGATCTTCTGGTGGACCTTACTGTGTCAAGCAGCTCCTATTTAAGTGATGCCTTGATTGTGAACAGGTGTGGCAATAATCAGGCCTGGGTGTGGCTAGAGAAATTGAACTCAGGTGTGGACAACCACAGTTATAGTATGTTTTAACAAGGGGGGCAATCACTTTTTCACACAGGGCCATGATGGTTTGGATTTTTTTTCACCTTTAATAATAAACACCTTCATTTACAAATTGCATTTTGTGTTTACTTGTGTTGTCCTTGACTATTGTTTAAATTGGTTTGATGTTCCGAAACACTTAAGTGTGACAAACATGCAAAGGAACAGGAAATGATGAAGGGGCAAACACTTTTTCACACCACTGTACATAGGTTCTACTTGGGTGCCCTGCCAAGGGAAATTGACTCGCCCAGGTAGATATAATCCTTATTCAATTTTTTTCCCCTCCAAATAATGTATTTTGTGTGTTCTTTTTACAGCGCACACAAAGACCAGCGGCTTCCAGCCCCTCCCCCTTGTGAAGTTGTGTTCTGCGTGCATGACCGAGTCAAAGTTGCACTTGCTCAGAAAGGTAATCGTTACGTTAATAGTATTAACATGCTGCTGGTGGTCTTGTTGTGGGATTAACTATACTAATAAAACCGTAAAATAAACGCAGCCACACAGCTGTGAAAGCTCCCCGAACCTCTTTTATCAGTCTGGTTTTTACGACTCTCCGCGGTCTCCTCCACTCCATATCTTTTAACCCTTGTGTTGTCTTTTTTTTTTTTTTTTTTACACTTTTCCCTCAAATGTTTTGTCACCTTGTTCGACATTTTTGACTTGGAAAAACGGGTCAAATTTGACCTCAGGACAACATGAGAGATAACGGAGCTAGCTAACCAGAACTAATCGTTATTAACCAAGCCTTTAGCACTGCGTGCCTGTATCCATTAACTGCATTTATAGACTCAAGCCCAAATAAAACCCTTTATTTTATTAAAATAGCTGTAAAGTTTTAAACTAAAACTTAAAACTTGTTTGACTGAAACTGTTCAGATACGATCTAAATGAGTGCAACAGGTAGTACAGAACAGCATGTTTATGATCCCCAAAACATGGAAAAATACACTTTAAAAAATGAACAATCTTAAGCCAAAATGTGATATATGATTTAACAGGAGTTAGGGGGGAACAGTGTTGAGATTAATAATAACATGTAACGTTCTGTATGGATATAGATCATAGTACTGTATTATGGGTATTTTAACTAATAAACCGTTAACATTTGGCAACATTTTTTGTTGTGTTTAAAATTGAACATGCATTTGTTGTATTTTAGCAAAATACTTAAAGCAGCTGAAATGCATAACTAAGTACGCTGCATTTTCAAATCTATTTATAACAAGTTATATTATCGCGATATTGAACAATGTTGGGGCATATCGCATATTTTCCTCATATCGTGCAGCTCTAATAACTACCCTGAAATTGTGTCAGATGCAGCATGGTGTTGTAATACTTTTATTATCTTTTAGTCTAATTGGTTTAATATGTAAATAATTACTTCATTCTAAATTATCTGATAATGTTATGTAGTCATTCTTTTCACCTTTTTTTGATTATAAGTTTCTAACTGACCCATTATTACGGAACCTAGGCATTACGCACCGCGCCGTAACATCTTGCACCACCCACCACCACGAGTAAATTCTCAACATGTGGGAAACACTATACACTTAATTTCCAAAATGCCAATCTCTTCCTTTAAGAGTGCATCACTCAGAAATAGCCCAAAGCTTATTTTAAGAACTATTAATCACAACTTTTTACATTCAGTCATATTCTGCAAATGTATGTCATGACATTTGAGCCAAATAAAGCCCCATTCAAACTGGAGAGTTGTTGGGAGTATTACACCCCCACACTGAATTCCTGGAACAGATGAATAGAACAGATGTGCAATGTGGTATTCTTTAGTTTAGCATTTCATTAAAATTTTTGTGAAATAAAGGATTCTTTTACTGTCTTGGCTGTTATCTACGTTACATACCAGACATAGTACGACAGACAAACGACACCTACCTGTGACCTGTGCGCTGCAGCAGGCCCTGTCCCCGTTGCACTGATCTCTCAAAGCTGAAACTTCTCCCTCAAGCATCTCCAGCCGGCTCATGAGGTCTTTCAGGTCGGGCACGTCATCAGAACAACCACAGGCCTGCCGAGGTATATTGATGCGGTGGGTGAAGACAATCTGGTTCTCCCCATCGACAGTGTGCTCAGTGATGTGATGGCCTGCTGCATCATTAGGCTGGAGCTCCGTGCTCCCTGGAGCGTCCAGGGCCACAGAGCACAGGGAACTGGCAGGGACATTGACGTTATAGACGTGGTTGAAAACCACAGGATGGTCTGCGCTGGGGAGCGTGATGTTAACTTCTTTATGGGGTTCCAGAGTCTGTCGTCGATGCCGTAAGATTTTCTTCACAAGCCCAGCACTTGATAAGCTGAGCAAAGCAGTCAGGAGGAGGCAGCTCAGAATGCCTCGTGCACCCATGCCAGATGTGGGACGTGGATTTAGTAAAATAAATATCAGTTTGGACCTCTGACTAAAGAGCAAATCCTCATTAAAGGTGAAGGTTCTAAAAAAAGAGCAAGAAAATATTTCATCACACAAATGCAGTTTTACTGTAATGTAGAGCTGTAGAACAGTCAATCAAATGGACAAAGATGACACTGGTATCAATCTGATGATCGATCACACTCTCAGCAAAAGCAAATAAGGAAATTTACCAAAATATCAAATTATTCCCTTCAATATAAGACAGCAGCTTGAAATGCATCTTACATCGGCACAAAGTAAATATTACCAACAGACCCATACTGTAATGACCACCCAACTGTCTGATTTAACAACTGACCCACTCCTTGGAAAACATAGTAAAAAAAAAAAAAGAAGCTTAAAATTATACATACATACATACGTGAAGTCTTTTAATGGCTCCCAATCTGGGGGTGCAGACACTCACAAAGGGACGCAAATTATATATGGAGGGGTTGCAACATAACATATGGAACATTGATGAGGTGTTGCCAATAGATGTTTTTTTTTTTTACAAGCCAAAAACACTCTTTTGGACAAATGTCCTGTTTTACCTGCAGCCAATCAACGGTATGACTTTTGATGTGACAAGAAACACACACAAACTTTTCTTCTTTTTTACATGCAGTGCACCTTGCTAAAAAAAAGAGCTATATGAAGCAATGAAGTCTTTTTACATCCACTGTTTTGATGATTTTACTGCATTTTTCAAAGTTCCACTGCAATGCTGTAACAAACACATTCAAATGTGTTCACTGGAACAAACAGCAGAGGTCAGTCGGAAGTACCAGGATCCCTTCACACCACTCAAACTAACTCCAGACACGTCTGTGGTGGCCTTTTTTGTGAGTCTGTCTGATTATCATTTACTGTACTGTTTGTGCTACAATAGCATTTGAGTCACTGCATTTACAACAGAATACTGCAAACCCTAACCACTGTGGGTAGAGGAGTCTAATTATGTAGTTTCTGTGGTGATATTATTTATCTCCATGTGATAGGCTATCCAAACCACTGCTGCTTTGCTGTTTGTCTTTATATCTGTTTGTCTATTTATAAGAGTTGTAACACAGCCTAGATGTAATGCTACATATAATTTAATTCACACTTATTTCCTGTAGAGTTAACTAGGCAAAGAGAGTGTACTGCTCTATAACAAAGATGTTAAAATCAAATAATCCACAGTTGTGCTGGCACGTCAAGTTATTTCATTCTACACATATTTGAAAAGTTTAAGCTATCTTATATGAAATAGCATATATAACACACAAAAAAACTGCAGAGTTAATCCATACACAGGACTCCTTCCCGCCCACAATGACTTCATCAGCTGGACATTAAGAACACTTTCATTTGCGGGAGCCGAACTAGAACTAATGATGAGTTTTTTCCTCAGCGTGGGAAAGCCTGCTTGGATACTGTAACTCTGTGTTGAGTTTCCAAGGGATCTGAGTAAGCACCATGAAAATCAACAGAAAACCCCACAGTGATTCCAGACTAACTGACATACTGCATCTGTGCACTGGTTTCCTCACAGGACAGGAGGTATACATGTATGTGCGCTGCTATGGTAGAGCAAACTTTACCTCTATAAAAAGGTTTGCATCCCCGTCAGTGATGCAGGACTTTGTCCAGATCTTTCGATTGAAGACTGTACACGCATAAGAATGAAAAATTCCAGAGGGCAATTATTCATGCAGTGACAGCTCTAAAAAGACATGTGGAGCACCTAGATTTAGGTTCACATGAAGACTTTATTAAGACAATGCTCATACTCTGCTATCAGGTACAACTGATTTGTTGCATTTTAATGTAACCATGTCTGGAATGATGAGAATTACTGGAATTGTTGGATCTTTGTAAACCATAGTGTGGTCTAGACCTACTGTATTTGTAAAGACTCTTGAGGTAACTCTTGTTATGATTTGATACTACAAATAAAATTGAAATGATTGCAATCACCCTTTTTTCTCGTCTTCCTCACCCCTTATTTAATGAATAGAACATATTTTATTCTCCAGAGACACAATTAATCAAAAACGATCAGGGCATCTACACACAAAACAAAGGTTTCATTCCGATCCATACCTATCATAATGCAAAAAATAAATAAACAAGGCAGCCAAAGTCTGAGACACAAACAAGACAACTTACAAATTTCCAACAAGAAAGGAAAAAAATAAATTTAGAAAAACAACAAGCAAAACATGGAGGAAAAAAAATACATTACTTTGTCACATGAAGAGAAAAAGCAATTACTTATCCCAGAACAAAATCTGCAAAACTATTCAGCAATCAATCCATATTCAGACAAAGCTACAAATCTTTGCAACTGAAAATGTTCCACGTTTGAAAGAAAACAGGCCGGAAAATCGACATGCCCACTGTGCTCCCTGAATATCTGAACTCTGATTATCAGAATCCCAGTAGATGCTTAAGTGACAAATTACAGTCACTTGCCCACTGTTAGTGCTTAGCTTTTTTAAAATAATTCAACATTCAAGCCATTGCCAAATGGGTTGCTACAACGCTAATTAAGACTATCAGCTCCACAGAAGTGAAGATAATTACCTCATCTGAAATTTCTTTTTTTTTAATCCTCCGTGTCCTCCTTGGTTACTAGCAACTGAGTGGGCGAGGGGTGGGGGCTGTGCACGATCACTGAATGCTTGTTTCATGTGGATGCACCAACAGAATTGTTGTCATTACATGGACTTCCTCATGGGGGAGACAGAAACTATGGACTATAGCTGCATGATTATTTTGACAGAATGATTCAGGATTAATGGGCAGCTTGAGCCTGTGTGTATTCACCTTTGTTCCAAAATATAAAGCAGCTCTACACAGGTTGTGATGAATTCTCCCTTTAGGGAATGCCTACGATTTATATTTGGGGGAACCCAATAAAACAGATTAAAAAGCAAGAATCAACAGACCACAATGTGACAAGCAGAGGGCAATTTTCCAATAGTCTTTGAATACAGCAAGTGTCCTACAAGCAGACAGGAAATCTTGTGGTTTTATGACATTTTTTTATGTCTTCCTCATTTTTTGTGTAGCTATATTTGGAGAAAACGCAGCATAATGTATTCCCTAAACTCAAATATATTATATATATATATATATATATATATATATATATATATATATATATATATATATATATATATATTATATAATATATATATATATATATATATATATATATATAATATTTACCATTACTGTGTCATCAATCCCCTTTACTTTCCTTTCTTGTCCTGACCTTTGACCTGGCCTTTCTTTCTCCTCACAAGCATGTTTTGCAACCCTCCACTTAAGACAGATATAAAACTGAGCTTGAGTTTCACAAGTTCTCACACATCTGGTGAGTGGTAGGAAAAGGTTATGGCTGGAGTTGTAAATCTGAAAACTAGGTCTGTCAATATGTTTTTGACATATTTCTAGAACACTTTACAAGACACGAAGACTGATAATTTGCGGTCTTGGAGGTAAAGAATGAATCCGTTAAAATCCTAAGCACGTGTTTCAGCTAAAGATGCTCTTGATAGCTTCAAGGGTGGCTCAGTGTGACTATTCTGAAATTGTAAATTAATCGAATATGATTTTTATCATAGTAAGTTTTATACAGTAAAAAGTCAAGAAGACATCATTCAAAGCAGACAAGTGGGGTTGACTAAGGACATTCCCATTTGACTATGGGACATAGTCAGACAATTTGGAGAGCAAATTGAAATAAATATAACCTGTTCACTAATCTATAACCCAGAACTGTTGTAGCTTTAGTACTCTTCTCCATGCTGGCAGCAAGAAGGGAACGTTCCCACGTGGAAAAGTGAAACTGGGAATGTTGGCCCTGGACTGAGGACATCTGTTTTGCTTAGTCAAAGGAAGAAAAGAAAAAAATGACACTGCGGTACTTGTCCTGTGTCCACACGAAAACTGGAAGTGCCACTGCATTCATTGTTAAATGTTCATTGTCTCTGATCATCTCTATGTGTGCAGTCAGCCAGTTGAAGGGCTGCTTCTGGTGACGAAAAACAGACAGCTACACAGACGGCGTTGCCTGTATTTCACATCCATGAGAACACAAGTGCAGCGTATTTGAACACACTTCTTATGAAAAACATTTGTGGCTGACGGCCGCGCGTCTGGTCAGCAGTAATCATTAATCCGGTACATATGCTGGTTTGTTCATCTGTGATATTTAGAAATTTTTAATATATATATATATATATATATATATATATTTTTTAGGTTAAATATATAAATTTAGGTCTGATTGTCATAGCATCTGGAACAGCTGGAAATCATCTCAGAAAAGTTAATTGACTAGTTACTATAGCTGATACAATAATAACAGAAATCGAAACACCTCATTAGCAGATTGCAAATTTTCCCACTGTTGCACAGATATGTTGAAGTGGTCCTTTAAGAGTAATAAACCTGAGCTGTATGTGTTCCCATGTGAGGCTGAACAGGATGCAGACTTCAGTTTCAATTTGCAATTATGGGGTCTCACCTCAACCAGGGAGAAAAAACTTAAAGATTTGTAACAAGAAAATTTTCTTTCTTTCTTTGGAACACAAACGATTAATGGATAAATATAAAGAGAATATTGAACAATTTAATCCTCGGTTACTTGATTCAGTCATTTTTCAAGCAACTTCTGCTGGTTCCAGCTTCACAAACGCAATAATTTGCTGCTTTTCTTTGTGATACATGTAAATAAACTGAATGTCTTTGAGTTTTGGACTGTTGGTTGGACAAATCAAGCAATCTGCATATGTCAACTTGCCCTCTTTGAAATTATGATGTCCCATTTTATTGGCAAAACGGTCAATTAAAGGTGCCCTGTGTTTTTTTGTAAACTTGTAAAGTATTCAGTATTCCAAAATGCATTGTGAGGTAATTTTCTTCCTACTACTGAAGGTCTTGAACTCCACAGGGAGCATTTCAAATTGAAACTGAAATTTTGTAGTTCTAGTTTTTTTGTTCTCTATATCCATGTAAATGTAATGGTTTGCAGGATATCAGAAGAAATCCCTCCACTGGTTAATGAAAATCAAAGAAAATAAGAGCAGCTAGGAAATTCCAAACAGCCATCTGATTCTAGACACTGGCAGATGTACAATGTAAAAGGCCAAACACTGACACAGTCAGAGCTGACACAGAATCTGAACAGTTATATAATCATGTACATGTGTTTATTTGAGTATTATGTACAGTAAAAAGATGTCAACTAGGGCTGGGCGATATAGAGAAAATAAAACATCACGATATTCTTGACCAAATACCTCGATGTTGATATTGCGACAATATTGTATGGTTGACTATTGGTACTTTAACAAAATGTTATTTACACAATGAGATTTTTGATAAATATTCTCCAGAAATGATTTAATGAGTTAGTAGATAAAGGTAATTATTAGAACAGCTACAACAGTTGGGTAAGTTCAGAAAATGACATCACTTTACTGTAATGCAGCTTGTAAAACCAGGTAAAGACAACACTTACCATATTACGGTATTACGATAGATCCAAAAACTAACACGATATCTAGTCTCATATCGCGATATCGATACATCGATATATTGCTCAGCCCTAATGTCAATCATGTGTTAATTGAGTTTCTCTGATTTGATCGGAATGCTCTTGTTAACTCTCTGCATAACAGACGTGTGATGCTGAGTTATGATCAACCCCCTGGGCTCTTTGTGTAGAGCTCATATAGAGGAAAACAGTGTAGGACGAGCCCTGGGGGAGCTCCAACTACTAAACCAGCTGTCCCTCTGACAGAGTTTGTTTCACAGAAACACCGTTCTCCCAAACACACCCCAGGACACCCAGCACATAGCAAAGAGGCTGTAAAACCTCTGAATAGCTGCGGATCGGACTTGATGTGTATTTAGATATGAGTTGTTGGATGAATCAAAGAGCTCAGAAGAACTAAATGATTATAATCTTTCTCAGCTGAAACATTCAGAAGTTAAAACCACCAGAAACCAGATTTGGATTTCAATTAAGCAGAGCAAATGTACTGAATGGATGAAGAATTTTTTTTTTGCCTTGCCCAGACTGGCAAACCCTGCTACCCAATTTTTCCCTTTAATTTAATCTCCATGATGGAAAAATGACACACAATGAAAACTGAATTGCATTGCAGAAGGTAATAAGATGAATCATCAGGCTGCAAAAACTCACCGCACACGCACGCAGACACACACGCAGACACACACGCAGACACACACGCAGACACACACACACTTTTTGTAGGAGTATTGATCTACAACCTGACAAAGAATTGAAGAGAATTTTTTTGGCATGAAACGTGCTGGCCCTTCTCTACTAAAGACGATCAAAGCTTCCACATGTTCACTCCTTCCATCAGCAGTTAGTCATCATCTTTGATCCTGCATTGGCTGCTATGTGTCTCTGACTGAGGAAGAAGTTGCAGTATACACCAAGAATGTACTTCCAATAATCAATGCCTTCTGGTGTTGTAGTAGCCTGCGCTAAACTGAAATACTACTGCTACTCCTGTCTATTTTTAAGACAATAATCCCAGGAAAAAGTCAAGAAAATGTACTTTTTGTCACATGAACTACAGGGAAATTTCTATCAGAGATACACACAAATATAACTTCTTACCTGTCCTAGTGCAATCTACTTGTCACAAGCCCATGCAGGTAAGATAAGGCGCTCCTTTGAGTCTTCACACATTCATTGAAACCAAAAATAATGATGCTTTGCTCTGTTGTGTCACTGCTCCGTCTTGCAGCCTCTCCAGCAAGGTAGCAGCTCTGTCAGTCAGTCCTCCCTCAGCCAGCTTCCTTATCTTTCCTCAACATTCACAGCTCAGGCTGGAGTTTAGCTCCTTTACTGTCAGAAAGAGAGTGAGTCAAAATCACAGAGAGAGAGAGCGAGAGAGAGAAAGAGAGAGGGAGAGAGTGGGAGTAAATGTCTTTTAAAGTGTGAGAAGTAGTTTAGGTCAGATCCCCATTGCTTAAACTCCAACCCTTAAATAGCTGTTATTTTCCAACCCTCCACAGCCCTCTATTCCCTCCCTTTACTGTAACTAATGGATGCAGAGCTGGGCTGCTGCCTTTAAATGAGATGCCAGTGTTACTGGGAGACATGACAGAGCAACCAGTGCTTGTGATTGTGCAGGAAAATTAGAGAGGAAAGCCGGGAATGAGAGGAAAGTGACTTCAGGATGTAGACAGCAGACAGACGTTTCCCTTCAACAGTTTAACTGTGATAATGATTTATAATTGTCTCCTACACAAATAAAGGAAAAATAGAAAAGAAGGAAAAAAAAAAAACTCCCTCAATCATCCATCACAACCACTACCCCTCATTTCCATACATACACTAATCCCTCACAGTGTGAATCTTTCTTCAGCTCTGTCACAGTGATGGATAGTTACAGCAATTGCATGCAAGCACTCTTAATTGAATACATCTGTGGCACATTCCTTGATTGAACAGTTCCAGTAATTATCCAGTAGGTGATGCATTAATATAAGTGGCAACAAATTGTAAAAGTGGATGTTTAAGAGTAAAGCCAATCTCCAATTCCTGGGGGGAAATGATTTTCTTGCTCAGACACATTTATTTCTTGCACAGACACAGTAACCTTCTTATACATTTAACAGATGGGATGAGCAGGAAACAGATACATTCATAACCAGTCATCTTGGACCAAAATGAAAGCAAGCGGTAAGGGAGTATGTGATATCAGTTGTTCCCAAACCTGAGTGAAAAACCTGCAAGACTACTTGAAGCTCAGCTGGGAAAACAGGCCACATGTGACCATACGGACACAGTCGCCACTGTTTAATCTTAATGTGATCAGATGAGGATAAGGCTTAAATCTTTAAAGTGAGTCTGTGAGGCTGGTTAGGATGTACACAACATGCTGCTTTATTGTCTGATGTGTATAAAAAGTTTAAAAGACCTTTAGATTGAGTAGAATTATGGCTGGGCAATATATTGATGTTGTATCGATATTGCAATATGAGACTAGATATTGTCCTTCGATTTTTGATATATCGTAATATCCTAATATGGTAAGTGTTGTCTTTACATGGTTTTAAAAGCTGCATTACAGTAAAGTGATGTAATTTTCTTAACTTACCAGACTGTTTTAGCTGTTCTATTATTTACCTTTACCCACTAAGTCATTAAATAATTTCTGAAGAATATTTATCAAAAATCTCATTGTGTAAATAACATTTTGTTAAAGTACCAATAGTCAACCATACAATATTTATCAATATTATCGAGGTATTAGGTTAAGAATATCATATCTAATATAATATATATAATATATAATTTTATTTTCTCTCTATCGCCCAGCCCTAAGTAGAATAATTCAGATGAGGCAGCCGTTTATTTTTTTAAATTAATGTGCTGATTATTTTTGTTTAATTGATAAATCATTCAAATGTCAGAAACTTAAAAAAAAAAAAAAAACTCCATCACAATTTCCTAAAGCCCAAGGTGACATTTTCAAATAGTTTGTTTTGCCTGACAAAAAGTAGGAAATCAGTTTTTTGGTTAAAAATCAACCAACAGTTAGCTGGTGACTTTTGCAGCATCAGTTCTTAGATGTGTAGTGTAAAGCAATTATTCCGAGGATTAGCCAGTTGTTTGGTCTATGAAAAACCCAATCCATAAAAAGGTGACCAAGCCAAAGGAACATCTTCAAATTGTGTTTCTTTTCTCTAACCAACCCTCCAAATCCCAAATATATATTCAGTTCAATATCACATAAAACAAGGACAAGCAGCAAATCCTCATAATGTTTGGTACACAATCTTTTATCAAAATAAACTAGGTAATTAATTGCCCAATCGTACAATGTTTTTATAAACCGAAACGAGGAAGGAGCATTTAACTAAAAAAATACATCCTGACTAACAGAGCTAAGTAGATTTGTCACTTTTCATTTTAGGATGGTTGGGTCAGGTAAAGGAAGCCACAAAGAAAACAAGTGTCTGTACACTGTCTTGTAATGCAAAACAGGAAAATAAGCACGTCTGGAACGGATTTCAAGTATGGGATGAAGAGGGTCCACTTACAAAGGCAAGAGGACAAACTCGTAAAATCACCTTCCCCTAAATCAAATCTTTGCCTAGCTTCAGAAGACCACAGGGATCTGATCTGAAGGATGGTCCCATTGAATGAGAAAATGTGTGTGGAACCAAGTACGTAGCCCCCTTTTAATTTAAGACTTCACATGTAATACACACACACTGCAATATAACCCATGTGGCTCAGGCCCAAACACGTTGGACATTTGCAAGCCGTTGCTACTGCAGCTATAAACAAAAAGAAAGTTATGATTACAACAAAACAAAAGAATGTCTGACACCAGTGGAACAAAAACACTTAGGCAACCACGTCTGCTATTTAACATCACTGAGAGTCTACATCCATGCTAGTACAGCTAAAAGCTGCTTACAAGGACAATGTTAACATGCTCATGCTTAGCAGGTAGGATGTTTACCATGTTCACCATCTTAGCTTTGTGTGTTAGTATGCATTGACTCGTTAGTAGAGCTGCAAAGATTAATTGTTTAGTTCTCCTAATTCAACAATTAATCTCCTACTTTTTATCAAAAAAAAGAAAAACTCTCTGATTCCAGCTTTTTAAAATGTCAATATTTTCTGGTTTTTGTTCTACTCCTCTCTGACAGTAAACTGAATACTGAATAACTTTGAGTTGTGGACAAAACAAGAAGTTTGAACACGTCATCTTGGGCTTTGGAAAACTCTGATCGCCATTTTTAACCATTTTCTGAAATTTTATATACCAAACAACTAATCAATTAATCGACTATGAAAATAATAGTTTATTAACACTAAGCATGAAGTACAGCTGAGGCTGATAGCAGTGTCAGTTTTGCGGGTATTTGGTCAGATAACCAAAGTGTTGGTCAGGGGGTCACCAAAGCTATTTCAATTCATCCTGTGGGCAACATGAAAATCTGTACCAAATCCAATGGTAATCTATCCAATAGCTATCAAGATAGTTTAATTTAAAACCACATGTTGGCGGTAAAGAAAAGGTCAGGGGACCACTTAAGTCATTAGTTAGAATATCTGAACCAACCTTCAAAGCAAAACATCCAAAAGTTGTTGAAATTTTATTTTATTGATTTTGATAGGCCAAACCTAACTGCAACTCCAACGTCAGTAGGATTTATCCTCTGGAAAACATAAATGTCTAAACAAAAATTGAACTCAGCAAACAGTTGAGGTATGTGGACTATAAAATAACGTATGAATAAAAATAATATATAGAAATACTTTGACATGAGCTCCAACAAAGAAATAACATTTATTCAATTCACAAGTGATACAATTCAAACAAGATTTTTGTTCGGGCATTTTTAGGCCTTTAATCGACAGGACAGCTAAAGACATTAAAGGGGACGGAGGGGGGGCAAAAGGCAGCAGGCTGGAGTTGAACCCCACCCCGCTACATCGAGGAGTAAACCTCTATATGTGGAGACCTGCTCTGCCAACTTAGCTGTCCAGGCACACGGATGTAACCATTTTTAACCCTTGTGTTGTCTTCCCGTCAGCCATGAAAAAACAAAGCGTTTTTTCAACATTATTATTGATTTTTCCCACTTTTTACTGTTGTGGGTGCTTTTTTAATGTTTTTGGTGTTTTTTTCCAAAGGTTTTTGATATTTTTAATGTTTAATGACATTTTCATCACATTTTTTTAACTGAAAACAGGTCAATTTGACCCAAGGACAACATGAGGGTTAAGACACTATTAAGTTTTTACTTTCAGGGCACTGAAAGAAGTTTTAGTCTTCTAACAGTGAACATGTATTGGTAGTTTATACAGTGCCATTCTTTCCTAGAAGTTATGGTCGGTTTATTTGATCCATTCAGTTGTGCTGACGTGTTATTTGGTCCGGTCCTCTATAATCTCAAGGCTGAAACTGGCATAAAGAATAGCAAAGTGTCTACAGTCTGACATTTGGAGAGGGTTGTAATCATAGCGCTCAATGAGTCATGGGTAGTTTAGGCTCAACTGTTCACCAAAAATGAACCATGATTTCAGTAAACGTTTTAAATTTTTTCAAACAAGATTAAAAATGATTGTCAGTTGTTGACATATCAGTACAAAATACTATGTTTATAAGCAACAACATGGAAAATGTCAAAATATTCAATTGCCATACAACTGGCACAGAGTTTAAATATAATTAAAGCTGCAAACAGCATTGGACATTCAGACGCTGCAAATCGTCAGCAATAAATAGGGAACTTCCTGCTGAGTTCAATGATACCTTACACAAGACTCAATAGCTGTGAAAGGGGGCATGGCCAAAGCATAGGGGTCAGGGCAAACCTTTACCAATAAAAAAGGAAGTCTCTGCTGAGTTCACTGATACCTAAGACTAAGACTTCACATAACTCTACATAAACATAGTCTCTACATTAAACGGGTCACCAGTTATGAAGAGGACGTGGCTTAAGCATAGGGGGCGGACCAAACCATCACCAATGAAAGAGGAGCTCCTTTTTCCGGGATTTTTGCAGTTTCCAGAACATAATGTTCTTAGAACCCTTTTTTTTCTCATGTTCTGACTGGACAAATTTGGTTATTTTTAAGTTCCTCCGACCGCAGTTCCTGTAAGACTTTCAGCTCCTACTTCAGGGCAGGTTCCCTTTTCCACATAGGAACCTAGGTCAACAAGAGTCGGGTTTCCGGTACAGACAGACCAACAACGGGACAATTTTAACAATTTGCCATCTTATTCATAACTAAATTCACTTGTGAGAACATTTTAGGCTGAAAATTAACTGTTTAGATTTTGAATATAGGCAGTATTGCGAAAATCTTTGCTTCAAAGTTTTCTGAGTTGAGAAGCTCCATAAAGTAATGTGACAGCCAGCTAGAGCCTGCAGACAATGTACACTAAAGTTATAACAATTTCTTTGTACTTTTCATCTTTACTTTAGATGACACAGACCGAATTTGAAGTCTTTTCTGATGAAATCTCTGGGAGGAGTTTGTTAAAGTATAGCACCTTGACTTTTAGGCTTACTTCCTGTTGCCATTAAGGGGCACTATGACTTTGAGTAAATATCGGCCTTTATATGTCCTCAGAGTTGGACACTTATAAATCCTGAAAAGTTTCGAGCCAATTGGACAATGTACACTAAAATTACACCGACTTCCTGTTGTGATGGGGAAACAAACAAAATGGCCGCACCGCCACGGCCATGCCCTATGACAAAAAGTTTTTCTTTTAATAACTGTTCATCACTAAGGTCTTAAGATGGCACAGACCAAATTTGAAGTTGATCGGATGAAATCTCTATGAGTTTGTTAAAGTATGACATGTGGAAATGACCAAAATTGCACTCATTTTGAACTTTCAATTCAAAATGGCGGACTTCCTGTTGGGTTCAGGGTATGGCTCCAATGAACATTTTTGTACGTCTTGACATGCTACATTTGTGTACCAAGTTTTTGTTATTCTAAGGTAAACATACTGCAGGGACTGAATTTTTTTTTTACTTTGTAGGGGGCGCTGACAAGCCATTTTTGTGCGCCTATTTCCAAAACCCTTAAAATATGTACATTTTCACCAGAATTGATGCAACCGCCAATTTTGGTGAGTTTTAAGTATGTTAAGCTCCTCAAAAAGGTGACTCATTTGCAGAAAAGAAGGAATAATAATTTCTTCAGTTTCAATAGGGCCTTCGCCGCTGTTGGCACTCAGGCCCTAATTACATGGCAAAAAAAACAACATGTAGACATGGATTATGTTAAAATATTTACATGGTCACTTACATAATGTTTGATTATGAAGCTCTACAATAACTGGGCGTTTTTGCAAGAGGCTTTTAAGTAGAAGGTAAATGTGCCGTTTGGTCTTTTCTAGTTAAAGAGTAC
This sequence comes from Percina caprodes, assembly GCA_013375575.1. NCBI lineage: Eukaryota > Metazoa > Chordata > Actinopteri > Perciformes > Percidae > Percina > Percina caprodes. The sequence continues at coordinate 3,657,307 of JABXJD010000016.1, forward strand.
AAAACTAACATGAAGAAAGATTTGGGAAGAGTCTAACTTAGAAATAAAGATGCTGTGTAAATGGTTTGTTTTCTCTTGGAGTTAAAGTTTTTGTTTCGGGTTTTTTCTAAAACATTTATGAATATAATTGCACCTATAATTAAAAAAGGAGTAAAGGAGGCCACCAAGAACATTAGATTTACTCTTTTGATATCCTAATAATTGATTAAATTGGTCATCCCAACTTGTGCTTTCTTACAGATACAGGTGTTTTTGTACACCAATCAATTAAAACTGGACATTTACTGTGGATCATTTTGTACAACTCTGTTTTTACTTTGATATTTAAAGATATTTTTGTATTGACAAGAATTAAAAAGCCACATTAATTTACTCTATATATTCAATGTTGTAAAACAATAAAACATGAAAACATCCAAGGGAATAGGTCTGTTGCAACAGTCAATAAGTCAATGAATCGCATGATAAATAAAAATGAGGTTGATAATTTTTTCAGCTGCAATAATTGCCATTTGCATGCTTGTTTGTTTTCCTTGTCTCTCTCTCTCTCTCTCTATACCAAAGAGACTGGATGAGCACTCTTGGTTCCTTATCGTAACGAGGAGCCCTCTAGTCACTTGTCAGCCGCATGATCTCTGTGTGGGGAGGCGGGACTTCTGGCGAAGTCAAGTGCTTAACCTGAGCAAGCCGGTATGGCGCATTTGTTGTAAAACAGTAGCAACTAAACACGGCAACACAACAAATATGCATATGCAAATAATACACAATCATCCAGTGCAGTTTTCCAGACAGTACACAATCATTGGGGTGTTTTGTCGACAAAGTAAAAACAGGATGGTGCAAAATGGTGTGCACTCACAGACAGTGTAGTTCGCTTCATTGCTAAAGAGATGCAGCCCTTTAGTATCGTCAAAAAGCCAGCATTTCGACAAAGTTTCTCTCTCTCTCTCTCTCTCTCTCTCTCTCTCTCTCTCGTCCTTGGCGCACACCCTGCTGTGGACATACACTGCAATTCACTTTCACTTTATTTGAACAAAGCTCTGTCCTGGAGAAATTATTTTTAAAAAAGCGTTTTGCATATGGCCTGTTGAGGCATCTGCTTCATCTCTTTGGCCCTCTTTATGTCTGAGCCTAATGTTTAATATTTTTTTAATTGCAAGTGTGTTTACATCCATTTTATTTGTTGTTTTGGTTGTGTGTGGTTTTTAATTTCCATGTATTTTTTTGTTTTTGATTGTGTTTTGGATTTTATTGTGCATTATTTTTTCAAGTGCATTTTTTGGTAATAGAGACCGAGAGTCCACGACAATATTATTGCAATAATTTCTGGGACCATTTATTGTCCAGCAAAATATGTTATTGTGACAGGTCTAGGCATGAATACTTGTTTAAGGCATTATTACTGATTTGAAGAGTTATGAGACTAGTTAAAACGGTATGTAAAAGAATAATCTGGCCACAGACCAAGATCATTTAATACCATAGCTGTTTCTCAAGACTTTTAGATTGTGAGGTTTTTCCAGTGCGGGTCACCAGATTTATTAGCAACTTACTGTCAGTACTCATAAACACAGAAACACAGCAAGAAGCTACTTCTTAGATGACCTCATTAGTTGTAATGCTCCACTATAAATCTTGCTAACCCAAGACACTTGCAAGAGTCTATAACTGTCAACAGTTTGTTTCATGATTACAGCTGGTTGTCAAATGCTGGAGGGTTAAGGAAGATAATATACTGACAGCAAGCTCCTGTTACAAGTAAATTTTTTAACTGAAGAATTAACTAAACACTCTCAAATTACAACATAGTGAAAGTAAGGGTTGAGCTGTGGTAGCGAAAGATAGTCATGCATTCTCATATGTGGCATTGCATCCTCATCAGTCTAACTGAGTCAGCTGCAGGCCATGTGCAGACACTGAGCAGACCAGAGATTTCACAGCTCACACAAACATGAACTAATATGGTTCTGAAGGCATCACAAATCCCTCTCAGGTCCCTCCGCAGGCTTACCAGCACATCAGCTGAGAGCTTCTGATTGCAGTTACTACTAAAGAGTGGCTTCAACCAAAACCACAGACGGCAAACTCTGCATGGAGATCACTTTGTTGTCTCAGCGTGGTAGCTCTAATGAGCTTGTGCGCTTTACAGATTAGGGGCTCTGCACTTCCAGGCATTAGTTTAAGGATTAAAGTGACACTGGTGAATGATCTGTACTGAATCTGACCCTTTGTTAACAGCTGTGTTTGGCTTAGTTGACTTAGAGCACAACCACAGGGCACGATATCCTGAATTAGATCAGTGATCAGTCAATCATCACTGCAGTTAATGTCATAGTGATGAGAAGGATTAAAGGGCTTAGTGCTGGGCAATATATCAATACTATATCACTATCGTGTTATGAGACTAGATATCGTCTTAGATTTTGGATATTGTAATATAGTGATTTGACGTAAGTGTTGTCTTTTACTGGTTTTAAAAGCTGCATTACAGTAAAGTGTAGGTACTTTATTCCAACTGTTCTAGCTGTTCTATTATTTGCCTTTTTCCCCACTTAGGCATTGACGATTATTTATCTAAAATCTAAGTGTGAAGATATTTTGTTAAAGACCCAACTGTCAACCCTAGATTATCGCAGCAATATTGATATCGAGGTATTTGGTCAAGAATATTGTGACATCTGATTTTCTCCCCATCGCCCAGCCATAACAGGCCTGTTTTAATCTTTCATAAAGCAGACATCATATTATAAGTCCAGCAGTTAGCTGCATTCAGTGGGTCTTGACTCAACATGCTTACAACGGTAGTGTTAATTTGTTAATTAGTTTTTTTGTTAGTCAAGTTTTAGTCAACTTAAAGTCTCGTCATTTTAGTCTAGTTTTAGTCAAAGGAGAACTCAGGTATCTTAGTCAAGTTTTAGTCAAAACATTTTAGTCTTTTTTTAAATAAATAAATCGCTACGCACTGTAGCTGCTGAACAGGGCATCACTCCCCGCCAACATCGCTACCTGGATGTGGAACGGTTAGATGAAATAGAAAAAGGGGACACACCAAATCTCTAGATGAGCCGCAGCCGAGCCTGATTGAACCACGTCGCTCCAAACGGGCACTTCACTAGTTCAATCTCATGATGAAAAAGTAGAGACGATTGTAGACAAAAATGGAGATTTTATCTTAGTTTTTATTTTATGCAACACATTTTAGTCTCGTCTTTTTTTGTCAACAATAATGCATGTTAATTTACTCTTAGTCAGCGTTTTTGGATATTGGTGCAGTCTCGTCATTGTCTCGTTTCATCTCAGCTTCGTCATGGAAAAAAAAGGTTGTTAACGAACATATTTAGTCTCGTCTTGTCTGATGAAATTAACACCACCTCCTGGCTTTAGAGATGGCATGTGTATACCTGCTTAAGTATTGAAATATTAACCGGATGACAGGGATCATCAAAGTATTTACAGTTCATCCTAAGGGGAACAAAAATGCGTACCCAATTTCATGGCAATTCATGGAATAGTTTTTGTGACAGTTCACCTAAAAAACAACAAATGTCAACCTCAAGGTGGCGCTGGAGGAAAAAGTCAGGTGATCAACAAAGTCAACAGGCTTTATCCTGTGTTATATGGATATTTGTACAATTTTTTTACGATTTTGTACAATCCATCCAAATGTTGTTGAAGTATTTTAGACTAGAACAAAGTAGTGGACAGCCTGACAGACCAACCAACCAACCAACCAACCAACTTGCCATCCTAATAAATAAATAAAACATCTTACTTCATATTAGATTAGCAATTTCATGAATTGTAATAAGGTTATCAGAACAATTTTATAATTTGAGCACTTGAACAGATTCAAAACACTGCCCAAGCATTAAAAGTACAAAAGGAGCACATGTCTGGTGTTGTAGTCAGCACAATCCAATTTGTTCAGTTAATAGTCTTATTGAACCAGAGGAGAAATTATCACTGTCAATTAAAACAGACAAAGAAATATAAAGACATGCCTTGGCTGCAATACGCGAGGCTTTTGTCAGTGCTGCATGCCCCAGTGAACTCAATGTTGTAAAGTGAACATGCTCAGGAGTTATTAATCACACAAAGAGTGTCTTGAAATAATGAGAGAATTCAGCAGTAGCTATAATATGCCTGTCAGAATTTTAAAATAAAACCCATTACCTTTGACTGCATTTGTTATGATAGCTTACTTATAAATAACTTTATCTTTACAGCAAACAATGACAAAGTACAGCATCTCATAGCCCATTTGATGGGTTTTGCTGACAATCTCAAATGTAGATTATTCCAAATATGTGCACAATACTACTGTCACAATAACACTGAACTTGCCAACTCATGAAGACAGTGGTAACATGCATGTCCTCGTCGACAAATCTTCTCAGGCCTTTAAAACAAGCCTAACACATGTCCCAAAATACATCAGCACAGTCCCAATAGACAAAGAAAATCCTGCAGAAGGAAGCTGTGACTGTGCGACTCAGATATCATGTTGGACATTTATGCCAAAGTCTCAATTGGTGTTTACATCACTGCATTAGACTGTAATCCTCTCGGTGTAGATGACATTCATGCCAACTGCAATCCTGCTATGTCTGTGTTCTGTTTGGAATATTTCTATTGAACCACTCAACTTCTAACTTTTAAATAACAGTCTTTCTGAGCAATGTTTAAATGTCTCTGAATACATAAAACCAAGTGTTTCGTTACCGTTTCAGCTAGTGACCATTTAACTTATTAATAATTAAGTAAAGCAATGTCTGCCCTTGTTGTCAGATAGTTTAATTTCAATACTTTATATCCTGTAGAGAGAACACTATCTAGTATTCACTATAAAGCAATTAGAGAAAAGTAGTGTGTAGCAAAAGATATTTTAATTATTTTCCAAGAAAGATTAATCATCTTCCTTCTTCATAGTTCATTTTATTGAATTTTACAATTTACAAAAAACAAGAGTTCCCATCCCACATCAAACATACCCCCTACTTGGAAATTGAGACTCTGATTAATATATGAATATGCAACGTAGTACGCAAAAATATCAGTGTACATAATGCAAAGACAGAACACATAGCACTTAGTATTTCACAGTGAAGTTGAGATTTGAAGTCATTAAGGCACAATAAGCAGTGAAACAGAGGTAGCACGTCCAGTCCCGTAATGTCAAGAGTCACACCCAGGTGTGTATTAGGGGTCAGACATAATAATTTGAACATTTATTCCTGTACCAGTATGGAGAGTTTATCAAAAAAGTCAAAACAGATAAGCACACTTTAATAAATATCTTTTTAGAGCCCAGTAGTCGTTACATCTGATTTGTTCAAGCTTCAGATTAGACACAACACATCCCTTATCCAGTGGGAGACTGAAGGCAAGGCAGCATCCTTCCACTTCAAAAGTATCAGGCAGCGTGCAAGAAGGGTAGTAAAGGCAACTACTGCATGGCCCCCAGCAGGTAACCGTATCCCCTCAGGAACAATTCCAAATAGTGAAAGAAGAGAGGGTCTGGATCGATTGTTACTGCTAGAACTGTAGAGAGAGAGCCTTGAAAAACCCTGTGATTAATCATCTTTCTAACCCTCAGATTTATGTTGCACGCCTTTGGTAGGTCCCAAATCAAATGGTATGAACTTAAGGTCTATTTTATTGTGTATATGTTGGACATTAGGTAACAATAAATTGCAGTACAGAAATGCCAGACTAGGTTTGAGTCTCTACAGGGTTCTTGCACCATTTTTAAAGTAAAATGTAATGCTTTCTAAGGCCACCACAAACATAGTTGACATAAAAATGTTGGAATAACATATTTGATAGGAAAGAATTTATTGAGTCATCAATACAATTAATAACTAAATTGCTTAATAAATCTTGTGGTTGTATGTTTTTGTTGTATGTTCTGTTTCCTGTTTGATTATGGTAGTCAGTTTTTCTGTTTGTCTGGTTTTACTTCCTGTCTCATGTTTTCCTGCTTGTGTGATTGTTCTGCCCCGCTCTGTGTTTTCTTCTCTAACAAAACCAATCGGTGCTGCCTACACCGTGTTATCCTCCTGCTAGAGTTAGCACCCAACAGGCTCAAACAGGGCAAGTTTTAAACGTGTTTTTAGCCTCTTTACATGTTCCAAATGTCATTAAAAGTGCCTACCCATGTGGAGTGATTCCTTCCGAGGGACCACAGTGAATCTCACTGCTGTAGATGTGAGAGAAATGCATGAAAGCTGTGCTAATTCAGCTCTGTTTAGTTCCGGTGTTGAGACGGCAGTTAGAGAGCTTAGAGTCTACAAACTACAACACTGAAAAGAGATAAAATAAAAATATGTAGGCTATCAATTTAAAGATTAAATAAGATAATGTTTCCAAACTTACCTCAAATATAACTTACCTCCTGCTAGTTGTACTACAGCACTTTTAAAAAATAAGCAGATACTTGTTTTTGAAAATATGTTTGTATCTCTTTTCAGTGTTGTAGTTTGTACACGGTCCCGAAGCCCTCCTTGCCGTTTTAACACAGGAACTAAACACAGCTGAATTAACACAGCTTTCATGCATTTCTCTCACATCTACAGCAGTGAGATTCACTGGCTGTGTCTCAAATCGCGCACTTCTGTTTGTGCACTTACAGACAGTACACTTCGTGCACTACGTACTGTCTTGCATAGTGCGTAAATTTCGACAGAGGAGTGTTGTCTCAAATCGCGCACTGCCATGTGCACTTACCGGAAATGACGTTCACATTTCATCCCTTCTTCTTCTGTACAATTGTGAATTTCAAAGGAGAGCATTCCAGTCTGCTATTGTTTTTCGCAAATAATTCCTGCTTTGTTTTTGATACTTTAACAAAAATAAATGTCATTTTGTTTTTATTTGCTCCGTGTCACGCCAGGATGACGATTGCGACGCCGCCGTCATGCCCCCCCATTAGCTGAAAACAGTACACACAACAGTATCGTAATATTCGCTCTGGTTACTGCACTCTTTTCAATCCATTAATTATACCTATTCTTTGCAGACCACTATTTTATGTATATACACTTATGTTTCTGCTCTAAAGATAAGTAACGTTAATATATTACTATATTAATATAAACTCAACGGTTTCAGAGGACATCCTTGTGGCCCATAGATAAGACTGTTGTTATGAAGCATCACCCTTACAACTTACCTAATAGACAAAACATCATAACATCTTTTATTCTAAGTTGTATTTTTGTTCTAAATGGTCTTCATACATGACATAAATACAATAGTGAAAGCAGAGGTAACAGCCCTGACATGTAATAGAGCCCATTCCTCTATTCTGTATGCTCTAACATTATATGCTTGCAACAGTCATGCAACGTGTAATACAAGAGATAACAAAGTTAAATACTTTTAATATAGTTTTATTTTAAAAATGTGCTTGTAGTTCTGCAGGCTCCCCCCAGGTCGTAGCTAGTTTGATGGGGATAGAGACATGAGGGGGGACTTCAGACTCTCCAGGGGATCCTTCTACGGTCTGATGGCCATCATTGCCCCTAAATGACGGACCTCTATTCCTCGTTTGTCCCTGAAGAGATGGGTTATACAGTATCAAGTGGAGGCAGTAACAGCGGATACATTATAACATTACGCTACTGTTAATGTTACCGGCAATCAGCTGATTGATCGGAATATGTACAACTTGTTAAGATCACACACTTAACACTAAAATCTTCTACAGTGGGAAGATAGTTTAACACAAACAACAATATACTAGCTACAACACATGTAACGTTATCTTATAACTTATTTGTCAATCTGGTTAAACTGACGCTGTTAGCTAGCTAAGGTTAGCTTGCTAGCACGTCAAATTACGGTACCAATAAAGGTTAGAATTCGTGGTACAAAAATCATTACCGACGGTAAAATTAACCAAATATACATATACAGGTGGCTTATATGTTATAAGTATAGCAAAAAGACTCATGTTCAACTTACATTAGTATTGCTCCATCGGTCTCGCTATCGCGTCTAACTGTTAGCCCCGCCCCTTCTGCTACGTAGCCAAGATGGCGACCGTTGAGTGTGGAAAGTGTCCATTGATCCACACTCAACTTTCTGGCCGTTTTGAGTGCACCATCCGGGTACTCCAGTGCACTTCATTTGACCGCACTTCAACAGTGAACGTACTATGTACTTAAATAGTTAGTATTTAGTACAGAAGTGCGCGATTTGAGACACTGCCACTGTGTTTACTCAGAAGGAATCACTTCACATGGGTAGGCCCTTTTAATGACATTTGGAACATGTTAAGAGGCTAAAAACACGTTTAAAACTTGCCCTGTTTGAGCCTGTTGGGTGCTAACTCTAGCAGGAGGATAACACGGTGTAGGCAGCACCGATTGGTTTTCTTTTTTCTCTCTACTAACAGCACTCCAAATTTACAAACAACAGAGCTACGTGTTGAAATTGACCGGAATAGCTTCTAAGAAAAACAAATTCTGCAGATATCTTTGTTACACCACAATGGGGTAGCAAAGCAGTTTTGTGTAAATGTTTGGAAAATCCCAGGATCTCTACAAAGATTTTATTTTGTTGGTAACGTTAAACATATAATTGTGTCGGCTTACAGTGTGAAGAATCAACAATACCTCTGCCCTTTGAGTTTCTGGCAGCGACACAAAACCACTCAAAGTGACCAGTTGAGAAGCATATATTTAGCATCTCAAGGTATTTTATTTCAGAATGACTTTTTGGGGGCTTTTCCACAATCATCAAAGGTAGGATTCAAACCCTCGACCTCTGTGTCAAGGCATACACCTTGAATTACATGTGCGCCTGCTCTACCCACTGAGCCAACTATCTTCCACCAACATATTTTTTAAACTGCCAAATATTATCAGTCTAAAAAATCCAGTATTTGATGGGCTTTAAAATGTACACTATCTGCCGTACTTTATAAAAGAAGAATAACTAAAATTACAGGGTGGACATTTTTATTGGCGGTCAATAGAAATCTTTCTCTTCAGTTCATTCATGCACAGCTGATTCAATGCTGTGTTGGCAGCTTAAAAGTGTGGCTCCAAACATGTTATTTTGTGCCTTCAAAGGTTATGGCATAAAGCTGAAACCAGATAAGTTACACTGGTACTGGTCTCTGCTGAGCGGCTGGCCTCCCTGGTTTCTAGGCCTGCCTTATTCCATCCAGCTGACATTTCCCCCACTGTGGGAGATGGCTGGTCTTCACAGAGGTTACTCAGTCTGGCCTTAGTTAGCAGCTACTCAGCACTTGCATGCACACAGCTGCAGGAACTCTGCGGTCTCTGCTTGGACAAGGCATATGGAAAATGTGTGGGAGCATGAAACAATCATTCTCACTTCTGTGACGTCTTTCACTGTGAGGTCAGTAGTTTTTCATCCATATGACAAATAGTCAAATAAAAATGTCTGTGGTCAGTATATACATAAATGAATGGTAAATGATCCAAATGTAAGTGAAACCCTTTTCTTTATCTGAGGCTAATCAAAACGATTTAGCACTAAACTATTTTTATTGAAATACTTTTGGTACAACAGTAAATATGGCTCAGTGGAGTTAAAAATGGCAGCGCTAACACATACCAACTGCACCAAATTCAACTGGGAAGAGGCAGAGGTAAATTATCTCCTCTGAGGTGCAGATGAGCCGCTGGACATCAATATCTGTCAACAGTGGTTCTGTTGCATAGAGGGCATAAAGTTTACACCCAGCCTAAAATAAATACATCATGTAGCTACGGTATAATTCAAAACTAGCTGTCCGGTCACATTGAGGCTGCACAGCACACCATTTTTCTCTGCAGATGACAGGAAGGACAGAGGTGTCTGCAACTGATCATTATCTTTTCGAGATCCTTTTATACCGGATAAAAGAAGGGATACATAAATGAGATGTTCTGTCAGATGAGATGAATGAAATTTGGCTCATCTGTGTTATTAACAATGGAAACCAAACATGTTCAATGTGGCAAACATTACATGGAGATGATATTCTGCAGTTGCTGTACATCTGCAGAAAAGCCATCAACTTAAAACATCATCTGCACCACCATCACACAAACACACAGTCACTAATGTACTGTACAAATGTACACTAAACTGTATACAACAATGTATCCAAAGCTACACTAAAGCATGTCTGACTTACAGTAATATACTAAAGGTATCACAGAGGAGGCTTCAGTCTGAATGAGCCAAAGCCTCTACAGGAGGAAACTTCAGCACTATAGATGCGTGAAAAGCCATGAACATTTTTTGCTCATGACTCTATTTGTATTAAATGTGGTAGGAGACATTAACAAATGCACACTAGGTACAACCAAATATTTACCACATGAGGTCATGTCGTTTACAGGAGTGCTGCAGATGAATTTAGAAAAGGGAGACAAAGAAAACTAGGTGCCAATCAGCAGAGGAAATCTTCAACCTGCTCCACTAGACAAAAGACTTCAATGTTATTGTTTAAAGCAGCTTTAAGATGTCCATGTGTTGCTCTTTCTCTTGAAGAGCAATTAATGTACTAAATACCAAACAGACACCTCTAATAATTTTCAGCAGACTATCATCAACCATTACATTGAGAAATACAAGAAAAGAAGAAGATGGGACATTGTTGACATCAGGTCAGCTCAAACAGAGAAGTCCAAAAGTTTATCAAGAAGCAGCTGCTTTGTGATCTAAACACAAGATGTCATGCTTATCAGGCTACTGAAAACAAGTTCAGCTCAAACTACTGGGTAAACATGTCTACGTTAAGTTAAACATCACCGTGCCAAGTGTCCATTAATCAGAGTAATTACTGGAAAGCAAATGGAATGGAATCAAAACTTTAAAAAAACAAAACAACAGCTGATATCACTCTGCTGTCACCAGTAAGAAAGTGAACATCTTAAACAAACGGTTCACATTTTTGTTTCACATTAAAAAGGAGTTATTGGGCGCTGTAATCATTTGCCCAATCCATACTGGCATTGAAGAGACGCAATCCTTTCATAAAGCTAATCCAGTGTAAGAAGTGGAGGACAAAATCTCCATTCATAACAATGCAATCCAAAGTTTAAACAATGCTAATAAAGGAAATAATTTTAGCCATAGTAGCAGGCTGGAAACAAGAATAGCAATGATGTTTGACTGAAATATCTAAACAACCATTGGATGGATTGTCATAAGTTTAAATACAGACATTCATGGTACCCAGAGGACAAAGCCTACTAAATTTGGTGATTCACTGACTTTTCCTCAAGTGCCCACATGACATTGACAGTTTCTGATGACAAAGATGATTTTTATTGTTTTAAAAACCAACTGACACTTTTTTTTCTCTTTCTCAATTGCAACCCACTCTGTCCCATGCTAAGAGAAAAGTATACTGGTAGAATATAGTTTCAATTACTGCATTAGAAACAGCCAACAAGTTATCAAGTTAAGCTGTCATTCTGTAAGTGTCACCATGACAAACCGGCGTCTGGCCCTGTAAGGATACTGAGATTTGACCCCTGCAGTTTGCACTCCGACATACTGGGGTTGTGTTGCATTTGGCATTAGTTTCTGTTTGCCTCAAACTGCCATTCCCATCTCCAGGAGAAAGTTACTGCTGTCTCTAAAACCATGGTGAAGAAAACACAAACATCTCAAACAGTGCAAGAGACGGGGGTAAGCTCAGTGAAGCAGGGAGCTTAAACGGTGGACGTCGTCGCTCTTAACCAGATGTTTTCCACAACTTCTAAACAATAGACAAAGTTACAGCTGTGGCCTACTATTCCCTGTTCTTTTATTGTGCTAATAACTAGAAAACATCAAGTGTTGTAAAATAGTCCCTTTGTTTTCCCTTATACTACTAACCCTAATAACATCCTTCTACTGGTCACGGGATAATGGACACTGGCGGATTTACAAGTGTGTTTTACATCCACATGTGGTTTTGTTCTCAACGTGGTAATTGACTTAGATAATAAAACAAAATGTATACTTATATGAAATAACATTGCAAGAAAAGAGCCTAGATATTAAAAAAAACATTTTAAAGGGAGCACTCTAAAATACTGTATTTATGGCTAAAATAATGCCCAAAAAATACATTTATTAGCTGATTTACATTTTGTATTAATAATTACATTCAAGGTTCAAGGTATCATTATTATCACTGAAGGGCAATTCGGTTTACAGCCAGCAGTAGGCTACATAGACACTAAGCACACTAAAGAGCACAATAAAATAATACATTTTACAAAAGTCATTCATAATGCAGATGGATAAGGAATAAATGACCTTCTGCATTGCGGAAGATTGTATCTGCGCCCTGATTGTAGCAAAATAAATTTGCACCCCAGTGGATGGCTTTGATAAGCCAAGATGGACTTGGCTTTCTTTAAGGATCTGTACTTATACAGTTCATGAAGGTTGTTCAACGGTGTTCCAGCCATTTTGCTGCAAAGTAACTAGTAACTAATGCTGTCAAATAAATGTAGTTGAGTAAAAAGTACAATATAGGCATCCAAAATGTGGTAGAGCAGAAGTATAAAGAAGCATAAAATGGAAATACTCAAGTATCATTTTGAAGAACTTATACTGTACTTAAGTATAATACATGAGTAAAATGTTGCATGCCATCACCGGGGATTTTCATGCATTTACTAATTTAAAAACGTACTTTGTACAGAATTGTTCCAACACAGCAGTGACCATCTATATTCTCACAGAACAATGGCATTAATGTCTGCTAAATAAAACCAAGGATGTTTGTCCATTTACCCAAAACATCAGAATAAAAAGAAGCCAGACAGTAATTTCTTAGCACTTACAGTTCAAGAACTTTTGTCCACTTTAACTCCCGTTCAACTGGAACAGATGAAATTAAGTCCTTGAGAAAAATCCTCCAACAATGTTACCAGACAAATCCAAAAATACATGCCATGTCCAATCCAAGAGCATCACACACGATCCAGTATCACAACAGGAGACATTTTATCCATCAATGGAGCACCCATTCTGCTGTTTAAAGCAAAACAAATATAGGACGTAAACAATGAATTTATCTTAAGCAGAACAAATTTGAAACGTTTGCTGGTGTAGTCAACAGTAGCTGATATGTGCATGGGTCATCTGCCTCCCTGCAGGGAGTCTGTAAAAATAAAGGAGCCAAAATCAATACCGGTAATAAGCCATCAAGTGAACAAAAGAGGTCAGTGCTTCCAGACAGAGAGGGATTAGAGCTGGCATGCTTGTCTGGGTACAGCGCTCTGAACGCTGCGGTCTCACACTTGGATGGAACTTTTATCACTAAACATGTCTACTTTTATTGGATGTTTTGTGTAATCTACTGTCTCCATGAGTTAAGTGGGACAACTTTTAAAGACAAACGTTTTGTTTTTAAACATGTTTTAATAGATTTTTGGAATTTGTGAAATTCACATGTTAAAATTTAAATTTAAAAATTGACTTGATTTAATCTTGCTTGGGCTTTGGAGAACATAGATTTGTCAGTATTTTCTGAAATTGTATAGACCAAACCACTAATCATTAGTCGCAGCCCTAGTATTAATACGAAAAAGATCCTGTTAAAAGAAAAAAAACTGAGCTGACTTTTTTTTGTCATGGTGGCAGCTTTATGTTGTTGTGTAGAGATATATGACATGATAAATATTCTGTGATCATGTTGTTAGCAGGTCAGAGGAAAATCTGACATGGATACCCTCTTTGCGCCTTTGATTGGTTTCCTTAGAAGGTAACCCTAAAAGAATTCTTAGAAAACTAATCTTTGGTCCACAGATTTATGTTTCTGGTCCTGACAAACAAAAATCACTTTGGGGAGACCCTCTATGCGTGTTTGCCACCAGAACCTCCCTCTTGGTCTGTAAAAGTTGGATGATATAGAGCTCAACAGTCCCGCTGTTACAACACAATTTCTGTATTGACAACTGGGAGTATAAGCCATAAAATTGTAACCGTTGATGGTAGACTTGAATCCAGCTAGGACATGACGACAAGCGATTGTATATGCTCATATAGATGTCGAAGGTTCAAGGGGCACCAACCTTGTTTTGAGATATATGTCTTTTATTCGCGATGTCTTGGAAAAGTACTTCATTACCCACAATCCCACATTGACGCCTCTGATTGGTGGAACCCATGCTGGTGAGGGGGAGCTGTCGGTTGCCGATCTGTGCGCATGCGCAAAATGTTAATCCAGTTTTAAGACACTTAACAAATCACAATCTGTTCCCAAGCTTCTGCCGTTAGCCTCCACTGGGAAGCTAACATTAGTTTAGCTAACAGCTAATTCGGCTAACCGCTAGCCCACAGCTTGATTCAGTCTAAAATAATGAAAAATAAACAATGGGAAAAGCAGGTTAGGTTTTATTTAGAGTCTTTTAAAGTTATTACATGCTGTCTCAGCTACTGGTTAGCTGAATTAGCTGTTAGCTAAACAACAATTGGATAATTACTTTATCCAGTGGTGCGCGGTGGTGCAAGGGATGAGTAGCTTGTTTTTTCACTCAAATTCATATGTTGTATGCTTAAGAGTCACGCAGTAGCTGGTTAGTCCAAGGCATGGTCTAAAACTCTTTATTTACAGATTTTCCCAGACGTCAATGAGAGACATGAATAGGAAATTTACTTCCGGAACCCAAGGTCTCTCAGAGGAGGGGCGGGACTGGAGCTCTATTCCACAAACAGGGGTTATCTGGGGACAGAGAGGAGATGACTTTTTCCATCAGTTTTCCTCTCTCTCTTGGAATCTCAGGATGTTAAATGTTACCTCAGAGCATCATCAGTGGGCTTCATGTTCCTAAAAGGGAATAATTGGCCAATTTTTAACCTTATTTCCATGCATTAGTCATGACACTGATGTCAATAACACCCACCATACTTCCCAATAATTTCTCTATTACTGCAGCTATTATCGGAGAGGCCTAGGATGGCTCCAACAGTCATCACCACAATGAAGTTAAAAAATTAATTAGCATTAATTAGTTCCAGCATGCCAAATGCTCAAAAAATCTTCCCCTGAGAGCAAAATCGCAAAAAGGCCTAAACTGGTTGTGGGTCGGTTGTCAAATGAGTGATGTCTAGATACTGGAAACAACTGGTGACCAAATGCAAAATGTATGTTAAAAATGCTTTGTATTACACCATTATGTTGTGTTACAGACTTGTTTTCACATGTTTTGAAGTCATACAGAGAGTATTTTTCTGTCAAAGCCTCTTTGTAGACTTGATTCAATCAACAATCTCTAAAAGCTGATGTTTCCATTTCTTTAAATATTTGGTTTCCAGGGAAACCTATGATAGAGCATCAGTACAAACATTTTTTTAATAGCTGACAGAAGTCCTCTTATTCTGCATTTTTGGCTAATCAGTAAACTTTTAGTCTAATAATAATATTTTCTGCATGTTTTGGATGAGATCAACAATACTGAACCAGATTATGCTGAGCTCTTTGTGCTGTACAAATAGGTCATTCATGGCTGGATGCCAGCGGTAGCAGAGTATATTCTGCAAGACTTCTTATCCCATATGCAGCATTCATTGGTTTTGTGTTGCACATCTGCAACACAAATTTTGGCACTTAAATGTACGACTGTAATTTATAACTTTAGATGCAACACCAGACTTTCACAGGCAATAAACTAGGGCAGACAAAGCCAAAAGTGTAAGCAAGCTTTTAAAAAAGGAAACAAACGCCAACACCAACTCATGATAAAAAAATGTGATGAATCAGGTCGTTAGGTGAGATTAGATCACTACAGAAGGCTAAGACACAACAGTTTAGATCAAGCGTAAAACAACTCTGATGGATTACTGGATAGGCCAGGATTGCCAAGCTGTGATATATTCCTTTGACTAGTGATTTCTATAATAATATTTTTCTAAATGTTGGCAAACCATTAATCAACACTTACTTTCTTATAAAGTCAACAAGTCTGAAGTTTTAAAATGTTAAAAAGTTGTAAATAAATAAGATTTTGGTTAATTATTAGCACAAAAACTTAAAATACTCAACTCAAACACTCAAAATAAGTAAATCTATTGTAAATTAAAGAGCTAAAAAGATAAAAGGACACTGGGGATAATCACCAGCCAAAAGATTTTTCACAACCTGGCAACCCAAAGACGTTCTCATTAATGGCAAATAACTGATCTTTAAAGCATCAATTAATCCTTTATTGATATAAATGTAAATGGACTGTTCTTATATAGCGCTTTTCTAGTCTCAACTACAACTCAAAGCGCTTTTACACCATACAGGAACCATTCACAGACATTCACACAGTATGGCCGAGGCTGCCGTACAAGGTGCCACCTGCTCATCAGATAAACACTCACACATAATTACACTCCGATGCACAGCATCGGGGGCAACGTGGGGTTCAGTGTCTTGCCCAAGGACACTTCGACATGGGACTGCAATCTTAACACTTCCAGAGGTTATTATGGTATTTATAAGCACTATTTCATACTGTTTGTCTACTGCAAGACCTGGACAGAAGGTCTTCTAGTCCACTGTAGACATTTATCAGGCTACCAATTTCTCTCTCTCTCCCCCTCTGCCTGGATGTCCTGTGGCAACCTCATTAATTGTGTTATGGATATAAAAAGCTCAAACTATAAACAGTCCCCTCTTTTTACTTTACAAAAATGTCCTGGAAGATCTCAGGCTCAGGAAGTTGCTGAACAAGACAACTTGAGCCAAGAACACCAATAAAAACACACTCCTGTCCCAAAAGCTAAAAATCTTCTTCTGTTTTGGAGATAACAATATGTGACTGAAGATTATGTGAATTCTACCAAAGATACTTTTTGGACTTCACAACTTACTTATTTTTAAGTCATTACTTCAATATTTATATTCCTCCGTTATTTGATTCCTGCTCAACACCATTGATCAGAGGCTCAAACTGATTTAGCATAGCAGTTTCTACTGTCACTTCCTGATGTACTGTAAGTCGAGTGCAGATTTGAGTGGCGCATGCGTCACTTTGCGACAAGTAGCCTACAAGATGCCAACGAGAGACTTCTGTAATGTCAATGCAGTAAAAATGGACCTACTTAACCAAGTTCGTTCACTGTGGGCTACAAGTTAGCATCAAACACAACAAAGGTTGCCAGTTAAATGTGGTTTTGAACTAACGTTAGCAATCAAACAACCATAGAAGGCTAAAACGTTTTGAAATGACTGCTAGCTTAGCTACAAGCTAGCAATCAAACACAACAAAGGCTGTCACTGGAATGGCATTTTGAGCTAACATTAGCAATCAAACAATCATAATTGGCTATGGCTATGAGAAAAATTTATTATTTCATTGATTTCACAAATTTCAGTAAAACACATTATGCCTTAAACTGTTTAAATCTGCACTCGACTTACATCAGGGAGTGACAATCACATTAGTTGGCAGATGACTGCTAATGGAGTGGAAAAAGGAAACAAGCAGAGTGTCAATAGGTAAACCACACAAGATTAAAAAAAAACATTTAAGCCATCAGTGCTCTCTGGTACAGGCAGCTGCAGACCTGGTTTTACACATTATTATTAATTACCTTGTACTATAGCACAGCAACCCTGACACACCACAGTGGTTCATTCTATTCTGAGTACAAGAGAAGCATGTCCGTATCCTGTCTTTTTAATTATGTATTGACAAGACCCCAGGGAGTGACCTATTTACAGTGCTAACCAGTATTTAGTCAGCCAATGTGGGACATGGTAACATGATACAATACTCCATAAATATCCATACATAAACCTTTTCTCTATAGTCAAGTATTCTTGATGTTCTGTCATTGGTAGCCAACTCCTAAAATAACAGTTATCTTCTTTGTTGATGAACTCAGGGGAACAGCGGTGGAAGAATTACTCAATTCTTTTAAGTAAAAGTAGAATTACCACAGTGTAAAAATACTCTTGTTATAAGAAAAATGTTTAAGTACAAACTTTTCAATATAAAATGGTTTGCATTGCCACAACCTCCGCAGTTACAGGAGCGTTAACACTCCTGAGGATAAAAATGTCGTAATGTGCAACAGCCTGTGTAAGCGTCCTGAAATGTGCAGGATCACAAAATTGATCTATTAAGTAATATAAATAGCACGGCAATAAATAGTAAGTTTATGAGCAGTTCTTAGGTGGGTGATGGTGTGGAAGAGGTCTTGGTGGCATGAGGTCTTAATCATTAAGATCAGAGGCCAACTATATTGGTACCAGACCAGAAAACTACTCTTTGGAAATTTGTATTGCCTGGTTGAGTGCAGGTTCAGTTAGAAAAGAGGACAACCGCACTGTAATGATTTGTGTGTGGAAAACCAAAGATATTCAGTTTGCAATTATATAAAAAAAGAAGCAAATCCTGCCAAAAAAGCTGCAACCAGAGAATGATTGTTTTTGCTTGAAAAATTATTCAAACATCTTTTTTTTTTTTTTTTTTACTTGTGGATTAATTATTTTGTGTTTTTTTACCAGCACAACAGCCAAGGCGTTTTAATCAACCTGAATCATGCTACAAAACTCTAGCCACAGCTAACTTGGCTGAAGCTCAAGCAATAAAACAGCATCCAGGACACGGAAATGGAAAATGTGGCTCCCGTAAAATCCACTTAGAACTGTTTGCAGCTTGAGCTCCCACCCCGAACTCCCAACATAGTCCTTGAATTGGTTGTGCATTTGTTGACTCAACATACAACTGTAGTTGCTGGGTTTCTCTACACGCATTAATGTCCAGTGGGCCATACAATAATCTGACTGTGAGGCTTTTTTCAGTTGACTGCCGTGGTTTCTGGCAAGTCCAGAGTGTCCTGTACGTAAATGGCAAAGTCATGGAATATGACTTTTAAAAGTATGAAGACTAAACAAACAGAGGAACTGCAGGTGTCTCTTCTAACCCCCCTTGACAAACTTTGAGGACAGCTTACGTCAGCCATGACAGCAAATAAGTGTTTAGATTACAGAGGATACTTAATACTGTCAAGAATAATGTAGTATTTTGAAAAGTTCATCAATGTTTGCCAACTTAAAAAAAACAAAACAAAACAAGACTAAGAGTCTACAGCCATGCTCACAATGATGCAGCGACCTGTGGCAAAAAGTTGAAGCCGACTTGACTGGAGAAAAGCAACCCACCAAAGCGGTGCGAGTCCCGTACAGTAAACAGGAAACATCACTGCCCCTATCGCTGCCACAAGAAAGTGTTAAAACAGGAAACACAAGCACTAAACTGCCCAGGAGTTTGTGTAACAGCTGAATGTGAGCCAAACTACAAAGTAGAGCCCGTCCGATAAAGGATTTTTGAAGCGGATATTGATACAAATATTTGGTGATTTTAAAATCAGATATTCCAATATATCGTCCGATATATATTTAAAAAAAAAAAGTTAAGTATGAGTACTCACTAAAATATGATAATGCAGTTTAAAAATTAACTTGTTTTATTGTCACAACAACATCTGATAAATAAAGTGTACAAAAATACAAACTTAAGATATGAAACTTAAAGTCCTTTGAACAAAAGCACTGTTTTTTATTTTATTTTTTAAATATTCACTTATCAGAATCATTTATTTGTCATTATAAATGATTCTGATTAATGAATATTTAAAAACATTTTTTTTTTTTTTTAATGCTACCCAACACTGTTACTTCTTGCAAACTACCTCACTCTAAATCAATGCACAACCCAGCCACAACCTTTCAAACAGCCACATATCTGGGAAATGAGCAGTGTCCCAGCTTCTTGTCTGGTTACAGCTGCATTACGCAGTCTTTAAATGGTGACGTCGTCAGACATCAGCTGTTGCTTCTGTTTATAGGACTGAGTAGAAAAAAAGTACAGAAAACCTAAATCTGTCCTGGTTTTAATCATCA
Organism: Percina caprodes; assembly: GCA_013375575.1. NCBI lineage: Eukaryota > Metazoa > Chordata > Actinopteri > Perciformes > Percidae > Percina > Percina caprodes. The sequence continues at coordinate 3,677,171 of JABXJD010000016.1, forward strand.
AGGGAAACATCAAATGCTCAACAAACTGGGCCACAAACAACAAAAAAATTGCATTCAAAACCCCACAGTGGAATTAATTTCTCGTCTGTGTTTTGAAAAGGTGATTTGTTGCCATGCAACATGTATTTTGTGTCGCCAAATAAAGAAAATTTAAGTAGTGGTTTCAATTTCAACCATAAATTCTAAAGTAAAAGTGCATTTCAAATTAGAGTATCACACAAAACAATTAAGCATTTTCCCCCCTAAAACTTTTTACTTACGAGATATTTTGCTGATTTCAATCCAGCTCTGTGTCATGTCAGTTTTGGCAGCGTGTTTGGATGAACGGTGTATCCGTTGGGCGTTGGAGTAGGGAGCACTGGCGCCATGAAGGGAAGCAACACACCGTTCATCAAAACACACTGCCATGGCAAAGAGCTGGATAGAAATGAAAGTATCTCTTTAAGAGAGAAGACATGAATGCAACCCTCTACAGATATTTAAAAAAAATGCACATAGCCTCATACAATGTAAGTCTGAAGTAAATATCTACAAATAAAGTTTGTGCAGACTCTGGATCAAACTCCCCTGTAACCCCACATTGGATCAAAACACAGTATGTTTCTCAGAAACCAAACAACACATTCATTACTCTGGTTGTTTAGTCTGAGACATCAGTGCTTAATGTCTGAAGTAAAGAGTGATCCAAAAGTGATGAGGTGTTCAGGCTTTAGGAACATGTCGCTGTCATTCTGAATTTCTGGCTTATGTTCATATTACTGCCTTTGCAATTCTTGTTTGTTTCGTTCAGTCCAAAACAGAGCATGGTGACAATGAAAATTCTACATACAAATCTTTAGGAAATTGGTGCATTATAAGAAATACACCTACCCACCAGTATAAATTTGAGCGTAAAGGATAATTTATTTCATTGATAAGTCGATCAATCAGTTGTCAAAAAACAGACAACTTTATCAAACAGATTTATCATGGGACATTTTTCATGAAAAAATTTCAAATTTCATAGTTTCTGCTTCTCAAATTTCATTTAAAGTTGTGCTTTTTCTTGGTTTAAATTCCATTAAACTGATTTTACGCATTTACGTAATCGACATCGTCGACTATGTTGACAAATCGTCCCAGCCCTATTTGTGTATTTGTTGTTCCTGATCTTTTACATGCTTATTTAAATAAACGATGGATGTATTTAGACAACCAAGAAGATGTATTCATCATGTCGTGCTACTACCTAGCTACCAGTTAGCTAGCGCAAGCTACTAAGGTTAGCCTGCAGTTTTGTGAACGGATATTGTACATAGCTAGTCACTAAGGTCAGTGTATGTTTTGGTCATTCGATTTTCATTTCATGAACAGGAATTAAAAAACAAAAAAACTAGTGGTTATTTGATTTTCGTTTTAAAAAACAAAATTGATTATTGAAATACAAAGCATTTTTCCTTTTCATGGAACTGTACCCTTGTGGATGAAGTCTGTAAATGAGGTCTTCTCTCCTGATTGTGGCGATGAGATGACAGCAGCAACTGCATGAAGAGGGTCCAATAAAACTCTTTTCCATGATCTAGTCGCACCTGGTCCCACATCCCACAGGTAAGTACAGCAGGCCTATTGGATGGAAGAGTGGGTTTTAATTTGTGCAAAACTTTTCAAGCTTCATTATCCAAATCACTTATTCACACTATAATACAGTCCATAACAACGTAGATGTCCAGCAATGATCATTTAGACATATTGACTAAATGCACTAGCTATGTGTATGTAATATTTTACAACTATTTAAGGGATAGTCTAATTTATTTGGGAGCAATATTTGTTATTTTGTTACATTATTTGCAGCCTCTTCTTTTTAATTTGATAGGTGGGTATAAGGTAAATGACTAGTGAAAAATGTGTGTGATTGAACCATGCTCTTACTGTGAAACCAAAAAAATACTGCACTTATGTCATACCATCCATCCATTCATTCATCCGCTTATCCGGTATCAGGGCAGCAGCTCCAGCAGGGGAGCCCAAACTTCCCTTTCCCGAGCCACCTCAACCAGCTCTGACTGGGGGATCCCAAGGCGTTCCCAGGCCAGGTTGGAGATATCTCTCCACCTAGTCCTGGGTCTTCCCCGAGGCCTCCTCCCAGCTGGACGTCCCTCCACCTAGTCCTGGGTCTTCCCTGAGGCCTCCTCCCAGCTGGAAGCCCTCCACCTAGTCCTGGGTCTTCCCGAGGCCTCCTCCCAGCTGGACGTACCTCCACCTAGTCCTGGGTCTTCCCCGAGGCCTCCTCCCAGCTGGACGTGCCTGGACCACCTCCCTGGGGACCCCCCCAGGAGGCATCCTTACCAGATCCCCAAACCACCTCAACTGGCTCCTTTCAACGTGAAGGAGCAGCGGGTCTACTCCGAGCTCCTCTTGGAGGACTGAGCTTCTCACCTGATCTCTAAGGGAGACGCCAGCCCGGTCTGAGAAGATGAAGATGAATATGAATTTCTATTTTCTAGTGATTATATGTTTCGTTGCATGAAAAGAAAATGAAAATCAAATCATTTTTTTATTTCGCTCCTCCGTTTTGGACCATGAAAAGGAAAAATGCTTTGTATTTCAATTTTCAATTTTGTTTTTAAAACGAAAATCAAATAACCACTCGTTTTTGTTTTTTAATACCTGTTCATGAACTGAAAATCAAATGACCAAAACATACACTGACCCACTAACATCAACAGTCAACAACAACGTTCATTATAACACTTCACTTTGGCATGTATTAATTAGTAATGTTTATCAAAATAAACAATGGATGTTTAGAGAGAACCAAGGCGATATTACTAGAGGACATACAGTTCTGTTACAATTTGTCATGTCATTTCACATGACAGAGAGAAACAGAAGGACAAGTGGAATTTTTCAGTCAGAAGTTCATTAATTTCCCATCTGCGTTCCTGAGAAGCACAGAAGGACAACTTATATCACAGATTCTCATGAGTACTGAAGAGGATTTTCCTCTCTGTGTTTTAACCATTTGTGTATCAGTGCAGGTGTCAACTATACCATAGCCAAATATGTCTTTGGTCCAGGTAGTCCAAAACGTATATTGTTTCATATCTACAAATGAGCTAAGCAGTATCTGACAATAACACACGAGACTGACCGAGCCAAACAACAGTCAACATCGTCCAATACTGGAACATCTCTGTGGAGATTAATTTAGCAGCAGAGGAGTTGAAACAGATGGACGTGTCCAGGAGTGTGTCATCTATTCCACTCAGCAGTAGGCCATATTTTAATGGCTGGAAAGAGGATGTAAATGTTTATGCCTGCTTCACTGTGCATACACAGTTTCTTTTCAGCACAAATAAAAAAATATAAAAAATACTTTGCTTGTTAGTCCATTTGGGCAGATATGACATGTTGAATCGGAAGGCGGGCTGTCGAACTCAATGACCAATCTGATTGGTGGCGTGCTAACCCAGAAATGGCCTCTCAAAATCTGACAAAAATCTTTTAAACTGACCTTTGTCAATCTGAAATGAAAACAGACTCAGCAACTGCATGGCCTATTGCTCCCTTAAAATGTTTAAGAAACACGTTTTGGTGAACCATTTTTGTAAAATATAGATTGTATTCCAAAGGAGCCGCCATGACATTCAACTTTGAAACTCCGGAGAAGCCCAATACAAGGGGGTAGCGAGTGTCCACAAAGCGTAGCTCCTATGGAGCCAATTTGATGCTATCAAGCCATCACCTGCCGTTAGCATTCCATTGACCGCCATTCATTTTGGCGCCACATTGACCGAGAGTAACTATATCTGAAGTGTTTCAAGACTCTATTTCTCCATGGTTTATTTCTAAAGACACACGACAATGTATAAAAGGCTCCATTACCTTGTACCTCATGTTATGGCTCTGTAGCAGACGTTTTATTTTGTAAAAACAGGCTAACGATTGTTTCATAACCACGCAAATTACTGTCATGGAGTGCACCTTGTGCAAAGCTAGCACGTTTGTTGTGTAATAACAGGTGCTGGAGATCTCACATGGACACCGAAAAACCTTATCTTATTACACTGAAAAGGTTCTAAGAGATATTTAGTTGAAGTTGGATCTTAAGCTGACACAGAATAGGTCATATTTAGAACATTGTTTCTAATTTATTTGAAAGAGCTAATATTTTGTTACAGGTTGTTACATATTTTATTTTATTACATAAGCTATTTTTATACCATTGATGCATAATAAAGCATGTTTATTAACCTCTGAGAAGTCTGAATGTCTGAATTTGTGTTTCGAGGCCGGGCGAAGTGTCCTTTTTTGGAAATCCCAATACGGTCACCTTATGTAATGATATGCTTGCATACACAACAATACAGCGACAACTCCACGTTAGCAGAACAAGCAGAACACACTTATCTTAGTGAAGTAAAGCAGTGGTCTTGGTCTCATGAATAGTCGATCCGAGCCACAACAGGTGCAGCAAAACTCATGTTTCTGCAGCTAGCTTACCAGCTAGCTAGCTAGCTAGGCTAACTATGCTAATGGTTGACCAACAGACTGAGAAAAAACATCGATACTGCGGCGCGTAACAGTTATTCCCTCCTCAAACCTGTCCTTTAGGGATGTCAAACTGTTGGCAGCTAGTTACGCATTGTTATTTAATAATATAGTAAAATTAGCGGCAATTACACACTCCTCAGGGAGTATAACGGAGCTACAGGACAGGTAAGACCATGGATAAGAACGATGGGACTCGAGGCATAAACCGCGCCATTGAAATAAGTGCGTTCGATTTAAGCGCCGGCTTGTCTAGCATCGCGAGACCTACCTCACAGCAAGTGAAGGCCTTAATGCCTTCTAACTGTCTATGCTTAATACATCCATTTTATTGTAAGTGAGCGGAAGCACCGTCCACACTTGAGCTTTTTTTATGTAGGCCTATTGTGTTAGTCAATTTAATCTACAATTAGTCTGTTGTATTTAATTAAATGGTCATATATTTTAATAAAAACAAAGCAACTAGTCATTTGTTTCTATAAGCCTCAGTGTTGGGATTCTTTTGTAATGATTTTTGTCAAATGTTATACATGATAATGATTAATTAAATATAAATAAAGAGCTTTGGGCTGCACAGGGTTGCAAAAAAGAGAAGTTTATTTTTTTTCATTCATTGTCAGAAGAAAGAGGTCATGAGAAAATCATATTCTGAGTCATTGTCCCCATCTCCTCATTCGACCACATCCTGTAAAGGTAACCACTATTTCATCAGCTCTCTTCTTTTGATTAAAAAGTTGTGTACTTGTGTTCATGTATTAGCCTATACAACACGACCTGTAAGCAGATCTGTCTTTTTGCATTTTAGAAGTTAAAGGAAAAAAAACAAATCTTTATTTTTAAATGAGCACCCGGACAGAGCTCAGCTGTGTACAATGCACAGTGTTGTTTTTAGGGTCAAACTGCATTTTATTCTTTTTATGAAGAAGTTCGCTTCCAGTAATTGGAGGTCTTTATTTGTCTGAAAATGCAGATTACTCTAAATTACACTGCCCATAAATATACAATGACCCTGGTTTCTTATTTTTAGTACACTGTAACTACATTCAGAGCGAGGCCATTCATTACAGGGATCCAAAGCACCCTCTAGTGAGCAAAGGTGAGAAGAAGTAACTTTACACAAGTACTGTACAATTTAGAGGTACTTTACTCAGGTTTATTTTAACCCTCATTGATTATCTTAATATTATGACATTTTGGAGAGACCTGCATATAAAATTGAAGCTTCACCTCAAGCACCTACAACATTAAAGTACTGCTTACACACTGATACATCAGTATTAATAATGTGATAATGTCACATGTAATAATATATCTGTCAGAGGGGCCATTTTTGTGGTGCACGATGAGTACTTTTCCTGTTGATATTTTAAGTATATTTAGCTAAGAATACTTTTGTTTTTTCACTTAGATGAAAGAATTTTGAATACAGGACTTTTATTTTTAGATTGTTGTACTCGTACTTTTAATTAAAGCTTTCCACTTAAAAAAAGAGTATGAAGTAATTAACAAGCTGAAACCAGCAAACCTGTATTACATACTGCATGTAATTTTTAGGACAATACATCAATATTATCAACATCAGAATATATATATATATATATATATATATATATATATATATATATATATGGCTCTGATTTAAAAGGTACTTTAAAAGGTACATACATCACTCAATGAAATACCCTGTTTGGACAAACAACCAATACAAAGTGCACGAATAAAGTTGGTTCAAGTCAACTACATCACATTTACAGAACTGCTGTATTCTTTTTGAAAAAAAAGTATTAAAGCTTACATTCAAAAACCTTGGGAGGGTTTATATTCATGGGATAATATTAATGATCTCCTGGTTCTTACAGAAGTAGTGACCCATGCATCATATCTTATAAAATGACACACACGCAGCACAAACTGAATTCTAAACATATTTGGCACCATATTTTAGCATAGAACATAAAATATAACTTGCAAATACAACATTGTTAGTATACGGAGGTAATATTTGAATTTGGCACATTACAAGAACACTTAAAAAAGTTAATGTCCATCCTACTTAATACATGCTCAGTCTTCACCGAAGTTTTTTTTAAAGTTAAGAATAGAAACCCACTAATAGCATGAATCCCTCAACATTAAAATTGTCTTTCAGCTTCCTGATTAGCTCCTGACTACAAATTCCTAGTGATATCAACTATGCTTAATGACAAGGAAAGCACAATTTTTTCCCCTGAAAAGTTAAAAATTGGATGCAGTTCTTCAGCGCCATCATGATTGATGTAAACAAATAAGTAAAGTATGACCTTTGTAAACCTTTAAAGCCAAGGTGTCCTCAAAATCTCACAGACATCACCATATATTGCACTCTAGAAGAAATCATTAGTCCTTACTGCACAAAGGGGGTTGTCCTGGCCTGTTCAAACCATCTTGACAAAGGAAAAGTTGGTATATAGATATAGAATTAATAAGGTATTCAGTAATACTATGTTTATTATAACATCTTGTGTATATTAACAATGATATATAGATTATCTCAACATTAGGATATGAAAGATACATATTTATAAATTGCTATTAATATAGGCAGCTGCTTCTGTTGAACAGACTCAGCGCCAGATATAACATAATAATTATTCTATGATTATTTTGATCCAAACAAATACAAATAAATGCGTTCACACCTGGCTCACAGAGTAAATCAGTGTGAAACTCCATAGTGAATAATGAATTGAAGCCTCCCATGCACAGAGAGGTTTCAATACAGGTCGAGACTGGTTTTCAAACAGGCCAGCATGAACCTTAAAAACCTCAGCATGCATGCTAAGTAAGTAGAACAGCAATCTCTGGTGGACACGAAGAAAAATTACATGTTTAAACAGATATGTTGATTTTTGTTGTGCCTTATTGGAAATTAGTGAGAGCACACTTAAAACACTGAAGAGTTATCTGGGGCTGCACTGAACGTGTCAATAATGGCCCAGTGACCTACAACAGAGTATTACAATCTCTGCTTTCATTTGTTATTTAAGCCTCCATACACATTTACCTCATGTATATTTGCACCGACATATATATATATATATATATATATATATATATATATATATATTAGATTCACATCAGTATTCTATCTTAAGAGCAGCAGAAACACATATGCACTGTATACTTGTATGGACAGAAAACAAGGAACAAACAATTCCTTCATTTCGTGGAATCTGTGTTGACCTCAGTCTGTGGTGGGGGCACAGTACTATGTGTTGAGATGTGAGCTAGTGAACATATCCTGGGGGAAAACTCCCGCTATGTATGTTTGTCAGAGTTTTATGCTTCAGGCTTGACTGGCAAGCTGCCCTGACTCCTTGGTAACTCCACTGTATCTTCCACAGATGTACCAAACCACCAATCAGAACCACCAACCCCTAATAGGAACAAATACGCAACACTAACTTTACATGTAAATAGCCTGGTTCCAAAGACATGCAGGCAATGTCCACCATCACGGATGGCTAAGTCACTAACAAGTTTAACAACAAACGAGGAACCTTTCATAAAGCTCAGTCAAAATAAGGAGCCATTTTGTACTTAAAAGGCCAGCGGCATGCACTTTGCGCAAAAAAAGGCAAAGAAATGCCTGTAATCTTATTCATAACATAACTCCACGTTTGTCTATGCAAATTCACTCGACACTGGAATTGAGAAGCTCACAATATCCACAATCTGCAAGAAAAAAGCAAAAGCTGCATCAAGCCATGCTCTAACTCTATTATAAGTCATCAGAATGATCACATCACCTATCTATAATCTAGTTCTGTAACACAGTCTGCATGTTCTGTAACATCCCTTCAAACGTAGGAGATAAAAAAAAGATGCAATTCACTCTTTTTCACTCCATCATAACTGTTCACATTGACAGCTCTGCTTCTACTCAGCACTGCACTGACCACACTGCACTAGCGCTCGCCTCTGTGTCCTTTAACTGAAAACCTATGTGCACAACTAAAGTGACATTTGATCCACCATGGGAGCGGTGTTGTGGCATCTAAAGGAAAAAGGGTTTTGCGCCCGAAGTGTAAAGCAATGACGGTGGTTTCTCGCATAGAGATCACCAGGATATGACAAGGCGAACGCCGTCTGGACGAAGCAAACTGCAGCCACATGCAGCATACAGTTGCAAGCATGTTTGTCTCCCTAAAGCTGCAGGGGACAGGAAGATACCTGAACAGACTCTAAAGGGACCATGACTGAGCCAAAATGACGCCTTAATGGTCAAAGAGCTGCATGGTTTGCCAAACCGTACCACCCTGTGGGGCCGTCTAGAGGCCGGTGAGGTCCACGATTGCCTTGATGAAGATTGTGTCGTCGCGGATGTACGAGTTCTTGGCATCGAGCTTGGAGAGCGGGCAGAAGAGTGGACAGCCGCTTGCGATGTTCATCTCGCTCACCGGTCGCTGGAAGGAAGAGGATGTGACATCAGGTCGAAAGGCGTCAATGATGTGCTCCCTGTTGCTCTGGTCCAGCAGCATCAGAGTCACCTGGAAATAAGACAAATGTTGAGATGTTTACATGCTTCAAACAGCGTTTGTCTACGGGTGAAGACTCTGGGAGATGTTTACTATGGCCGACTCCAGACTAAATTTGTCCCTGCATGGAAAAAAAAAACGACACAAAAGAACCCGGTTCAACTTTGCTGCAACCTAACGCATGGCACTGCGTTGGCCAATCAAATACTTGCAAGCAAATATTTCTAGTAGATAACTTTATAAGTTGTTTCTATGATTTACCTCGCAATCGGCAGAACAAAGTCATAAAATAGTCCATGCAATTTAATTTTCAGCATCTTTTTTTCTGTGTTAACTCAGTAAAAAGGACAAACACAATTTAGCTGTTAAGCAAAATCTTAGTCAATATTCTGCTTTGTCTTTAGTTTTTACCTTCTGGTTGAAAGGCCATTTGAGTAGAGCGTCACTCAGTCCCCTCATCACCACAAAGAACAGGGACAAGTGGCTGCCGCGCCCTGTCCCATCTCCATTCAGATAGATCCGCAGACACATCTTATAGCCGTACTTACTGGTATAGAAGGCTGAAAGGAAGAAAGTGAGGGGAAAGTCAGCTTTAGTCATCTGCAGATGATGAGGCTTCTGTAAAATAGAGGTCTAAACGGATTAACAGGTTTATAGTACCAGGACCTGACCCAAAAATAAAGTAGGGCAGGTCTCGTTGTATGGCCTTAGGTCTCAAGTTTATGTATAATACCTGAGTAGATCTGTATGTACTTGCTATTAGCTGGTGCGTCATAATCAATACAGGAGAAAAATGTCTATTTTGGGGTGGGAACTGGAGGGAAAATTACATTTTTTAACTCAACTACTCAGATGGATTATCATGTTGCTGTTCAGGTTGACCAGGTCTGATTGTCCTTGGGTCCCTTTTGGATCCAATAAGTAAGATTTCTACTGTTCTGTTTTGGATTGGGTCTATATGACAACCTCTAATCTGTAGTAATGGGCAATGTTACCTGGTGAAAACATGGCAGGAGCTCGACCTGCGATGGCATCCTGTCTCTTTTTGGCGAAATCGGAGATCCTCCAAACAAAGACGCCATCAAAGGTTGTGGCAGACATTTCCCTCAGCCGGCCCTCCATCTCAGCGACTGTTAGGTCCTTAAGGCCCACTGTCCTCTCCAGCTGTCGCACCTGGAAAACAAACACATGCAGTGCTTTAATCTGAGATCACAAATTCTTCATTAAATCCAGTTACTTCTATTTGGGGGACAATCATGCTCTAAGTTTTGAAACTACAGTTCCCATAATGCTTTGGTGGATGTGGATGTAAACAGGAAGTATAATGTCACTATGAATTTTGCGAATACCGCTGTGAGCTTCAACTATAGCCCCATGTTTTTAGCACATTTTTTAAAGGCTATTTAGCAAATTGGCACCAATAAAAGAATGCCAAATTAGTTATAAGCAGATCCTGTTTGCAGTGTACCCATGGACGTACAGACAACTATCACTGGATTACTTTGAAAACTTAAAAACGTGTTGATTCTCAGCCAAGTTCTGAAGTTATCTTTTTCCAATGAAAAGCTGATTTATTCGCAACGGACATCAGAGACGATATCCCCGAAAAGTGTATGTCACACTGTTTATATATATATATATATATATATATATATATATATATATATATATATATATATATATATATTTGTAAATCATGTCTGTGTGTTTAGATTTAACTGAGTTATGACTCCCAGAAGTTGGAGTGTGATTCAAACTGCGGCAAACAGGCGCAGTTCCAGTCCTACCTTGTTACTCAGAGCCTCGATCTTGTCCTGGTCCAGCTTGTGTTGACGGTTGCTGGCCTCCATGGTGGTGGCAAACCTCTCCACCTCTCTGTTCAGGACACACACCACATTTTCAAATGTGCCGGATTTAACTTCAAGCTCCGTACACCTGCGACCCAGCTCCACCACCTTGGTCTTTTCGCTGTGGAGCTGGAGCTCGAGCGCCGCACCTACCGAGCTGGGCAGAGGCGTGAAGGAGGTAGACACAGACAGAGTGGGAGCCAGAGTGGGTGGTGGAGGGAGAGGAGCTGAAGCCGGTGGACCAAGGGGACCGGAGCTGGAGGATGAGGAGGAGGCGGCTCCCTGCACGGGAGGCCCAGAGGAGATGGTGCTGAGCTGGGAGACTCTAGCCTCGAGCTCCCTGAGAGACTGTTGGAGTTCCAACAGTTTGTGTCCGGCTATTTCCAGTCCCTGGGGCTGCAGGCCCTCCATGCTCACTTTCATGCCCATGATGTAGTGCAGCAACAGATTGAGGTGCTCGTAGGCATAGGCACGCTCATGGTCATGAATCTTTTCCTTTTCCACCTACAAAAAGGAACAGGAGGGAAATGAAATAGAAGGTGTGAGATCAGATACCTAACTGTCCATCAGATCAATTATATGAAACCTGGGACCAGATGGGTGAGTGTGTTAGAGACGTTTCTTCCAAACATCAACATGAAAGCCATCTTTGTGATGTATATATTTGACAAACAATGTCAGAGGGAAAAATGAATCTGGGGTGAGAAAAAAATAAATAAGTAAAAGACCCTCGCCTGCTCTTCCAAACAACAATTCAGACAACCCTCCTCTTCTCTGACCTCCTCTCCTAATGTTCCTACAGTCCCTAATTTGAATGTGTGAATATAGAAAAGTTATTATCAAGAAGAAAATCAGGCTACTTACAGACATATCACATCCCACGACATGAAATCGACACGGGGTTCGGAATTTGCTGCAGAACTTAATGTGGTCCACATACTAAAAATAAAAACAATTAAAAGCCAATAAGTATTGTTGGCAACTTAGCATAGGAGCGCAGATGGCTGATTAACAACATGTTTAGCTGTTAAGAAGATATTTAAAGATTCCTAAAAGACTCTTATTCCAGATTATTCCAGAAATACTCAATAAAAATGATTTTCAACCCTGTTTTTTTTTCAATTCTTTTTTTCTAATCCAAACAAAAATGGTAGCCTAAAGTGAAGTGATGCTGAGATTACTTTGTTATTTTAAATTTTTATATAAAAATACCATCTTTATAGCAAGGACATATGTCGTTTTCAGCAACATGAATAGGAAATAGAATCACATCTTTCTATCTTGACAGGATGTGTTTTCACTCAAATGGTTAGGAAAGTCTTTGAGGAGCCTGAAAATACCTTCAAAGTACATGTTTTTCAGGCGAAACAAATCAGCTCTGTGACTTGAAAGTAATAATAATACACGAGAGGTACAACATGTTTTCATCTTGTCTGCATGTTGTTTACAGATTCACCTTTTCTCTGGGTATTTTCTTCTTGGCACAGCCTTCACAGATCATCGGGTACTTAGGACAGATCTCATCATGTGCCTAAAAACAACAACAGTGTTTCGTTTAGAGACCCAAAGAGCTGCTGTGATGTGATGTGCTGCACCGAGCATCTTAGCTAAGTTTAAATAAATGATTTCTAACCTTGATGTTTTTGAAGTGAAATGGCTCCTTGCAGTACTTGCAGTTGAGTGTTCTCTCCGGGCACTCTCGCTCATTATGGCGCTCCTGTTCATTGAAGCGGATTCGTTCTTTACAGGAGGGGCAGGGGATGATCATGAACTCACACTTCCCTTCGTGATTTAGCTGTAAAAAAAAATAAATAAAAAAAAAAAAAAAAGGTAGAGCTTTAACCCTGGTTTTGTCTTCCCGCCGACCTGGAAATTTTTTGTCAAAATTAAAAATTAAAAACCTTTTATCAAGGTTATGGTTGTCTTTTTTGACCCTTTTGTGGCTTTCCTCCAATGATTTTGTCACGTTTTCAACGTTTGTCGACTTTTCTGAGCCTTTTGAAATTTTCGTTTTTTTCCATATACTATTAATAAATAGTTATACAGTCTATGGTTTTCCCCTTTTTTTTTTTTTTTACATTTGTCACTTTTTTGTTACTCTTTTCGACATGCTTTCACTTTTTTGTCACTTTATATGACATTTGTTCACATTTTCGTCCCTTTTATTGACATTATCTCTTTTTTTTTTTTTTACACTTTTCTTTAAAGTTCTTTTACCAATTGTTTTTTCTCCACATACTATAAAATTTACATAAAACACACAAATTCAATGAAAGTAGTGATTATTTATTTATCTTGTGAATAGCTTTGTTGGGAACCATCCACATTTGTCTGAAAGAAACCCAAATTTCTGATATAGAAACTTCTTGAAAAGGGGTCAAATTTATTTTTCAAATTAACAGTTGTTAACAGAACAGCAACCTCTGTGGTGCCTTCACTGTCTATTTATATGTACATATCAAGGCAGATAAAGCTAGATAAAACATTAGTTCATAAACATCAGGAAAAACACATTTTTGACCACCTAAAAACAAATACAAACTGCCACACACAAATGTAAAGCAAAAAAGAAATCCTGAAAGTACTCACCTCATACTCTTTAATACTTCCTTTCCAAGTGCAATTTTCATTGATACAAATAGCTGAAAGGTTTTCGACTTCCTTCGAACTGCATTGTCAGGAAAAGCCTGGAGAGAAAAAAAAATAAAAAATATGGATTTGCTGTCACAATGCTAACTGTCTGCACCTGTTCCATTTTCATAGATTATTTACAAGCAGGATAGCTGTTCAGGATAGATATTCAAAACTTCCTTCAGCGCCACCAACTGTAAATTGACACATGTTTTTAGAAGTGAACTTGGAGGAGCATTCCTGCATGTCTGCTCACAAATAATGCACAAGGCACCTTTTTTGTACAAAACTATGGCAACAGATCAGTGAGCCGTAAATGTCGGTTTGGAGCGGGACAGGCAAGTTCATTCTCATCCACTATTCAATTCAATTTCAATTCAATTTATTTATAGTATCAATTCATAACAAGAGTTATCTCAAGACACTTTACAGATAGAGTAGGTCTAGACCAGATAGAGTAGGTCTAGACTACACTCCAGAATTTTCAAGGACCCAACAGTTCTAGTAGTTCCCTCCAGAGCAAGCAACAGTGCGACAAGCTATGACAAGCAGTGGAAGACAAGTCTTGTCCAGTTTGCACATGAATATAGAGAAAAAGTGGAAAGGGAAATAGACATAGAGAGACCAAAGAAAAATGTATTTCATGGTAACATGTAGGACTTTGAATGCAGGACCTGTCTTGTAGTGGAGTATTTTTTCACATTGTGCATTGGTACTTTTACTTTCTCTGGGACTATGCTTGACTAAAAGAAATAGCTAATCTGTTCCCAGCATGTCTTTTATACTGGGTAGGGAGTAGCGACATCAAAATGAAACTGAAACTGGGTAAAACTGGTCCAACAGAAACTGATTTTTTCTTTATTAATACTCACACATCCTTGTTTCAAAATCGATGTAGGATCCTCAAAAATCTCCTCTTTAATGCAGGCGCTGCACTTCTGGGGTCCATTACTGCAAAAACAACAACAACACTTATACTCTGATTTACTGTAAATCCAACATATGCTAGTGCATGTACTGCACTAGCAGTACTGTAATTTAGTACTTTACTTTAGTAATTCCATTTTATACCACTTTAAATGTCTATTTCACTACAATTCAGAAGCAAACATTGTACATTTTACTGCATTACAATTATGTGATAACTTTAGTTACCTTAGATTCAGATTATTAATAACAAATAAATTATCATGTTATTATAGACTGAGATACCCATCGATTAATTAAACAGACAAATATTTATCAGCTGCAACAGTGATTCTTGTACATGAATGCATTTAGAATTATTAGGGCTGGATAAAATAATCAATTTTCCATTTAAAATCTTTGTTTGAATGATCTGATATCAAATAATAGCATCCTGAAATCGATCTTTTAATATACGCTTTCTCAAACTTTTTCAAGAGGAATTCTTAATGTGAACATTCACTCGGTGCGTTATAAATAAATATTTGAGGGTTGCTTCTTGATTGTATAATTTACAGCATGTACGTTCTCTGAGAATGTCTTTTATATCCAAGCAAAATTGGTAATGTAACTGACAGTTCCTTAACCTAATTGATATCAAATCAAAAATCTAATCAAATCAAACCTTGTGAATTGAGATTCGGGGAATCATTGGCAATACCCAGCCCTAATAATTTTAATCCAACATTATAATATATACTGTACTATTCTGAAATGGGCCATTCTGCATAATGAGTACTTTTACTTTTGGTACTTTTATTATATTTTGATGCAAAACTTTAATTTATTTGTACCAGAGTATTTCTACAATGTGGTGTTGCTAGTTTTCTTAAGTA